>JABFEB020000092.1:15568455-15596387 GCA_019775895.2 Stomatorhinus ivindoensis | reverse complement strand
GATTTTTGTAGCAAGAACTTCAATGAGAAATAGCAGTGATTTTGTTTGATTTGGGTCAATTGACCCAGTCAGTCTTTGTAGTGTTAATAAAACCAGCCACCTTGTTAGCACACTGACTCCTCTGAAAAAGTACCATTTGCCTTAGGACCAGTCCAGCAAGAGCACTGCAATTCATACCAGAAGGACATCTAACCTTCTTCGCGGCTTTACTTCAGTCAGGCCAGTGACTAACACTGTGAAGCTCAACATGGATTCATCCAAAGAGGTTCTGCACTGACATTAATGAAGTTTATCTGACCCCTTGACGATAACAATGCAACCATGAATCAGCGTTCCATTCTGCAGCAAAGGACGTCTCTCAAATTAAACAGGCTGCAAGAACTGTGCTGCACAGATACCTGGATTAATTACCTAATGTTGGCATTTGGTCAAAGCCAGGAAGTGCCCAACCCAAATGTCTCCGAACTGGATGGCAAGAAAACCGTTGTTGCAGTCTTTGTAGACCATAACCACGATGATCTTCACTGTACCCTTAAACAAACCAGGCACGTTATATATTATAAACACCCAGCCACTCTTACCTAAACTGAGATTTGAGATTCCAATGTGACAAAACAAGACAGTGGACTACCTGAGACTCAGCCAACTGGAGACCTTGCCTGACATGCCCCTACATATCAATCCCACTGACAGTTGATGCTGTGACATCCACTGCACCAGCCCAGAGACTCAACCAGCAGCTAGAAAATTCCACATTCAGATCTCTTACACACAGGTGTCACAAACCAGGTGGTCAAGATGGTCCTCAGACCATCATATGGTAAAGAACACACCTGAACCACCTCTCTTAAATCCTGCCATTCACATAAACATCACTCTCATTTCACATCTTTTGTTTGTGCCAGTAACCACTGAGCAGTTATAGTCTGTCACAGTTTATTAAAATTGACTCCACCGAGCTGGGCAGTTAACACGTGGCTCTCGCAAACACTGAACACCAGAAGAGAACTAGTGCCACCTAGTGGCTGTTTAAAATGCACACATCGGTAACTACTGTCATAGACAAGGACTTTTTCCTGAGATAGAATGTACATTGTAATGGCTGCACATTTGACATTCAGCACTTTTGCTTAACTACCTGTCTAGCACAGGACCACAGTGTCTCAAGCGTACACCAGGAAGCCCATAACACTGACCAGGATTCCAGTCCATCACAGGACACTTATTCACATGTAAAGGAAATTTATGTAAGCCACCGGACCCAGTCAAACCAGTATTGGAGACAGATCTAAAGCCTTGCAGGGATGAAGTCATTATGTTGACCACATATGACATCAGATGATAAAAAAACAGTGTTTATTAAGTGGAGGAAAATTCATTTTCAATAGAAAATGCCAATAAAATACCATGTAACTAAATACACTTTAATATGCATTATTTATGCAGAGGGATTACATAAATAATGCATGCTGCTAACCATGCAGCAGAAATAACCTCAGTGTAACTGATTTCCCTGTCTGAAGTAGAGATGGATTAAGTAAATAACATAGGATACAATACACCAAAAATGTGAGTTTGAGCAAGTATAGCTGGCAAAGGGAATTTTTGAAGTAAATTGACATTTAAACAACCATGAAAACCCCCCAATTTCCATACATATATTGTACTGGAATTAGATTCAGAGTGGTAGACATCATTTTATGGAGACTGAATAACTGATCAGCATCGACATGAATAACATTAATTCCGCAGCCACATATCAGTAGGAATACCACTTTAGATGTGAACATTTCCTGTCAACCTGTATCTTCGCTTGGCATCTGTAAACAGCTCTGCGGAGCAGCGCACCCGGCAGAAATTATGCGAGTTAATATGCTTAGCATGCATGGCTGCCATTGTGCAGAAGAAAGGCGAGAGAGGACCTTAGGCATAAACAAAGCTGACATTTTAATTTTACCCAGGTCATTGTGTTATGCGTTGTTGCACACAACCCCGCCTCCGCCCAATATGTGCCCCTACCAGAGTGCCATTCAACCCCTCTTGAATTTAACAAGCTAATGAGTGCGACTAACTCGTTTTTCGTGACAAGCACTGGCGAGAAAATGGGTCACACTTGAACTCCAGCAGCTGCTCGTCCTCCACAAACCAGCGCATTAACTCCCCATTAATAAACACGACTTTTATGTCTCCCTTAAATCTGAACGTCTGACAGGTTTAAGTCACGCTTTTATCTATGTGGTCAGCTGTTCGTCAGATATTTCCTTCCAGTTCAAAGAAGTCCAGGAAATCTACCGTTTGCTGCCTCAGGTTTCAAGGACTGCTTGTTGTTGGAAGAACTGTCTGTTGTTCAGAGCCACATAGTGTTGAGATGATTAATGAGAGCAAACTGTGCAGGCCAGCAAGACAAGGGCCACAGGTGAGACACATGGTCAAAAGTCACCCTACATTAAAACAAGGTTACAGTCACACTTGCCCAGCAATAAGAACTGTCAGTGCAATAGCAGTTGACATGGAGCACTTTATACTGCATGTGGATTCTCAAATCCAGAATCACTTAGCTAGGAATGTTGAACTTCCTTTCCAACGTCCCTATGACAAGAGGTGTAGCTAGTGTGTGCAGCTCAGCACTGGGCGGCTTAGCTTACGTGACGACACCTTTTGAAACTGATCTTCCGCGCTGCCTTTCAGACCAAGTTAGAGAGCTCTCTGGCAGCACACATAAATTGATGTCAAGTTCATGTCTAGAATTTTATCCGAAAATCTTCTGTGGACTATTCTAGGAACAGCCAATGACAACATGAAAAGATTTCCTTCCTTATTTTAGTACATGTCTTTTATTGACATTAACATGAGAATCCTTTGAGGGAAGCCTTCTGCAGGAAACAGCTACTTTTTAAAAGCGAGCGAAAAACTCACCAAGGAGATCAGAAGAAAATACATAATGACCAAATACATATTAGTGTTGCGGTCTCTTTGTTTATCATAGTTATTCTCAATCCTGAACCTGGTGCCCTCCCCCTTTGCAGAATGTTTCCATGCCAACCCTACCTTAATCAGGTTTATATGGCCCTTAATAGGCTAATAATGAATGTGGCAGTTTGACAGCAGTGTGGGTTTGAATGAAAACATTCTGGAAAGGGGATGCCAGGAACAGGATTGAGATACTGATTTATCTGAGCATTGGTGCTATCTACACATAACTGAGGATAATCATCACCTCAGTTGTGGCTCTTGCCCTTTCTGTTTAGCTCAATCCGTTACACTTTCCCACAATATTGCTGAAGTCCACCTGGTTAACGACACCCACACCTGAACTTTGATGCTAGTCAAGTAATGAGGAACCAGCCCTAGTATTAAGTGAAGCTGCTCCATCCCCAACATTAAAAATGTAGAATCTCATGTACCTTCAACGAGATCACAATGAAGCCTATGTTTAACATACCTGCATCCATCTTTGAACCACTTACCATGGTTAGAGTCATGGGGACCCAGGAGTCTGGATGCCCTGCAGCAGAGGACACAAGGCTGGCATACACCCAGCACTAGTAGTAGGCGGTATAAACGGTATACGATATAAATTTGGCCAACAAGAGAGATTTTGATTATACCGCCCTACCGCAGAAATTTCCGCTCCTCGCCCTCAAAAATGACACAATGAAGTCGCGTCAAATAATAAATTATTTATTATTTATATGATTTATATGAAAATTGTTTATACGATTACTGCTGCACCCAGCAGCAGAATCCTGCACGTGTCTAATTTTGACAAACCGCACCCGCCAGTACCCGTCATACTTAAACCCGTATCCGAACCATTATCCGACAGCTTTAAATAAATACCGACACCCCACCCGCACCCAAATGAAAATCAGTCAGATTGAAAATTAAAGACAAAAGTTTTTTGCCACAACAAACGACCAGTGACGTGTGCAATATCCGTTGAAAAGGCATAGCCAAATGTAAATGTTGCTTAATTACAGCCTACCTCCAAACTCAAATAATGTTTGATATTGCCATGCCCACACATAGCCTTACCAGCTTGCAATTAAATGTGTTAATAAAAATAATACTATATAAAATTAGTCTACCCTGCATAGTATTGGGTTTTATAGGATACCTACGTGCACTGTCCATTTTCCTTCGATTACCCGATTGGAATTCCTGCGCGAAGGTATAGACAAGCTATGGAAATATGCTACCCTTTCAAAAACAGTTATATTGAAATTTACAGATTAAATCATATACCGCAATATACGCCGTCTACCGTCTATTGTTCATTTTATACCGCAAAATGAATTTTATGCCATATCGCCCAGCCCTAAAACACACACACACACATGCACACACCCACATACAGACACTAACACACTCTCCCCGAGATAAGAAGGGTAGTTCCCCCCCCCCCAGGACGAACCTATCTTAAGGCAAAAATATATTTTACACCTAATCCAACAAACATCATATCCTAACCTAAACATGCTTAGAAGAATTACATTTGCCTACAGTTAGGCAAAATCATTATATGATAATGTGTAATTATAATACACATTATTTGTAATTATAATACTTAAACTGAAAAACAGAATGAAATTGGAATACGCATTATAAAGTTGAAATATCGTTACACGGACCATAAGATG
This sequence comes from Stomatorhinus ivindoensis, assembly GCA_019775895.2. NCBI lineage: Eukaryota > Metazoa > Chordata > Actinopteri > Osteoglossiformes > Mormyridae > Stomatorhinus > Stomatorhinus ivindoensis. The sequence goes on along the minus strand of JABFEB020000092.1, from coordinate 15,591,747 downwards.
GGGAGCATCTGTGTGTGTGTGTGTGTGTTCCGAACCTTACTACTACTCCTTTAAAAATGTCTAGGATTTTTTAGATATATGATTTAATCAGAACTGTACGAATGTATATAAAACTGATTTTTTTTTTTTGCGAAAATGCAAATAATTGATTTCACATAATTGTAAAAAGTTAAAAGTGAATTATATGCTGACTAACAGAAATTCTATCCAAACCTTCCATTACATTTTCACATTTGTTCAGTCAAAATGAACAGTAAATAGCAAGGCGTTTGCAAAGGCCAAGCAAGGGAAATCATACTATTTTTATTTTCTACACAAACTAGCCACGGCCATTTTTTTGCACGTCTGATAAACAAACAATCACATAGAGATTTTAATATTAGTACAGTTCATATGCGCATAGATTACCAGTTAATGCTCTTGTGCCCAAACACCAAATCACAGTCCGACCTTTGTAAACACAAGACGCACAATGCTTCTTACATAGACGTGCACCAGTGTGAACTTCACAATGGAGATGGGGAGTTTATTGCAATTATTTTCCACCCATCCATTATCTGTAACAGCTTTTCCAATTAAGCTTGTGGTAGCTGGAGCCTGTCCAGGGAAGAACGGCATCCCAGATAATATGCCAGCCCGTCATCGCATATATACACGTCTCATAAAGCCCATACAAATTCGTATTCTTATCTGGATCACTAGTCTTTGGATTGTAGGGAGAGATTCCAAGCAACTCACTATGCTAACATGCAAACAAGATGGTTTCACCCAGACAGTGCCATCAAGAAACACTGCAGAGGATCATGGGACGTGCTTCTGTGCTCACAGACTGTGGCAAAAATGTGATCATACAGAAGCTGTTCAGCTTCAATCAGTTACATCCTGCAAAAATAAAGAAGGCATGCTTCCAAATAAATGATGTAACAAGTATTATTGCAATTTTTAATGGTAATATGTCCATGTCATCTGATAATAGAAGAAAATCATTATAGAAAAAACACTTTAAAAAAACAAAATAAGCCCACATCATCTAAAAAAAAAAACTTTTACAATCCTTAAGGTCTGACAGTAGGATACAGGGGGAAAATCACCTCAGTGGAAGAAAAGTAAATTGACCACCAGCTTTTATGACAGCCAGATCATCAACAGTAAAAGGTTTTCCTATATCATTTTCCAGCCAACAAAAACACTTGCTTTGTGTTTGAATTTTGCACGGCAGCATTGGCTATTGTTTGTAAATCTGTGATGGGGGGGGTGCTTACTGGAAAAGCAGTGATTTATCTTATTCTATTCTTCAGTTTTGCAAGTGCATGTGGCAGCAATTTCCTCAGAATATTTAGGATTTGAAAAGTAGCACTCAGACTAAAAGTGAGGGGTAAAAAAAATGAATGGAAGTACAGGCAGAAGATGGTGTATCCTTCATATTCTCCTAGACTAGGGGCTGACTGAATGTGAAAATTTCTAAAGGAGGCTCCCACCAGTCCTTCGTGTTAGTTACTTAAGTGATCACACACACATTTGTATTAGGCGGGAGCAAAAATATGAGGTGTCTGGGAAACACTGTGCTACACCAGGGACCCATGGGATGAAAGAAGGATTAGCACTGAAAATCCCCCATTTGCGGTGCATAAGATCAAATTACTTGCTGTTGTTTTGGGGGCAAGTACCTGTTAATGGGCCTTCTGCTTGCAACTGGCTGCAAAACATTTAATAAGAACTTGATGAAGCCTATTTAAAATGGGGGGGGGGGATTCCACAAAAGCAAGATTTCTTTTATCCGAGATAGCTTCAGCTAGAAGTCATGATTGTTTAATAGGAACGCTCCTTACTTAAACTCTTATTGGACAAGCTTTCAGCTTGTTAACCCAGCTAATTGAGAAGTCCTGCTTTGTGGATCACCCCCCAGGACCTGATACATAGTAGTTCCTTGGAGTCATCAATGACATTTCAGCTAAAACAAGTTAGAGGATGTTCACGTGAAGGTCCCACTACTCCAGCATAAACCATGTATGCATCTCCCTACTGATACATTTACTTGCGAGCAGAGTAAAGCAGAGTGAGGACACACAACCTGCAGATTTTATAATGACTTCACTTTTTCATGAAAATCAATGCAGAATCTGCCCCACTGTAGATTTCATATAGCAACAAAAATGAAGAGTACCATATAAAAGCACTTTATTTGCACGTACAGTGAAAGAGGGGAGTTAAGTTTAACAAGTGACCAAAAACTGAATGCTTGACATTGCAGTCTTACATGGATAAACTGGAAATTTGGCTTTGAATGACATGAAGGACCTGGATACGAGTCCCTGTGGATTTTGACTCCCATTATAGTTAGTATGAACAAGACTCTCAGGCACAAAAGGCGAAAAGACAAGCATAAAAACACACGGAAAAACACATAATGCCCTTCATGTAATATACATTTTTTTGTTAAAACAAGCGAGAGACACAAAGGAGCAACAAATAACGTGGAGTGTAGCCTTTGTGACACGTGTAGCTTACAGTACAGGGAATGCAAAACCGTGTCTATCAGTGCTCGTAATACGGACCCCACTACACAAGGTGACTCCACTGCAGTGTTCGAGAGCCAGCCAGCGGCACAAGGGCTCAAAGGCAAGTCAGGCCCAAACCAGACCATACCAATGATACTTATTTGAAACCAAAATCAGGGTCCTCAAGAGGCACACCAGAGGTTTAAACTTGTCACTGAAGATGTACTATGTAAGCAACACATCATAATGCCTCTTAGCTTAGTATTACATTGATTAACTGCATTAGTTTGAGACTCAGCCCAGTGGCCTTGACTTTTCTTAAACACATTACTTCTGCACTTATAACTGATCAATGCTGTGTTTGCAGAACCTTGGATAAATGTTTGTCGCTTGTACACAAAACTTCATGCGATAATCCATAATGGGAACATCACAGAACCAAAAAGTTTCCACCGTCTTTACTTTATTTTAAACATAGTAACTTGGTGCTGGGTATAAGAAATCTGGAGGAGCTTTCAACTCTGGTCCTGGCTGGCTGTCGACTTAACTGTAATTTTACTTTAGTCTCAGCTGAGCATTTGAGTTGTTGACTGAACAAACTGCATGAATTAAATGAGAAATGTCCACCAAATGAGTATTAAGGAAAACCCAATGTGTCTTATTGACGAAACACATCCAAGAGTAACAATACTTGCCAGGATTTTTTGTTTAAAAGGAGGCGCATTTAATTCAATTACTTGATTACAACATTTACATAAAAGATCACTAAATGATTCAATAACAATAAATTAACACTTTTTTCCACAAGTGACAAAAAAAATATAGCAAACCCTTTAAACACATTCACTCATAACATGAATTGAACCCGGCAATTATTTCAAACAGCTCAGTGCTTGCTAATTAAGAGCTTAGCCAGAACAAAGCCGAACCGAATGAGAGGCTCCACAAACCAGAGCTGAAAGCGCCTGGGCAGGAAACGCTCAAGCCGCACTGACGTTTGCCACAGTTACGCTTCACATTCCATCCTTTGTTCCGTCGTTCACAAGCTTCATCTGTGACGTTCTGTTGGACCCTGCCAACCCCTCCCACACGGCATTGCCTTTGAAGGTGGTACCTCATCCTCATTTGTCAATCAAGCCGCTCTCCTTTAGCTTGAAGTAGAAGAACTTCTCCAACGTGTTGGCACACTTGCAGTACTCGCTGTCGGGCGGGTTATACTCCCGGCAGTTGGTGATAACGCGCTGCAGGTCGGCGATGAACAACTTCTTTGTCACATAGTAACGATTCTTCAAGCGTTCTGTCATGGTCTTCAGATCTGGGGGGGGAGGGGGAGGGCTTCCAGTGAGAACACTGATCTAGCTTTCTAAGCTCACAGGAACCAGAGAAACCTCTATCAGACTTACCAATGGGAAAGCGGATGATTTCGTAGTAATCGGGAGCTTCAGCTTTCTTCACCGGCTCCATGAAGGGCCAGGCGTCTGGGTGAGTCTGCAGTCAAACAAGGTCACGGTTCAAGGTCTTGCGGAGACATCAATACAAATGTCTATTAATTAAGTGTTTGGTGACCCACAGGTTGGTTTCGAAAATGGTTGTATTAGTCCAAGTGAAAAATATGAAAAAAAACAAGCAAATAGAACCAGTGCTTCAACATCTAATTGCCAAGTGAAAAACATAACGCTGGCATTAATAACGAGTGAATGGAATGTATTAATGTATCGTGGCATTGAGCAAACCAGATCAGACAGATATATTCTTACCTTAATCTGTGCCAGAAGGTTTTTCAGAATATTATATAAGAGATCAGGGTCTTTCAACTCCTTGCTACTACAGATGGGGAAAGAGATTTATGAGAGCAAGTCTTTATGGAGTAAGATAATTATCTGAAAGGTTTTCAAAAACACAACTCAAAGTTATGCGTCATCTGCTGGTATCATGAACATTATTCCTATTACTACTTCAGCGAGACTCACCACTTATCCCTCCCGCTGGGCTTCCATCCAGCTTCACCTGTGGAGAGACAAATGACCCCCCCCCCCCGTGAAACTTCATACCTGGCCTGCGGTCTACAGGCTACAGAGACTGAGGGGTGGCAACATACGGATTCCAGGGATGCTCTCCACCGGGATCTGCCGCACGCCCTCCTTGAAGCACGTCAGGCCCGGGTAGACCTTCCTGATCTGACTCTGCTTCCTTTCAATGAGCTTCTTTATAATCTGAAAATGGGACATGGTGCCATCTCAGTGCTCAGACCCCACACTCCTGCCAAAGTGGCAGCTCAGCAAACTTTGAAGGCTCCATCATTTTAGGACATATGGATTCCTGACTGAATATTCGTGAAACGCGTTTGGCCACGATAGCGATATTCACCTCCTTCTGTCTCTTGATGATGTGAGAGAGTTCCGTGTAGGGGATTCTGGGATTGAGCTCGCATTCCATCAGAGTAGCCCCCTCGTAATCCTTAATATAGCCCAGGTAGCGGCTCTTTGGCACCTTAATATCTTTGGAAAAGCCCTGTCAAAGCACAAGGTCACGACAGAAGCTGTCACCAAGAGGCGGGAGTAGAAACGGGAAGCCTGGGAGCCATTTGGCTGCGGACGGGCCGGACTGCGTACTTGCTTCTTGAAGTAGCCAATGGCGTATTCGTCGGCGTACGTGAGGAAGTAGAGTATGGCGTGCTTGATGTGATACTCCTTGAGATGGTTCATCAGGTGAGTGCCGTAACCCTGAAACCAGAGAGAAGCATGGCAATGCAGAACCTCCTGAGCAGCCTGGCGGAAAATTCATCGTCGATCTTTGCGACGGACTTCATATTCTCCATGACTGTTTAACCAGATGATAAAACGGCAACTACAAATAGACATCAGTGCATTTCTGGAATGTGGGCAAACGGCTATGGATTTGGGTTCGATTTCAGAGTGAAGGCTCATAGACAGCAGCATACCTTGACCTGCTCGTTAGATGTAACTGCACAGAAGACTATTTCAGTGAAGCCTTGGGTGGGGAACATCCTAAAGCAGACCCCCCCAATGACACGTCCATCCTTGATGAGGGCCAGCGTCTTGTGCTTCCTGAGTAAACGACATCGGCCCGCATTACAGGAACTGTGGAAGCCATAAACCGCTCCTTTTAATTAGCAGGCAAAGCACTTTGCTTGATATCTGGGAACCTGAGAGAGATCTTCAATACTTTAAGTGACTTGTACAATTGCCCATAGCACACGAAATGGACACTTCTTGGCGTAAATGCCAGGGTGCCGGTTTCCCAGTACAAGCGCAGTTTCAGCGTCAGAGTCAAAGACTGGGCAGCCCTCGGGAAACAGCTGGGTTCTGGGGCCGTGTCCCACACACTCACGGGTCAAACACCAGCCTGGTGATGTACTCCTTAGGCATGCGGGGAAGCTGGTGGGAGAAGACATTCTGCAGGCCCACCAGCCACATCAGGATCCTCTTATTGGATTTCTGGGAGAGCGAGTTGCCGATGACGTGGAACTCGATGATGCCGCGCCTCTCCTCCAGCCGGGCCGTCTCGTCCCGCGCCGCGTTTGCCGACAGCAGGCTGGTCTGGGGGGGGGGGGGGGAGTGGCCAGTTTACAGCAGATGCATCGGCCCCCGGCCCCCTCTGCAGGTGCATCTCTGCCACTCTGTCCTGTCATGCCTACCTCCGGGCCCAGCATGGCAGCAGGGTCAGTGATGGTCATCATGACCTCGTTCACCAGCTCCATGGGGATATCGCCCATCACGCGGATCCTCTTGGCATCTTCGAGAGTCAGTGCCTCTGGAAGCCTCCTCTTCTCACCTGGAGGATATCGGCACTCAGATGCCACACCCACCAACAACTGCAACACATTCAGAATCTCTTGCGTCACACATTAGCCGTGTAATTCTTAGCCAAGTGTAAGGGAACCACTTTGACCATTTTCATGTTCGCTGCCCGCTGAAAAATCCTGGCATTAAACGACATTTTACGCAATTTCTTTTCACAAAAGAGGTTCAGGATATGAAAATTCCAAGTTGAAAGCCCTGGTTAACTTCAACACACAGTCAAAGGAGCGTTTCTCCGAAATGACACGAGTTTCACCACATGATTTCTGCATACCTGGCATGGGCTCCGAGACACCAGTATCCAGGCTGGCACTGCCCAGAGAACAGGTGCTGCTGCTGTTCTTGGTGAAGGACGGGGTGCCAGATACGGAGGCAGGGCTGATCACTGCTGTGCAGCAGAGACATGTGCCACAATCACAAAGACAGAGCCATCAGCCATACTCAGAGCCATCAGCCATACTCATACTCAGGCCATCTACTCCATGCTATACTAAACGTTGCTGAAACAACCAAGGGGTCAAAAATTCAGATGCCTTAAACTAGCAAAGGCAACTGCGGTAGGTTTTAAAATTTCCTCCATATTCTGATCATTTCCAGAGCATGGAAAATTAAACCAACGCATTTAAACACTGGTTGCCAAAGTATTAAAAATGTGTAGAGAAGGTCATTTGCGGGCGTGGCCTCACCCGTCTGGTGCCCAATCTGCCCCCCTTCTGAGGCCGGCATGGTGAAGTCTGCGTCCCAGATGGGCGAATTCTCCCCATAGATTTCCTCCTCCAGCATGGAGAGAAACCTGCAGGAGGGACGCCCACACATCACCTCCTGCCCTTTGCGGCCATGCCGCTGCCTCTCCTGTCCCTGCTAGACAAATGCTTCCTTATTGTTATTAAAGCAAAGATGCAGGGAACGGCATCTGGTGACCGGAGGTCCATCCGCCCCGCCCCCGCCCGGCCACGCCGGACAGGCACAGTCTGCTCCCGGCCGAAACCACTGCCGGCACAGAACTTTATTCAGTGCACGGGAATTCGGAGCGGAGAGTGCAGCACACGCTGGGATCTCGAGGAGAGGAGGGACACCACCAGCCCCCTTTCTCCACTCTGTCCCGACAGTGATGTAAGCAGACAGTGGAGTAACCAGGCTGGGGCGTCATATTTACTTAGGGAAATGCGTGAGGATGAGGGTTCGCTTCTCGGGAAGCAGCTTCTCCTTCTCCGTGCGGAACTTCTCCAGCAGCTGCCGCCGCGTGACGGTGAAGATGGACTTCAGAAGGCTGCGGCCGAACACCTGCGTGGTCTCGTAGCGCGGCAGGCTGTCGTTGCACTGCGGGATGTGGCAGTAACACAGCCACCTGCGCACAGGCAGAAAGGGTCGAGACTGGCGTAGACACACCGTGTCACTCCCCATTCCCTCACGCCGAAGAAAGAAACGAAAACGACACGGAAACAGAATTGCATCCAATAATACTATTAATGTGCTACTTTGTGTTTGTGATTCTGTGACGCCAGACAGAGAATATCCTTTAGGGTGACGATACACGGGGCAACGTCGTGAGCATTGATGCCGGGCAATGTAGCTGGCCAGTGTTGCTTGGACACTTTCCCACTGATACTAGGCAACAGATTTCCATCTGAAATACTTTAAATGGCAGTGGGCTACATTTAGCTATCATTAGTATCCAGATGAGTAGCCCTTTGTCTCACCTGGTTGGCTGTTGCCCAGCAACACTGCTGAAAAAGTTGCTCCATGTGTCATCACCTTTACCCCCACTGGCAAGACAGACACTGGCCTTCAGCAGTTTCAAACAGTCACACATATATGTGTATTGTGCAAATAATCCTCCTTTAGTAACAGAGATGCGGTCCAGCAACCAGGTCGTCAAGCAAAATGGTCGCTAAGTGACAATCACGGTGTATGCGCTTATAACAGTTCCAGCCTTCCATACTCAGTTTCTTTTATGCTTTATCCGAGTATACATTTTTAACATTTACTACATTCTACTTCAAATATCTCACTCCAGCGTGTTATTGTCAGGCGTATGAAATTTGGTCGTGAATGGTCAGAGTATTAAGTTTTTCTTACTGTCCTTTTTGCAAATGTTCACTAACCGAGGCAATCACAAAATAAGGAGTGGTTGTACTTAAGCAGATGCAGATCGACATGCAGACACTTGCTGTCCCACCAGCTAACAGGCACACACACCAAAGCAATAACCGATGCTTGTAAGCGGCGGCCTCGGGCGTCACAGCACGGACCTCGCGATGCCACGGTACCTGGTGTAGTTCACTTTATAGGCCGTGCCGTCGTCTTTCTGAGAGCGCTGGCGGAACTGCGACGGCGTCTCCAGCTTCCAGTAGTTAAGGCACAGCAGGAACATCTTGGATAGCTCGACCATCGTCTGCCTCTCCTTGGGCGCCAGGTGGCTGAACTTATACTGCACGAAGTTAAGCACTCCCTAAGGGATTACGCGGCGGCGTCACCACCGCAGCTATGGACACCAGACCCGCTACCCCCCGTGAACATCCGGGCTGCCACGTCACCTGCTCGATGTTGGGCTTCTCAAAGGGCGGGCTGCCCAGGGAGCCTTCCACTATGGGCTTACTCATCTGCAGGATGCACTTCCTGAGTAACTGTCAACAAAGCAAAATAAATAAATAAATAAGAAACTTTATCATGGCTGCTCTGGATGCTTCAATAAATTTGCTGGATACTACTGATCCTTCTACTCTAAAATAAGCCACAAACACATGGGGAGACACCGTACCAAACAGACACATGCGCAGAACTACGTACAGGGAAATGCAAGTCTGTGAGTCACATGACCTTAATCCATAAACGTGGTACGGCAGGCAGCACAGACCTTGAAGAGGTAGAAGTACACCTGTTTGGTGTCAGTGTCCTCCTCCTTGTGGACAGACATAAACAGGTTCTCCACATCCACCACCATCCCCAGAAGCCGGTTGATCTCCTCCTCCGACACGTTCTCCAGGTGTGACACGTGTTCCGCTGGGAATAGGGTGGTAAAAAGGCGATGATAGATTAGGTACTGAAACACAATGCTGCATCATGGACCAACACCAGAAACTGTGGAACCAGTCTAGTTCTAGCAAAAAGCTGTGGTGAGAGCCAAACTTGCAGAAAGATAAGCACTTCAAAAATTAAATAGGGATCATATGAAAACAGCAGCTAAAGTCCATCCATCACCTAGCTACTTATCCAGTAAGGGGCTGTGGAGAGCATGAGGCTACCCCCAGGCCGGCTACCCCCAGGCCGGCTACCCCCAGGCCGGCTACCCCCAGGCCGGCTACCCCCAGGCTGAAATGCCAGACCACAGAAGGACAAGCCCTCAACCACCATGGGCAATTCAGAGACACTTTTAAGCCTAACAGGAGGTCTTTCAACTGCGGGAGAAAACCAGAATAAAACATGGGAAGAATTTGCAAACCCCAGGGCAATGGTTTTACCCACTGAGCCATGTTAAAATGTGGACATAATGCTAATGACATGATTATTATTCGGGGTGTAAACTGCAGGCGTTACCATGATACTTATCAAATTCGCAATGCAGCAATTCGATATCAGATGATATTTGAAATGTTACTCTGACATGATACAATTCCATAATAAATGAAATATTTTCACTTGTGAAACATAAGCTGATTTTGTGTATTTGACGAAAAAAATAACAGAATACGTCTCAAAAACAAATGTCTGCATGAGAAACTTTCTGTCTTGAGTATGTACTTTTACAACACAAAACCTTTTGGATACGTATAGCTTACTCTGAAAACATAATACGGGTGTGCAAAATTACATAATGTACTGTAATGTATTTGTTTTTACTTTCTATTAAGTAAGTTGGTTAAATAAATATTGTAGCCATAACAATCAACATATTGATTAGAACTGATGAATTGCTATTTTTTACATGACTGTAAACAGGTGCAGACAAACTTACTACGGCTGCTATTAAGGCCTCATATAATTAACCGTTTGTATGTACAGGATCCACAGTGTTTCACAGAGCATTTAAGAGCAGTACAAGTTAAATAACTGCTAGTCCACATTCACAACTTCTACTATTGAACAGGGATCATAATGCTGGGAGCCTGACATTTTTGGGAATGCTGAAATATCCCAAACGGTATCAGCAACACAGATAGTAAACTCAAAATTTCATATTTTAACAGGAATTTTAATGGCTGTTAGTGTTAGCATATGAGGGGCTTATTTTAAAATAATGCCGTTTTTAAAAGTAGGCACTGACCAGCGTGCCGGAAGGGCCGGGTGAACTCGCCACAGGGCCGTGGTTAGATGGGGAGGGATAGCGGAGACGCCGTTTTGCTTTTTCAAGGGAAGGCCGCTACGCACGTATGCAGTAACTGGAGCAGACGTCAAGTACGTTGCTGTCATGCAAATGGAAAGACCGAGAGGGCGGGGAAGGGTCACTTGCTAAACTAGACCAAAATTAAGATAGGTGGCTGTCACGAAGCGGGAACAATGGCAAGAGCTGGGAGAAGCCCAAATAGGTTATAAGAGAGCAGAGCAGATAGATACTTTAGAGCCACTTGATGCACATGCTAGATGTATGTCAGATAGTTGCTCCCTGATTATAATCAGATTGCTAAATAAACTTGTGGCACTTGCAAACTCCTCCAAAGTCTCCGGTGTGGATCTCTACTCATCAACGGACCCGACGGAGTTCAACTCGCAGCACATAAAAACTAAATGGAACCCAATAAAAGTCTTTTAAAAAGTCTAAACCATCACCAAAAATGACAGAGGCAGAGCATAAAGGGCCGTTTCGCAAAGCTGAAACTGAGCGCCCACACCTCCATCAACACCACAAAGAGTCGACATCACAACATTATTTAAGTACCCAGGGCATGTCCGCAGCTCCGGCAGGGCTCGCTCAGGCTGGCAGCCTGCTGCTGCAGGTCCAGCCGGGTGGCAGTCGGCGGGTGAGGGTTCTTCCACCCATTACACTTACAAGTATCATTGGCCTGAAAGAGGAGAAAGGGGTTATTGCAGCTGCGATTTAAAGATAGGGGAGACGCACACAAAACACAATCTTTTTGGACTGAAGCATGCATTTAATTCCACAACCTGTGAGCAATAACGGACTTATGGCATATTAAGGAAAGCAGAAGATTATTTACAGTCGTCACAGAACTTATATAAGACGCCCAAGGAGCCGGATGTCCAGAACAAAACTATGAATGACTATGAATACGTAAATATAAAAGCACACTTCTGAAAAACAAAAATTATATTCTGCCTTCAATAATCGTTGCATATATGACATGCCAATACGGAAATGGCGCTGTAATGTTGTATTTATTCATCACTTCATTTAACTGCGATTTAAGATTGGCAACCAAAATAAAGATCCGACTTTCCTGCGATTTAAGATGTAAATAAAAAATATACAGATAAACATATCGTAATTATCCGCGAAACAGCCCGTAATGAATCTCTATTTATTTTGCATCCGCAGCTGCTGTACTTTTGTTCATATCCGGAGCTAGCTATAGGCACGTGTTTTCTCTGCTCAAAACCCCGCATGCATATTAATCAATTAGTTCGAATTACTGGCCGATAAATACATTTTTAAAAGTTAGCATGCAAGTTTCTCTGCTGCATTCGGCTGCGGCTGTGTCGCGGTCCTTTCGGGTGGGGGCCGCTTTTTCCCCAGCTGCACCCCTTGTGCCAATAAACGGGGCAGGTTACCTTGCAAGCAGAAAACACTCCTAGCTTCTCCAGCTTCTTGGCCCGCGGAAAAGCACGGACCTGCGCTTTCTTCTGGCTGGCGCGCTGCTGTTGGCTCAGACCCGGCCTGGCCGGATCGCTATTGCCGGACCCGGATCCAGAGCCAGACCCAGAGCCGGAGCCCGAGCTGGCGTTCGAACCAGCAGTCATGCTGCCCTGGTTCTGCTGAAGCCGGGGCTGTGGGGAGGCCTGCGCCGCCGGGTCCGCCATGACTCCCGTACGTAACGACTCCCCTTTTTTTGGAAGCGACGAAGTTTATTGATGTTTCAGCTTCGTCGCGCGGGGGAAGCCGGCGTGCCTGAAGAGGTGTCTTCTGGGTATTGTAGTTTTCTACGGTCAAAAATTTGCGGAAGCCAAGTGAAATCTGTAGTTTCTTGTGAATAAAGAATTTACAGTGGTACCTCAGAACTCGAACTTAATCCGGTCAGAACTCCGGATCGAATCCTAACACATTTGAGTTCTGATCGAATTTTCTCCATAAGAAATAATGGAAAACCAATGAATTGGTTCCCGGCCCCAAAAAAATTATACCAAAATATGTTTTTAAGCATTTAAACACAAAATGAACCGGATAAAACAAGAATAGCATATACTGTACTAAACACATCTAAGCACATTCATCAAAACAGTAATTTGTAAAGTAAGAAAATAAACGTATCCAAACAATGTGTCCTGCACCGATAGTCGGCTCCTTCCGTATGACACGCTCCCTCATTAACCCGGTTTCGAATCGCCCCTGTGATCAGCTGTTTCTGCTTGTTGTCATTAGTCCCCTGTATTTCGTCCGCGGTTCAGTTTGTTTCCCCAGTCCGGTCAATGTATTGTCCGTTTGCGTTTTGCCTGCCTTACATGTAATTAAACCCTGTATTCCCCGATACCCTGACGTCTGCGTCTTTGTCTTCGTTCCGTCCCCGCTCGGCACGACAATATTATGATTAAATGTATTAATGGTTTATTATTAATATTAAAGTAACATTTTATAATATTAATACTTTAATATCTTTATTTGTTAATGTATTTTATTATACAATTACTGTTACTGTATCATTGTCTAAATGTATTTTTACTGTCTAAATATATGTATTCAGCTAGTGTAAACATGCACGATGCTATCACAGCGAATGAGAGGCTGAGACTGAAGATCCCCATTTTTGGATGCCAATGTGATTACACCGACTTGTGTATTTTTAACAATCCTTGCAAATGTACGTTTTTACTCTGTTAAACATCCATGTTGTGCACTGGAGTTGAGATTTTTGAAGCTTTCATACCAAAGTGTTTTACTCCCTTTCTGGTTCAGCAGTGGAACTGAGATTCATAAGAAGAATGACAAGTCTGTCATCTGTGGTTTCCGTCAGATATCGACTAGTGCTGCTAAAGGTGGAAGTGTGCGGAAAGAAACTTAGGCGCTGTAATATTGGCATTACTGATATAAAGGGACGTAGGAATTACGGTCTCGTATCACACCCCCAATCCCTCTACTCCTTCCAGTTTAAAAATATTTAATATTTGGAAATAATCATGGTTTAAATTACATGTTCACTATAATTGCATGCGGACGGATAAATACGCACAAGCCTTTTAAAAACTTAACTCCAACCATTTTCTCCCGGAAGAATACAACTAGAGGGCGCAAGGGAGCACACAGTTGCATTTATACCTCAATATTTATTGGTAAAATGTACATTGACATTTCCCACTTCCTGTTTCCTCTCACTCATCCCGGCCCCAGTACACAGTACGGAACTCAGCCTTCTAGGCCAGGCAGGCATTGTCCCCACCTGATCCCCAAAACATTTCAGACACCCTCTCGTTGTGCTAGTCATATCAACAGTGATGACCACAGCGCATAATGATCCCTTAAAGGAAGACAGAAACAAACATGGAAACATTCTTAAAGGCTCAAGAGATGAAATAAAGAGCCGTTATTCAATACCAGATCGCCAGGTTAAAAAATAAAATAAAAATCAATATCAGACATAATATACATTATATAAGGAACTGTATTGACAATAATTACTGATTGGTTACATGTTTAAAGGAAAAAAAAAACATTACAAATACAGCAAAATTATTTATCAATACTTAGTGGTGATTTTGATCAACATCTACTGTTTGTTTAAATTTCATTTATTGACATTGTATTTTACCAATTCATAGACAACGCTAAAAATGACTGGTATAGTAACTACTGTTAATGATCTATTCATATAGCTGGAGGCCTTGCACAGAGAAACCTGGAAATCAGAGACAATTTACCTTCCAATGTACTTCAAGGTTCTTGTGCCATAACAGTAGTAACAACAACAATACTAGTAATGAACTACGAGACGGTTAAATCTGGAAGAATATTGGTTCCAGAGAATCAGGTGGTCAAAACAATCAGAACAGAATATAAAATGGCAATTTTAATATTCACCCACAACCTCACCAAAAAAAGAGCATGTGTTGTACAATTTAATTTTTCCTTTTAAAAGTGACTTACATAATTAGTATTTGTATAGAACAAAAGATACAGAGTGTGTTTGCGTATGCAAGGGAGGACACCTTGTGGGATCTCCTTCAGCTTATTATAAAAACAAAAAAATGCTCATAACAGGAAAAAGAACAGTGAGCATGTTAAGGCTCTGTTAAGTGATCTGATCTTTTCTCCTCCTTCAGGGATGATGTTGACTCCGCGGTGTCGTCATTGCTCAGCCGGCCAGCTGCTCGCCTGCTCAGTGCCCTACTTGCAGCAGCTGCTGTCCCGGCTTGGTGGAGCCGGGTCCCGAAGATCCACCCCTGTGGTCTGGCCGCCCGGCCCAGTCCTACTCTGTGGCTCACTTTTCGGCAGTTTCTTGGCTACAAGGATGGCGGGCGGATGGGAAAAGCAAAGTGAAAAGCTGAGTGAGACCACACCACAGCATACACACACGCATACATACACACATTTTATTTATATATATATATATATATATATATAAATAAAATCCCTTAAAGGATTATATACATACATACATACATACACACACACACACACACAATTTATTTTATTTATATATATACACACACACACACACACACACACAAAACACAGACACACACACACACCATGTATAATTCTGTTCAAATAGCACAACAACCTGTATGCAGGTCATGTAAGGGGCAGAAACCAAGTGAAGTGGAAAAAGTGTAAAATATAAACAAATGGGCTGTTCCGCCACTAATTCAAAATATTTTAATACCAAAAACATTGCACAAGAAAAACATGAGCTACCTCGGATCAAAGTCCAGGTCCATCAGATTTGGGAAAAAATTACCACTCTTCTGCAACAATTTTAATGCTTGTCTGCCACAATGTATCAACATAACTTTAAAAGTGGATGAGACCAGTTTGGACTGGCTCACAGTAACCCTCATAAAAGGACAATATATATGGAAAGGTCCCCATATGAATAGGAATGACAGGAGAATAATCTACAAATCTAGAAAAGCAGGTAAATAAATCCGGAGATTCACTGTGCATAAAGGACCAAAGGTTTTATTGACCAATTTCTTGTACTATCAAAGTGAACTTGCAAATGGGAATTAGAATCACTGACAGTAGGGTAAGTATAGGTAAATGCATCAATAAACAAACAAACAAATAAATGAATAAGCATAGGCAAATGTAAACCCATAACTCCATTTTCAGTGAATGTCAATAAGCTGATCAGGTTTGATCCAGAACACAGTAAACAGTCATAGCTTAAGGCTACAGGCGATATGAAGCAGCAAGTTACCTATGGCCAGAAAGATTTCGTTGACGCTCATAGCGGTTTTGGCTGAGGTCTCCATGAAAAGTAAGCTGTTGTCATCGGCGTATGCCTGTGCTTCCTGAGGAGGAGGTAGGAGACGCTTCAGCATCCCTGCAAAAACTCAACATAGCAAACAACGGCCGAGTACCGGGAGCCATATTCCTGTAATTACTTTTTATGCATCTCTGGTGTTCAGAACCGCATTAATGACACGAGTTTATGTTCTCCATAAAAAGCACACCGTTACAAGGCGCAGAATATTTTAGCACATGCAGCATCAGCACAGGAGTAACGGCGAGCTGTGTAGCCCGGAGGGGCACCTGGAAGTCGACGGCTCTCTTATTGACCAGGTCAGCCTTGTTCCCAGCCAGCGCGATCACAATGTTGGGGCTGGCTTGCCGCTGCAGCTCCTTCACCCAGTTCTTTGCACGTGCAAATGTATCCTGGAAAAGCAACAGTCCCAATGCGCAAAAAAAAAAGAAACGAACAAATCCTAAATAGAAATTTTATTATTTTTTTGTTCCCTTCCTTTATTACACTAACAGACTTGTGCTATTGATTGGTAATGGAAAGACAGTTATGTTAAACTTAGTTGCCAAATTGGTCTTATTCATTTCCACTGAACTGACCTGACCTCACATTATTGCTTGGGGTGGGACACTGATTCTGGTATTTCCTGGAAAATTAGGGGAAAATCTCAATACTAAAATGTCTACATAGCTAGCATTTCAGCTTTCAACAAGTCTTGCCAAATATATAACCTGATATTGTAATGAGAGAACCAGAATAAGTTACTCACTTTCTGATAGCTTAATCACCAAGTGAGTAGCTCAACTAAGTATTTTTGCTACCTGTGAGATTATACTGGTTTGTAAACAAAATTTAAAAAGTAAAAAAGTGATTCCAAACAGAGGTGAGTGTCTAAATATGCCAAGCGTGTTTCTCTCCCGTCCGCAACATGACGGGAGGTGGGGGGATGCGTACTGTGTTGGTGATGTCGTAGACCACGATCGCTGCCTGTGCTCCTCTGTAGTACATAGGAGCCAGGCTGTGATATCGCTCCTGGCCAGCTGTGTCCCAGATCTCAAACTTTACTGTTGTGTCGTCCAAACACACTGTCTGTGTGAGGAAGGCAGCTGGGGGGGGGGAGAAGATCAGAATGTAATGATGTTCTGTTCTGTTGTTAAATTCAACATTGCAAACTCGTTTAGATCAAGCCCAGGATGCAGTGCGTTCAAGCTTTCGGTTCTGGTTCCTCTCTGCCCTTCATCGCCAAGGTGCTCAGAGTACGCTCATCTCACAACTGGGCTATTTCAGTTCCCATAAGACAAATACTCCCAGTGTGTGTGTGTGTTTGTGTGTGTCTGTGTGTGTCTGTGTCTCTCACTCACTCTCACACTCTCACACACACACACTGAAATGTTATACAGTTAATGTAAAAAAATAAAGAAATACAGTGGCACTGTCATACTGAGCACTCTGACAAATTATGAAACCATAATAGCTCAGATTTTACTTAAACTCAGCCTCATGAGTTACACAGAAATGAAAGGAGGTTGGATGAGGGCGTTGTGGCAAGCAGTGATTAACGCTGTGGCCACTTATCAGGGCCGTGGAGTCGAGTGCACCCCCGTTCAGTGAATGGCTTTCCTCCGGGTGCCACAATGTCATACTGCAGGCCACAGATGTGTGATCTGGGTGAATTGGTCTCAAAATAGTTTTCAGGTAGACTGGATTGATAACCCAACTGACTAACGTAACATTAATATCACAAGGCAAATATAATATGTTTGACATTTTCTTCATTTTTTGAGGGTGTAGCTGTATTTTTTGGACAGAAAAAAAGAGAGATCCAGCAGGCAGGCCAACAGACACAGAAGGGGTTGTGTAGCTTAGCAGGATAGGGGTCTGTGCACATATCTAGGAGGTTGTGGGTTCAAATCCCATGGTCTGCAGAGTAATATCACCATTGGGCCCTTGATTAAGACTGTAACCCAGTTGCTCCATGGATTCTGGTCGTGGCACCGCTCTCTGATCCTCACCTCACATTGGAAAAAAGTGCCTACTAAGTAAATGTATGTATGTGTAAGATACAGTTGGGATAAACCAAACCACAGCGTTGGTTGTAAAAATTTAATCACCAACTCTCACTAACCCCAGAGAAGAACCATCTTCTGAAACTAACCTGCAAGGGCATTGACACAACAGCCAGACTGAGGGATCTGTCCAGGGATTTGTTTTAAGGCCGTTTCGCACCAAATGAGACACAAAAAAAGACACAGATTTGTGAAATAGAGAGAGTATTTTACTACTCCGTGTCAAAAAACCAAACCCTAATTTATGGGCCGATAAGATGGTTTGAAAAGCAACTCTGCATTATTATATTCTTATTATTTCTGTTTAGTCCTAACCATAAATCAGGTGCAGAAAGGTTTGTGCTGGCCTTCCGGTCCCCAGTAAGTGCAGCATAACCACCCCAACCTGAATCATATCACTCTCTCTGGCTCTTGCTACGACACACCAGGCTTGTCTTCCTCACCACAGCGTGGTACGATCGGATTTCTTCACCATCGTTCTTATTCATTTTTTCAAATTCCCAAGAAATACCACCTGGTTTAGCCAAGAAAAACACGAACTGAAGCCCCACGCAGATACAGCAGCGCCTGATCCTGTTTTCACGGCTCTTGGGGAAGACGGGCCCGGGGCTTTGCTCCTTCCTTCCTACAACTGGCGTCTCTTAAAGCCAGACTCCGCTAGCAGCACATCAGCAGAATGACACCATAGCCAGAGCCCCTTAGGCATATTTGCTGCTGTTCTGCGGCGCCGCAAATAAAGCACACCATCCAATTACAAAACATATACCTACACATCAAAGCTTATGTTATCTTTCTGCAACAACACATTTCCATCTTTAAGAGAAATGATGTCCAAAACAAAATCAAAACAAACAAAAATAAATCTTCACATCAATTTACTTGCCTCCACTGCAACTGTACAGAGCACATGACCAGTCCACTGTCAGATACGCAGTGCAGGATTTTTGTTTGCCCAGCCATATCTTATTGAGCCTTACATTCCTTTAGTGTGACGAGTATAAACATCCCCAACATACACCTTTGCAATATCAACAAAAACAAATTACAACTACCAATATAAACCAGCAAACAATGTTAAGTATTACTGCTACATGTATACCCACTACATATTAGGGGTGTAATGATTCTCCAGACCCACAGTTCAGTTTAGACCTCAGTATTTTTTTTAGGAGGGTGGGGTGGAAGAGGATGAATAAGAATGGGGGAAAACTTCACATAAAATAACTATGCAAAAATAAATAAAAACTGAAATACTACATTCCACAACCACAATGTTCCCACGCTGCTGACCTGAATGTGACTGGGGGCTTTGCAGTCCCCGGCTAATTATCCATCTTTGGCCAATGAAACTAGACCAGCTTTTACAGCAGGCATGATTGCTCGACCATGACTGGAGCAAAATAGTCATGTGACACATAGGGCTAGGTTCTAGCACAGAGGGCCGGATTCAATCCAATTTGCATGCTAACAATTTGATTAAATCTGATTCGATTTGATTCTGATTTGACATCTATTCAATAGCAATGAGATATCAAAAAGTAATACAGGAGCTTTTCATATTTGGAGAGCTTTTTAAAGCTCTTAAAAGGATCACAAATTGAAAAATGCAGTGTTACTGAAAACAAATGGAGAATACCAATAAAGTAATGGCCAAAGGTTTGTATACAAAGATCTTTTTCTTTTCCACTAACAGTGCCCGAGCACGGAACACAGACATGAGGTCGATGATGCAGATGAACCCAGAAGGAATAGATCAGATAGGCTGTACAGATTTCATCATTTTATTAGGGAGAACTGCATTTCTCACAAACATGGTGGCATCAGAGGTGCAGTGTTCGCTGGAAATTTGGGTTGATGAAAACATTTTTGAGCACAGCGGTTTGTTGTTTTTTCCATTTTTGGGATGAAAGGCATTGCTCGAGGGCCCAGTGGTAATGGGACTGTTCTGCCAACCGCAGGATTCGAATCAGCGACCTTCCCATCACGGGTACAGAGGCATAACCACACCATAAATGTGGTTAAATGTACTAAAACAAGAAACTAGTACTTCCTATCGCAAGCAGCTAAAGAAAAGGGGTGGGGTAAGTCACATTAAACACGAAACTCACACGCATGTGTGTGCTCTTACAGAAATCACACAAGGGGAAATTCAGAGATTCCCGCATCGGCATTATTTTGGACCTCAAGAGGAAATGGAATGGACAGGCAAAACAAAAGTGAAACTAAAAACACACCTCAGCCATCTTAATAGCGTCAAAGCGATTCAAACAAAAACAACATATTTCATTTTTATCGGACGAGTGCCGGCTGTATCCTATCCCTGCCTCCGCTATGAAGAACCACAGCAGCAGTGGTACAGGGCAGAGTGTGACCCGCTGCTCGACATCCAGGCCCTTAATGATAGCAGCATACAGTGCAGATCTGGGTCAGCCAGCAATGCCAATATTTAAGCAGTTCTGAAGAGGACAGCTGGAACTCTAAGCTCTTTTTGGAGACTGAAAGACCAAAGGCACCGATAATTATATATACTTGACAATATTTTTACTGCTGCACATTAAGAGATTATCTCACTCCAGAAGCCTGTTTACATACAATCAAATTACCCTTCATTTTCTGGAGGGCTGGTATCAACAAAGAACAGGATGCTTAGTGGTATTTAAGCCTGTAATGGAATAGAACACTGCTGCAGAAAAACAGGCCGGCTGGAACAAGCTAGAACTGCCCACTACCACAATTAATACGTCATGTCACAGTGTAACAGTAATGATACAATAGTTTATTTGGCCACTATACAAGTAAGAGTACGAGGACATAACTAGGGGTTGGAGCACAGGGTCAGCAGCCCTGGAACAAGGTTATGGGTCCAATGGTGATATTATCCTGTTGAATATGAACTGGTGACCTTCCAAACACAGGCCCCCAAACCCACAGAGCCACACTCAAAACTCTGCAAGAGAGTTGAACGCCCTCTCTAAGCTTGAAGAGGGCTACAGAACCATTTAAAATCCCTGTGTAGTTTCTCAGTCAACCGAATGACCACTGGCATACAAATGAAGTCTCAGACCACAGTAACTCTCCCTACATGAGCTGGTAAAAAAAAAAAAAAATTGCACGATTTCCAAAAGAAAAATAGGATGAAATTCCATTAGTCAAAAGTCAACAGCAGCACAGATGGTTAACCAGGAAGAAAACATCTCATCTTTGGTCTACAGAAGTCCACCCCAGACAATGCATGGTAAACAAAACCAGAACAAACAAAAAAAAATCACGGTTTTATTTTGGATTCTGAAACCAAGAAAAGCAAAGTGTGTGATGTGGACATTAATGCCAGACAATGCGACTGCTACCAAGAGAATATCGTTAAGCAGGGCCAGGCAGCTCGTTTTCAAAAGGCCAGCAAATTTTTGCAATAGATTTATCATTTGAAGAATTTTGTTTCAATTATAGAATTATACTAGGGGATAGGTGTGGGTGGTTTTAAGGTAATATGGCATACTGTGGTAATCTGGGTATAGTGCAGCATTTCAAAATCTTGCCAATAAGAAAAATTTGCTGAGCTTCCGTGACTTTCCCCTACCCTTCCAGCACCCTCGTTCTAAAGCAGGCTCAGCCCCGAGGCCGGGTTCGGGGGGGCCACCTAATCATAAGGAAATAAGGGCCTTGCTCAGCGGCCGAAAAGTGCCATCACTCTACCAAAAACAGGATTACCGGTGACCTTCCAATCACGGGCATGGTGTCCTAACCCGCCCAGCTAAACACCACCCAGTGGAGGTCAGATTTAATGACTATTTGTCTAAAATGCATGCATGGCTAGAACATTATGCTTCGACAAAGAGCTAAGCCTTGTGGTCTGTCCAGAACAGACACACTACCTCCAAACAAAATTGCTCTGTACTGTTCTAAAGGGAAAGACACACGTTCTCCAAGACAAATCCCCTGTGGGGCACTCACAGGATCTCTCACAGGGCACATTATTAACATCACTGCACACATTCACATTTATTACTCATAATACTTAGGATGCACGCTTTAGAAGACATGAATGTATTTTTCCCGTAGCGAAATGACTCACAAGCATTAGGGAAAAATTATGGAGTGAATGTCCATCAATGTGTAAATATATCATTAACTTGGCTTAGCAATTCAATTCTAACAATATCTGTCTGTTTTCTATACAACTTATTCAATACAGGGTAGCAGTGAACATGGAGTCGCAGAAAACACAGGGGTGTTCGGGGTGACTCTGAATAGAAAGAAACTCTAGTACTCCCTGGGGCTATTTAGTGACAGCAGCCCACCTAATCACAAGCGTTTGTATCAGAGGAGAAATGCTGTGTGGACATGGGGAGAAGCAGCCACTCTCAAAGGGCAGAAGTCAAACCCTCAAACCTCGTGGGTGAGAGGCTACAAGGTTAATCACCGAGTTACTGCACCATCCCACTGAAAACCATGCTTTATTTCCACACATAGCAGCCCACTCACCTCCAATGGTGCTCTCCTGATACTCGTGGAACTGGCCCTTGACAAAGCGGAGCACCAGACTGGACTTGCCGACCGCCGACTCGCCGAGCAGCACCAGTTTGAACTGGCAGATCTTGTTGCCCGGAGCCGGGCCGTTGGATCGCGCCGGTCCGCCGCGAGCTGCCATGGAGCCTGGAGAGTGCTACGCCGGGGCGAGAAGGCTAATGCAGGGTGGCGACGGGGCGAGAGGGACCGGGGATGGGAGGGGAACAGGCACACGCTCAAGCAAGCTGGGCTGAGCTGGGGAGCAGAGGCCGGGCCGAGCTTCTCCGAGGGGGCGGCAAGGAGTCTGAAATGAACACAGGAGTCTGAAATGAACACAGGAGTCTGAAATGAACACAGATAAATTTTCAGCCCCTTTTGTACCCTCGAGTCACTCCTTCTGCTTTCTCTACCTTAAAATACAAACAAAGCAGTCATTCCATTGCTAGACATGACAGTGGTGTCCCTATGTGTGGAAGAGTGTCACTCAGGGCCTCACTCAGCATTCAGGCTATAGAACCCCATGGAAGCCACTCAGCATTCAGGCTATAGAACCCCATGGAAGCCACCCAGCTTTGCACTGAAATATTCTGGGATAGCTTCTGGGTATCACATGGATTTAGGTAGCTGCAGAAATGGCTGAACTACGGTGTACATTTTAGGACATCCTCAGGTCTCAGGAAAAAATCCGTCAGACTTCAGACGAAACGGCATCAGGTATCAGACTTCAGACAAAACGGCATCAATTGTCAGGAAAAACCCCGTCAGACTTCAGACAAAACGGCATCAGGTATCAGACTTCAGACAAAACGGCATCAGGTATCAGACTTCA
>JABFEB020000092.1:15556724-15568355 GCA_019775895.2 Stomatorhinus ivindoensis | reverse complement strand
ACCTGATGCCGTTTCGTCTGAAGTCTGACGGATTTTTTCCTGAGACCTGAGGATGTCCTAAAATGTACACCGTACTGAACAGGAAAGCTAACAAACATTCCATTACCACTTTGCTGGGTATGCCCACCAGTAGCCCACTTTTCATCAGAACCAATAAACAGTTCTGTGTTCAGAGACGCCTTTCTGCACACTGCCATTTCAGCCTTCCTTTTATACTTGGGACGTTCCTGTCAGTTTTAATAAGTCTGGCTATTCACCTCTGACCTCTCTCGCTACTATAGTATTTTTAGCAATGTAACTGCCCCTGTCTGGGGGCGTTTTTTTTGTTTATCGTACCATTCTCTGTGAACTCTAGGCCAAGGGTCTTCAACCTAGCGTACAGGGAGAGCTACTTTCACAAAGTGACATGATATTAATTCATCATCCTTGCATGTCCACTCTCTTCATCTGAGACAAAGTTAAATACAGGTTTATATGCAAAATACAGTGCAACCATAAAAAAACATTATAATCAGCGTTTGACTCCCTCCGCACTACTACGATCTTGTGGTCAATGCATTGCTGACCACTGCTCTGGACACTGTATGAGAAAACTGCAGGACGACGGCGACTTTGGAGAGGCTGGAACCCCCACTATCAACAACCATGTTCAAAATTGCTTAGATCAAGCATCTTAGCCATATGAATGCTTAGTCAAACAGTAACCAAACCTCCTGATTCATTCCGTGTCCTAAACACAAATCACTGCTTGGAGAAGCAGGCTGTTTGCGCTAACAAGTGCACTGTATAAACTGGCCAGGATTTCATCTACAGCTATGACTTCTCATGATTAAAATACCAACCAGACAGTTTGAAACTAGAAATATGAAATTGTAGGAAATAATATTAAAATACCAGACGGGCTACACATTTTAGTCACACACACTCCTGAGTAGGTTCCTGCTTAAAAGGAAGTCCCTGGACACATTAGCATTTACAATAGAAACTCCCGGTTCTGAGTGATACACAGCTCAGTGTGCTGTTGAAGGTGACAGATGAAAACCTACGTTAGACTGAGACATCATGCAAGAACGACTGGCTGCTCTTAAAGAATGGGGTGTGGCCCAGAGCTGCAGACCCCCGCACAGAGGAACCAGCTTCTGCAGTGGGGGCTTCTCACATGATCCTCTGGGCGAATCCCACAGCCCTGCTGACTCGGCAACATCCTCTTCCCTTCCCATAATAACGGTTAAAAAATTTCAGCAACACTGAAACATATCAGCAATATTGGAGGCACTAAGAGCTAAGGGAGATTATCAGTAGTGACCTGATGCAAGCTGGGAGGAGCAGAGGGGGAGATGAAATCACAAATGAGCACCGATTAACCGGCCGCGTTTCCGCTGTGCCTGAGAAAAGCCCCCTGGGGGGTGAAGTCAGCAGTGCCAATAAACACGCTGCGCTCATTGCCCTGGCACAACAGCCCCTGCGACATTCTCATCAACCCCGGGGAGAGCAGCATTCAAACACACAGCAAAATCTTGGACGCCCGTTATCAGTCTGCAGATGAACCAGCCACAAACAGCAGCGGGTGACTTCGCTGTGTTATGCTAACTGCTCGCATTCATGTTTCTGCAACAGCTGTAAGAAGTCAAAGAGAAATCTTTCATGTATTCCATTAAGAGGGTAACAATTTATGGGCATCACATTTATGGGCCGTCAACATAAACATCAGCTTGAATTCTTATGAAACAACCGCAACAATATTCTGCTTTTACACGCTTCACTATCTGACCTAGATGTAAAATGCTTTTTCGTATCAATTGTAGTTTCATTCATCACAAATCTTTACACTTCTCAAAGCATAACATGCTGAGAAGAGAACCTAGCTTGACAGTGGCCAGGGACGACGAGAGTAGCAGAGTGTTAACCACAAATTGTCATTTTCTCAGTGATTGATATTATTATCGTCTGTATTCCTGATTAATGTCTGCATAGCTATATAAAAATTAATACATTTCAGCAGAATGCTGGTAACACTTTACTTAAAGCTGTCAACAATACATTATTGATACCTTTATAATGCATCATAATTGGTATAAATATTAATAAATCATTACCGAGTTTTCTACTGACAGTCATACAGCATTATAATGTTGATTACGATACTTCATAAACTCCAATAATCACCCATAATGCACTATAGATACCTTCATAATGCATTACAATGGTCAGTATAAGCAGTAAGGATGCTTTGCACTGCATCATGAAGGTTTCCATAGTACATTATAGATGAGAGCTTCATAAAGCATTCATAAGGCATAATAAACACAGCTGCAATGTGTTCATAGATTCTTATAAAGATGGCATTCATAGAAAGTGTTAGCTAAAAGAAACCGTAAACATATATAGGTGTTGTTTTTACTACTGTAATTTGAGGAAGGACACTGGGTGAAAGTCAGAGACAGGCTATATACAGACTGCTAGTGCACCTGTACTATAACACAGCACCTGTACAAACCCCTGTGCAGCAGCAACAGTTTAAAACCAATAAAATGAATTAATCTATTCAAGTTTATAATGTGGCCAATTAGGAAAAGCATATCTATGCACAAATGTTCAGCATGTGGGATATCTATGCACTTTTTGTCAATAACGCAATAAATAAGAGCAGAAGGTAAGTTCTTTTTGCAGTGGAACAGGCCCTGGTATGTTCAGGACAAGCTGCTGATCATCTGCGAGGACTCTCCTTCTAAAAAGACTTAAAGAGGAATGAGGAAGCCACTGTATGCCACCAGTTAAGCTTAACCTGAAAAGAATTATAAATTACAAATAAATGACTGATGGTTCACGTCAAATTTTCTCACATCACCATCTCCATTTGTAAACTACTCAACTGTACAGAAGCTCACCCATTCGATGTTTCTGCGACTGTCATATCAAAAGACCCAGAAGCCCAAAGGTATGAATGAAGAGATTTCAACAGCAGCACAGGGACACCTCATTCAAGAAGACCCCTTAGCACCTCCTACCTGAACACACAGTTTAAACTGGGATCTATTTTCCATCTCATTCAGTGTAATGCAATGGGGACCTCTTGAGGAAGAGGTTTAAATCAGTGGTCTTAAGGTACAGTTTCAGTGTACATTGGTACCTCGATTCTTGAACTTAATCCATTCCGGACTCCAGATTGAATACTAAAAGGTTTGAGTTCTGATCAAATTTTTCCCATAAGAAATAATGCAAAGCCAATAAATTGACTCCCGACCCCCCAAAATTACACCTAAATATGTGTTTTTTTAAAGCATTTAAACACAAAATGAACTGGATAAAACAAGAGCATTTAATGGCTTCCAAAACGATAAAGATCTTATCCCAACTTTACCCCTGTCCTGCCCCGATCGTCCGCTCCTTCCGTGTACCACGCCCCCTTGTTAATTGATCAGCTGTTTCTGGTCGCAGTCATTAGTCCTCTGTATTAAGTCCACGTTTCAGTTTGTTCCCCCAGTCCGGTCATTGGGTGCGTTCGACTTGCTTACAGCGTTGGCTTAAAGCAACGCATTCTGATCCTGACACAAGGCAGTTTGAGCAGTCACAGTCCAAAACATCTCCGATAATCACATCACGCAATGTCTGTTTGCTCAGCATTGGTCTCTCTAGCTCAGTAACACTGTACAGAAAGACAATAACAGTATGAACGCCATCATGAAAATATGGTGTGAAGTATGCTCAACAGATTAGCAGACACCCAGTTTCTGTCTGTTCCGCTTCTTTCTCTATCTAGTTGAAGAACGTGATTTGGCTCTCGATAATTTCAAAGCCTATTCAAATAATAATAAAAAAGTTCTTTGGGAGTTTAAGAATCCTTCGACATTCCTAGTTGGCGTGTTCTAACCAGCTGTTCCTGTAATGAGAAAAACAGCACAAAGACGAAGCAATGATCTCCCAGCAATGAGATCAAAATGACATTTATTCTGACCTCTGTCAAATAAATAGATAGATGAATAAATAAATAAAACCTTCATACAAAAATTGCATCATGCAGTCATAGGTAAGGTCACAGGCTGAACACATTCTTTTACAGACTGCTTTAACTATTCATGGAATCTGGTCTTGGGAGGCTTTATGACCAATTCGGGTCAAGGTGAAGCCTTTGACCACTAACAGATAATAAATAAATTAATTAATAATTAGATCGAGGTCCTCACCAGATGCCAAAATGAGGACCGACATACCTGCCTTCTGCATTCAGACTCTTTATACTGGTTTTTCCAAGCCTCTACTGGTATATATTTTGTCTTAGTGTGTCTGAGTCAGTGTGTGTATTCCTAGCCAGTTGGAGATTGCCTCCCAGGGAAAATCCTGTCACTCTTTAATGTTTTGTACTTGAACAATTATTTTAACAAGCAAACTGCTGCCTCACCTGTACAATAATGTTTAATGTATTTGTCCAACAATGAACATAATCATAATGTATTCTCAACAACTCAAAACATGATTGAAAATGTGATTAATTGCTTAATCAGGATTAATCACTTGGACTAAGAAAATCAATCAACTGACAGACATGCTATATAGTAGCTTTCTATATTTGAAGAGATGTTTAAAAAGCTCTAAATGGATCACAGATTTATAAATGCAGAGTCACAGCAAATTGTGAAAACCACATAAGTAAAGGCCAGAGGCTCGTATACAAAATCTTTTTTATTTGATGAACAAGGGGTATAATTCTGTAAAAACAAAACCAACCAGTCTATTTCAAAGCACAAAAAAAATGCTAAAAAGAACAGTTTAAGATAAAAATGGCATGTTTCAGAAGGACTTTAACTTAAAGATGCCCCAAAATATAAATTAGAGATTGAGCATTTTTTTATATATAAAGAAAAGGTCCACATAAATGCTAAAGCAGAAGTGTTGGCACATCACACATGAGTGATGTCTTGCTAAATAATCGCTTAAGCCTTATGTACTTTCACACACCTATGTAACATTCAAGGTCAAATGAGCTTGTGACCCAAAACCTTTTTTTGGAAAATAAATGGCCATAAAACGATAATTTTGATATTCTGTTGTAAATTTGTTAATCTTGTTGTGGATGAAAGGTATGTGGCATACAGAGGGAGCAGTGTAAACTCCCAGGATAGCTGTAAAGATGACATCCAGGATCCTAATGACTTGAGGTATATACACCAGGATTAAACAGTGGGATGCAGTGATATTTCTGTTACCTGAGCACCAGCGGGCAAATATTTAAATTGACAGTTTAGGCATTTATGTGGCACTGAAATATGTGTTGCAGTACAGGCTGGTCCGACCCTACGTATAACCATTGCAGAACTGAACCTAGAAAACCATTTAAAAATGCATATTAGCCTAAAAGATTGATTCGCAAATTTTACAGATCAAAATTGAACTGGGCAAATTGTTAGAAATGATTAATCATGATATTTTTGCAAACCCCTCATAAATATCCCAGCCTGTCATTTGCATTGGATTACATACCGTTTTGCTCAAAAGGCCTCATTTGGTTTAATCACCGAGTATAAATAAGGCCACTTAAGCGTAACAACGAGAAACAGGGGCACAGCTTCAGGCGCGAACTGAAAAGAACCAGTTCGCTGGCAAGCCAGCAGAATCCGTTAACATGCTTCCTTCATTCAAGTCTTTTGTTGCGGTTACTATTACCGCATTACTAACAGCCAACTGCTTCATTTCACCCACGTCGGACGGCTGCTGCGTTGTACGTGGCACCTTTGATTCCTCTAACTCCTCCCCTAAATACCAGCACAGCAAGCAGCCATCTGTCCATAAAGCTGAGCATCTGGGCACACAACGCAGTCACAAACAGAGTAATCAATATTTATCTACATTAAAGAGGCAACAAAGGCTGCTCTGTCTTGTCCTTTATTTCACTGCCAAGAGAGAGCACACCATTCCAGCACATAAATGAAAGCTCATTCTACTGCCGCCTTTGCGCGATGCAAACAAATACCTCATTCATAAATATAAGGGTTAATCACTTTAAGCATAGTTGATTTATGAATTTAAGGTATATTCAGAAAGTAGAACTACTTCTGTTAGTTAAGTTCAGCTATGCTCACTCAATGAGCCAGAGACGAGAGGTCTCTTCCTCTTTCATCATGACAGTATCACCCACAGGCAGAATAAAGAAGATGTCTCAAGAACTCCAGAATTAAGTCTTACTTTAAAATAAATAATTAAATAAATAAAACCTACAGAATGCACCATACTGGAGCCTCTAAGTCACTGGTACAGTATGGTGCATCAAAACGATCAGTGTAATTCAGAGCACCTTTCCAGGATAGCCAAGCTGATTCCTGGCTGTCCGTGTTTTCGCTACGGCGTGACAGGAATGAAAACTGAGGGCATACGACAGGCCACAGACCAAGCTGTAGTGCTGCAATTTAAAAATCCATCAAGGGCAAACCCTCACTGGTAAGACACACCTAATACAATTCAGCACTTAGCAAGTTACATTACTAAGTCAATTGGTAAGTACCGTAAAGATTCTCATTGATTTGGTTATTACAAAAAAAAAATGACTCAAAGGAAAAGCCATGAAAATGACATGCAGGCTGTCGCAGGATGCTTTCACTTTCACTGAGATGACAGGCCAAATGCAACGATACACGGTCCCTGTGCCAGAACCGCCTCAGGCTATTCCCAGAAGCCTGCAAGCAGGATGCGGTTATGAGTCAGCCTGACTGCCGAGCACCCAGAGCCAGTAGGTGGACTTGCCACCTGTACCATGTTCGTCAGAGCTGGTCTGTGCTCAGGCTGAAACCTGTAATCGGCTGGTGGATTGCACTCCAAGAAAAATTATGACATACCACAGACTTTGTGACTAAATCACAACAGAGTCACAAACAACTAGGTATACAGATTTGAACGATGCCTATCACTCAGTCAGCCTGTTTCACTGGATAGCAAATAGGATACAGGATACCATGAAGCAAAAAAAAAAACAAAAGTTCACACACTAAACATACTACAGAAGTTTTTGCTTTATATTTGTTGCATAGTACAAACAATAAATTCCCTTAAAGATCAGTACTAAAATGTCATCATATACAAAGAACCCAGTGACAAATGTTCTTTAACAAATAAACAAGGTAGAAGTTAAATGACAGCCTTCACACGTACATTAACTCCTCACCAATGTCCTAAAAACACCGATACATATTTGCGAACACTATGTCATTTATATATTTAAGATCACGCAGCAACGCCCATGGCAGAGAAGGTCCCTTGTACAGAGTTCATTCCATAACAAGATGTCTGCTTCACGAGGTTCTAAATCCATCTATGCTGGTAATTACTCAAGATCAAACTCCACGTTAGGATCACAGGCCACGTAATTCCACGTATGACCAGCCAGTACAAGGAAAGTCCGCGAAGACGGCGCCCGTTCGGCGTTATCAACTGGAGGAACTGAAAATAACACCGCAAATATGAAACCACATGGTTCCTGTAAAGCATCGCATTTCTATCCATGTCTTGGACAGCTTTCATATTTTATTTGGAAGCAGTTCATTTCAGGTTAGAGCATTACGGGGTCAATAATATATTCCCCCTTGAACTTACACCTGAGCGACTTTGGTGACACATTCAGCACCTGAAATGCTATACTTCAATTCCTTAGACCTCTTTCATGGAGGACGGAAAAATAACACAAATGATCCTGAAAGTCTGACAGCCAAGGGTGCTTTTTACTGCAGTGTCTCGGCGTGATACGGGGATTAACTGGTAAATGGGATGATGTCTCTTAAATTTCTTGTGAATAAGCTCGTCGGGGAACGAATAAAGTACTTCGTTTACCTTTAATCCAGGCGCATTTGCAGAGCCGTCCACATGACCGAGACTCGTTTCAAGAACGGTCCGCAAACCACGTAGACATTTCACCATTTTAATTTGTATAAAATGTACTGACAATCAAACATACACCCAGGGAAATTAACCTGGGGGTGACGTGATAGATTTGTCATGTCAAAGTGTTAAACTCCATGATGACTCAATTCTCGCTGTCCCGTGGCTGCATTAAATGCCTTGAATCAAGACATGCCAGAATATTCTAATTAAAGGAAACCGAACGTTTTAGAAAATTCTCAACTAAATAATACATTCACTCTGTCCGGCATTTAGGAGGTTCTACTGAAGATATGAACAGCTAGGGAACGTTATCTAGCTAAAGGCAGACCGAGGAAGAGGCTGAACCCCGACGAAGATCATTGACTCTCTCCCCATTGCTTCAAGAAAAGTCCACAGCCTCGCAAATCGGGCTGATTAACGACCGTCTCCGCTAGTGACTTCGCCCGGTCTACGCCAAGGAAATACCCCAGGGGTGGACCAGCGTATGCTGCTGCCAAAAACAAGGAAGCGGCGCGGATAAACAAGTCAGCTGTTCTTGAGCAAGAAAAAACAGATAAACGACAACATTCAGCAGACAGCTCGCTACGATGGCAAACAGGCAGCACTCCGACTGCAGTTATTATAATGCGTATTCCAGCTACAACATCAACCTGAAAACAGTTGACTGCGAAAACGATCGAAATCGAAATACGCCAAAAACTCGAAGAATTTAGTTGCGATATAAGAACAAAACAATAAACTCCAGTCTGCAGCAAACTGCACCGATCAGCTAGTTAAAGCGATGCTTGTCAAAACACAAAGTGACTGCTTACCACCTTAAGCTGGAAACAGATGTATAACTCCGTAACACCTCATACACTCGGTAGAGATATTAAGTGATTTTAATGTTTAATCGCTGTTCCACTTTCACTGTTCTCAGCAAATCCCCGTCGCATCCTCCGGCCCTCACTTCCGCCTTGTGAAGTCAGCTTCCGGGAACCGCCCACTTCCGGCCACTGAGACCCACTGATAGACAACCAAAACAACCAATAATACTGCAAAATCTGGATTGAACCTCTCATTCATTGCTACTTCAATAACAGATGCGATTATTCGCTTGGTTGTGAAAGGAAGCGGCGGCGGCATGGTGGTGCAGTGGTTAGCACTGTTTCCTCACATCTCTGGGACCTGGGTTCAAGTCTCCGCCTGGGTTACATGTGCGTGGAGTTTGCATGTTGCATGTGCAGTTGTGGGGTTTCCTCTGAGCACTCTGGTTTCCCCCCACCGTCTAAAGACATGCTGAGGCTAATTGGAGTTACTAAAGTCCCTGTGTATGTGAATGGTGTGTGGGTGTGCCCTGCGATGGGACAAAGTCATGAAAACAATATCATGTACCGTGGGAACCGAAAATACAACTAGTACTGCAATTGAAGAAAGCATGCACACGACGACCACTTGCAGGGTTTTGGGAGTAATATTATTACAATGGGGAAACTACATAATCAAGTTTGACCAACAAGACTAAAACAACTGGAAATTATGATAATTGTAAAAGACATTTGCATACATTTGGAAATGTGTGTGAAGCAATGAAATATGATGTTCAGCTTTGCACAGGTAACATCATGGTGTGGGGATTGCACTAGTTGTTTTGCAAATGTTAATCGCCATTTAAGAAATGTGCCAAAGCCTTTGAGAAAAACTATAAGTAATACGATGGGCTGAGGGTAGAAGCTCCTTCTGAGCATCTCAGTTCTCACTGCAACAGCAGAAGTGCCAGACCTCAGCCTGATAAAAGGTAGTTGTTTGGGTGGGATGTGTCTCTGCAGATTTTGGAAGCTGTACTCCTGTATCATCTGAGGTTTATGTCCTGCAGTTACCAAACCAGACTGTGAAAAAAAAATAATAAATTCAATAGCAATTTTCAGTAGTGCAGAAAAGTTGTTACTGGACCTCATTATTAAACGTGCAAAATATCTTTGAAATAGGTCTTAAGAATGATTAGTGAGACCTTGAATTTTTTCAGCTGCTTAAGATGGTATAACTGATGTCTGGCTTTAGATACCTGAGTCTGTAAGTGATTTGACCAGATGAGGTCATCAGAGATACAGACTCGCAGATAGCTGAAAATACCTTCTGTGGCAAGTGCTGAAATTCCCTCAGGTATCCCTCAGCAAAGGGTAGGCAACGATCTATTGTGATTTAGTTTGGGGATTTGAATATGAATATTGCTAGTCCATGCGTGATGCTCCTCAAATCGTTTGTGATGCCAGAATTTAAAGTTTTTCCTGATTGCTTTAGAGCATTTCTCATAGGGCTGGGGGATTAGCTGAAAATGTGCAGCGCTCGCTTAGCATTCGGGGCGTAGCTGGATCAATGTCTGCATCGTCCTGTTGGTTTTAGGTAATGTGTGGCTTAGTGGGCTTATGATTGGAAGGTTGCTGGTTCAAGCCTGGCCTTAACACATCTGTGGGTCCTTGAGCAAGGCCTTTAACCCCCAGCTCCCTGAGCGCTGTGATGGATAGCTGCTGTACATAGCCAGCTTGCTCCCACCTACAGAGAGAAATGGATCAATGAAGTGTTTTATTTATTGATTTATAAAAATTAAAAAAAAGACAGTTAACATTTGCAACATATCAAGTGTAATCCCCAACCATAATGTTGCATCATTGTTTCACACGAATTTCCAAATGTTTTAGTACATACAGTATATCTAAATAGTTTTGTAGAATTGTCATCCTTTCGCACAATTTTCAGTTGCTTTAGTCTTGTTGGTCAAACTGGACTATGTAGTTTCCCACTGTAATAATTTTACACCCAAAACTATATATGTATGTGACCATCGTGTCACTCACCACAGGCAAAACGGTTAACCAAGCTGTCAAAGTGTTATATTCCATAGACTGCAATGATACAGCATTTTTGTACTTTTGGTTCCCACAGTACATTTTTTTTGTCATTCTGTTGTTATTTTATTGCCATTTTCCTGTTTTTGTGTTACAGTGCTGTGTGACTTCTTTGTTTGCTGTGGTATTGTGTCTTGAGATCTGAAGAAGTTACACGTGCATGTGAGTGCTTTCTCGTGCTAGTGAACTTCACGTACTGTAATGTAGAGCCTTGCAATGTTGAAACTGGCGTCTTTGACATGAATAAGTATCAGTTTGCTAAAGAAAAATGATCAGTTAGTGACACTGAGAAATGCTAGTACAGTCTTGATAATGTTAAATATGTTTCATGAAATATGCCAAAGCAATCAAGAAAATCTGTAACATGTGAAAACACCAGTTATTAAATCCCACCCATCTTACATCCTCATGTCTAGTACAGAGTTGGATGGGGGGCATGGAACTGTCAAGCTGATATCAAGCAGACTGTCCTTTCAGTCACACTGTCCATTCCTGTTCCGTAGCTCTGGAACATAAGCACACCTATTGCTCATCAGCTTGGCTAATTGGTATCATAAAAAAGCACCTTGAGTTTCAGTTACCTTTGGGAAGAATTGAGAGTTCCACTTTACAGTAAGGCTACCCTTTGGGAAGAACTGAGGGTTCCACTTTACAGTAAGGCTACCCTTTGTGAAGAACTGAGGGTTCCACTTTACAGTAAGGCTACCCTTTGTGAAGAACTGAGGGTTCAACTTTACAGTAAGGCTACCCTTTGTGAAGAACTGAGGGTTCCACTTTACAGTAAGGCTACCCTTTGGGAAGAACTGAGGGTTCCACTTTACAGTAAGGCTACCCTTTGTGAAGAACTGAGGGTTCCACTTTACAGTAAGGCTACCCTTTG
>JABFEB020000092.1:15545126-15556624 GCA_019775895.2 Stomatorhinus ivindoensis | reverse complement strand
TACCTCATAAGAAGAAAATCGTGGT
Source organism: Stomatorhinus ivindoensis (assembly GCA_019775895.2). Taxonomy (NCBI): domain Eukaryota; kingdom Metazoa; phylum Chordata; class Actinopteri; order Osteoglossiformes; family Mormyridae; genus Stomatorhinus; species Stomatorhinus ivindoensis. The sequence goes on along the minus strand of JABFEB020000092.1, from coordinate 15,556,599 downwards.
ATAACTTGTTTATAATTGTCCAATAATGATTTACAAAGTGTTACAACCTAATTAATAACCTGCTTATAAACCATTAATAATCCCTTCATAAGGGTAGCCTTATTGTAAAGTAGCACCGAACTGAGAGAGAGAAAGAAAGACAGAGGGTGACTGAGAGAATAGCAATAAAAAGTACCAATTTGTACCTCTGAGGGTACTATTACTTGTCATTGGGGCTGTACCCTCAAGGGTCTGCCAATTGTACCCTAGCTGTAGGTAAATGTACCTTTTAAGGTGCAGAAATTGACGTTGAGGAACATTTCTGTATCATTCGGGGTACATTAATGCTGTTTGTACCTTGGGGAACAAAATTGTACTAGGGCTGTACCCTAGACATCTGTTTGCGTTCCTGTTCTTTTGCTCTCCTGTTTTGGATTTGGTTATTTCCACACCCTATGAACGAGATCCGTTCCCCAAGTCTGTCTTCAAGTCAAATCTGTAAGAAATTCGGAAAATAATAACAGAGTACATGGTAATAATCATACAGTAATAGTAAAAGTAACTGCATACGGTATTGTACCGTAACTTGAGCTGAGGAACCGCTGAAGCTGCGCAATATTTTTCTGAGAATCACAGAGAAGTGTGTCTGTTATTACCAACCATTGCTTTAACCTGAACAGTCTTTAGGGCAGTCTGTTGGTGAGCAGGACTTGTCCATAAGTCAGGTGTTCTTAACCTGGGAACTGTCTGCACCTGATTTTCTGCCTGTATTTGGACAACAGTTTTAAATCAGAATTTAGCTCTGCTTGCAATCATTTTTGTCTGCTTTGTTTTGTATGCTTTGCCTGTCCTCGGATTGCAGTGCCGGAAATGAATCTATTGCTCCCACACTTGGATTATCTCCCCATCCAGTCATTACAGGAACCTGTACTGGGAATCCTGGGCACACACTCACATTTCTAAATTATGGTTGTACAGATTTTAACTTTTTAATAACAGAATGATAATTGTAATTATTCAGAATAGCACTGATGATTGGTATTGAGTATTTAAAATGTGATTTGTGATTGTGCATGCGTGTTTGTGTGACCTGTGATGGGGTGGCATCCTGTCTAAAGTGAATCCCTGTCTTGTACCATGTGCTGTCTGGGATATGCTCCAGGACTCCTTCAGACCCTGCCTAGAACAAGCAGCTGCAAGATTGATGGAATATTTCTTTAGAATGGAATATTTTACTCACAAGCAACTCATCAGGTTGCTCCTGTCAGATAAAAAAACAGGAAACTCAGACCACAGTGGGCACAGGCTCACTGAAACTAGACAGCTGACTGCCTACGATTGAAAAACAAGTCACTTTGTCTGGTGAAACTTTTGTGGATATGATTCAGGGTTAGAATTTGGTGTGAACACCATGAATCCTTGGACCCATCCTGCCTTGTGTCAACAGTCCAGGCTGACGATGGTGACTCAAAGACACGATTTCCTGGCACATATTAGGCCCCTATTAGCAACTGAACATGGTTTCAATGCCACAGCCTGTTCGACTTTTGTTGCCGACCATGTACATCCCTTCATCGCCACAATTTTGACAAATTCCAATGCCTACTTCCAGCAGGATAATGCACCGTGTCACAAGACATCTGAAATGGGTTCCATGAACACGACATGAGTTCTGTCTACTTCCCCAGTCACTAACTCAGAGTCCTATCGAACACCTTTGGGCTGCATTAGAACAGGTGATAATCAGCAAAAATGTGCAACCCACAAATCAGCAGCAATTACATGATGCAATCATATCAGCATGGAGCAGAATCTTTAAAAAATGTTTCCAGCGCCTTGTTAAGTCCATGCCATGAACAATTCAGGCTCTTATGAGAGCCCTGAGGAATAATATCCAGTATTACAATGGTGTTCTTAATGAAGTGGCCAGTGGGTGTATGCATGTGTAATTACACGTCGTGTGTAATGTCCACCTCAAAAAGCACACGATTTGGAATTTAAATTTGAACAGAGACCCCAAATCAGCTCGTCATTGCACTGTGGGTGGAAACCAGGACACCCAGAAGAAACTCACACAAAAACTGGAAAAATAATTTAAAACCTTGAAGGAGGGACGCCACCCGTTGGTATTTACCGTGTATTAGATTTTAAAATTAGTTTAAAATATAGATAAAAAAAAATAAAGATTTATTTGTTACCATTAGATGGAGCCAGAGATCTTTCGATTCACGGTGGAGGAAGCTTATTCGCGATGGGATTTCTAGACATTTGTAGTATCAGGGTTTCCAGCAGAGGTCAGTACCAACTGCTAATGTGTTAAATAACCGTTTAATAACGTCCTGCAATAAAGAATTGCTGCGCAAACGGTTGGCAGTCAGGTCAATGCAATCGATGCAATATGTAAGCCCATACAACTGAGAAACACAAAGGAGAACCCTTACTAAATATAACATAGACGAAAAACGAAAAAAGTCATCAGTTTTCACTACATATTCAGTTACAGACAATCCATTTAGCAGTTCTGAATAGGGTAATAGTAACTTGTAATATTTTAGGCACAGGTCATGGAGTATAAAAACATTTTTTGTATGTGAAAGGTTCAAAGATTGGTTCTGTAATTTGCAACCAATATGAAACAGTAATTTATCTTTGCAACTCAAAAAAAAACAAAACAAAAAAACAGATATGAATGTCACTATTCCATGGGGTCTCCATTTCTGGTCCTGGAGAGCTACTGCCCAGTGGATTTTCTATCCTACCTGTCTTCTGATGAGCCACACCTGTTCCTGCTATTTCCCAGTTCCTGGAGAATGGTGCATAAACACTGCAGTGCCAAAACATGGAGCACTTTGTGAATCTCTGTCTCTAAATTACCGATAGTGCATGATTACATACGCAAGTGTGTGATGAGCTGGCATCCCTTCCTAGGTGCCCTATGCCATGTGTCCTGTTTTATCCCGGGATGGACTCCAGGTGCATCAAAGAAAGGATGCTAAAGGGTGCTTTAAGGAGCTTGAGCAGGAATATAAAGGTAGAAGTGGCACAGACAGAAATAGATGCAGCATTGAGGGAGCAGGCCAAGGTGTTTCAGAAGACAGCCTCTCACCTGCACAGGGGCTCCGCTCCCAGTCAAAAGCGACCAGTCTTCAGGACTGCAGGCACAGTCATTTGTCTTTATTGCAGCCTACGCCCCCTCAGGACACTCCAGGAACGGATGGTGAGAGTTATCTCTCGCCTGTAATTGCACTCTCCAGAGGGAACACCTGAGGTAAGGCAGGCAGTGCGGCTGCAAGTAACATATAGGCGGCATAGTCATTCTGCTGATTAAGGCAGTTCCTTAGAATTCCATCCACTGAACCCACTTTCTCAGGACGCAGACTAGTACAACTTTTTAGCGCCTTGCGCCGGTGCCCAGACGAACAATCAGCACGTTTACGTAAATGTGTGTGATCACATGGTTTCCCTGAGAAACCCTTAAACGGAAGTAGCATCATGCTGTGAGATAAAACGAGTGACGTTCCAAAGCTGCTCAGCGTTATAAGCATGTAGTTGAGGATGGGAGCGAGATGCTTTCCCAGGCACAGATATCTCCAGTCATGTGATTTCCTGCCATATCACCCATCTGTTCTTCTCATGATCCATCATCATGTCTTGTGAGATTAAAACACATTACCTTTCAATTTGTACTTTTCATAATATTGCAGCTTTTTAAATAACCGATTATCCACATAGATTCTTTACGAGTCAGATTGCGTTTGACCAGTTTTTGACCTCAGCTTGACTGCGATTACCCTTCCAGTGCCGATATGAGCAGTGAGTCTTTTAAGGAACTGGCTGTGGCCCAAACAATCTTTTAAGACAATGATGTTACAGAAGATTGCTCTCAAAATTAAGAAGCTGAACGGGGACTGAGAAGCACTGACACAAATGCGAACACCTCATGCTTCACTGAATATAGACTCAAGTCTCTGGAAAATGCACCTACAAAGGGCTAAAAGAGGCTTATTTATGGAGAGAAGAGAAGATGATGAAGGAACTTTGTCAAAGCTGGGGAGACAGCTGTGCTTGTTAGTCCAAATTACAGGGAGCAGATGTTAATTTCTTCCCATGCTCTGCTTCTGAGCAATTACATTTGACATACTTGCAGGCATTATTTTTTATACACTTGCAGCCTAGTCTTTATCCGCATGGTGGGTTTTTTTTGTTTCACAAACTTTGCCTGCAGTAAACACGTATGACAGCTGCAGTGTAAATGGAAATCACTTGCGGTTTGACCTCCAGTTTCTACGCACTAGTGCAGCCTATTGCCTGTCAAAATTCAATTTCCATGGTGTCCTGTTCATAAGGGCATAGAGAAAAATTTCAGGTGGTGGCCCGCATTGAGGGTGGTTAGTATTGCACACATTATAAGCGCATCCTGCAGTCCATCCAACATTCTCAGTCTACAGCCTCTTTGACGATGTCTTATTTTCTTCTTTTCTCAGGAACTAATGAGGATACTGACAGACGCTGCAGGCCGTGGAAGAATTGGATTCACCGAAAGAAGGAGATTCCCAGAGGTATTGGCTTGACAGTAAGAGATACGCAGTTGCAAATTACCAAAGAAAAAGAGCGAGTTTCTTAGTGATGTTTTTGCTCCGACAGAATGCACAACCGAAAGGCACAAACTACTCCTGAGGCTGAAATTTAAATAAAACAATATGCATAACGATACATGAAAAGTAAACGATGGCTCAGTGTGTAGTAGCAAAGTAGATTTTTTAATTTGTTATCATTTTTTACATTACAGCTGGTCATTCTGCATGCTCAATATCTAAATTAATTTTAAAAGTAAACGAGCAGTAAGGAACATTCAGTTGTATTTTTTTTTTCATGCGAACTGAACTGAATTCATGTTGGATAGTTGGATACTCTACCTTTTTATTATGGAGAAATCATAACATTGAAGAACAGTATTCAATATGTATTCTAGAGGAGGAAACACTACATTTTTGGTTAAATGAGTAACTGGTAATATTGAAAGATATAGATTCATTGGTGTACCATTTAATAAATATTTGCTCTCTTGTACAACCAGTAATGCGCATTTCTTTAGGTTGGAGACAAAGTACATCCTAAGCATTTGTGACATTTACATAGCAGTGACACAGGACCTTACCATGAGTTTCCCTCTACCAGCTTTTCCAGGCAATGTGAACGGGGATATTTTACTCTGTTAACCACACTAGGCATGCTGTAAAGTCGCCATGTCCCCCTATCCCAGAGGAAATTAAAACAGCTAGTGTACTGCAGCACATGTCACCTCACGCGAGTGTGAGCTGGCAGGAGGCCGTACTCTGCCTGGCTGGATGCTCACACGGCTTCATGGTGCTTCCTGGATGGAAGCACTTTCAGAGCAATAATTCATAAAAGAAAAAACGACTTCACACGCAAACCACATCCAATCACGTGGTGCACATATGCTAATACGTCTGCGTGATTATTCTGCAACCAAATATATTTACTGTTTGTTTGGCTCATTCCTGCTGATAAAATAAAATGGGTGGAATCAGATATATAAGCTAAAATACACGTTTCATGGCTTCTAAACACAAACAACGTTTTTTTGGCATATATATATAGGCCTACTTAGTGTTTTTGTTAATATATAATCCCAGTAAGTCTTCATTGTTCGTTTTGGAACTTTTGGTCACATTCTATAACTTACAAAATATTATTTCTTATTTATGTCTGACATTTGAGATGTTTCTTTTTAATTCCTATTTTGTGTAAAAATAAACGTATTTTGGGACTTTCCAAAATAGATTAATATGATACATTTCAATTCAAATTTAGTAATCAGCCAACACCATATAAACGGCTGGGATCCTCACTGCCATTTTGCATTACTTTGTAATTGTAATGTGCTCCTTATTGTGTTTTTTTATTGCAAGCATTATTATTTAAACCCATGCTGGTTGCTTGCAACATGAAAATACAGTATAATATAATAATGATATTGTGTTTGTTTTATTATTACAGTCCTGTAATAATATCGATGATAATAATAGCGATAGCAGAAATTAGTGCAAATATACGGTAGAATGCATTCCCATTTAGACAAATTTCAATCTGCATAAAGCTTGTGTACCTGTATGAGTACAAAACTTGGGGCATGCCCGTCTGAGGCCTCTTAGCAAGGCTGTTGTTTACTGACTTACGGAGGGCTGTTCATGAGACTTATTTGAAGGGCTGCATCAATGGCGTGCATAATAAGCAGCATTCTTTAGTGCTTCTCCACATTTTTTATGCAGACGTTATACGTCCTTATTTGTGTGGTCTCTTCATTACAGGCAAACGTTGAGATGAAAATTGTTCATAGTTTTGCAAAACTACAGAAGCATGTTATACACAATATCTCCACCTAATATGTAGTCAGTTTGTGCTTCAAACCGAAATGTGTCTTATTTCAGAAATGTAATGTTTTGATGAGGCTGTGACCACTGTCGGCTTATGGCTGAGGTTTTACTGAATCTATGCACAAGCAGACATCTCCTAACCCGATCATGCAAGTAACAAAGCCAGTTGAATTAAGAAGGAACTCAGCAAAGCCCTGGAGTACCGGAGACTCAGCAGCTGCCTGAGCAGATGACTGCACTCTGGTCCGCATCGGTCGTGTTGACATGCTCGCATGCAATTTGTCTTTAATACCCAAGGAGGTCCTAAACATCATGACCTCCATTCATCTGACTCTAAATTCATTTGCAAGTATCAGACAGGGTACGTAATCCACCAAATCTCACTGAGAAGCATACTTGGGCAAAGGGTGGGGATGAGTTTTCTAGTTGGAGTAGCACAACAGAAATGGTTAACTGATCATGCCAGGAGGTTGTCACCGTGGGGGAAACACACTGGGGTGCTTATTACATTGGCAATCAGCTGTATGACACCCTGGGCCAACCTCTAGGATCAATGAGGGTTGGGCACAGATGGAAGAAGGTGACCACAGCTCATCGTAGAGTGCGTCCAAAAGCTGCCCCTCTGTTTACCGCATCCGCAGATGTCTGATCTAAATGTTGGTATTATGCGTTAATGGTACTGGCTACGAAAGGTTGGACTGAAAGCAAGACATCTTCATTAGGAGGGTCCCCTGAACCCAATACAAAACTCAAAAATCCGTCAAGTATTGCATCCTTTCTCATAAATTAAAAACATTCGATATGTATAAAATTTTTTTAACAAGGCATATGGTTTGTTATTATTCATCAGCTACTTGGAAAAAAAAAACTAAACTTCAAGTGTCATTTAGTACTGATTTAGTGAGTGTGTTGATGGCAGTAACCATCCACTGAACACTCTTACAAGAACATTTAAAGTCCATAATGTTAACACATTTCATTTGAATGCCTTTTCCTTAGGAAAAACCAAATCTGAGGATATTTACCATTCGAGACGGTAAGATAGTACTGAGAAACAGCAACTATGTCAAAATGTGATTAAGAGGTTGATGGGGGCTGAGGCACCGGGATGCAGGTAGATGTATATTTGTCGTGCCCCTCTCCACCGCAACAAGCCCATCGGCTCTTCAGAAACTGCACGGCCAGTGATTCCGCTTTGTCATGAAGGACCTTGGTGCATCAAAGATTGCCACTAAAATGAAGTAGATCATAATAATTCACGACATTAGATACTACATGGATAGAAAATATCTTTTTGGAAAAGCTTAACAAAAAAAGCTTAATTTCCCCTTGATTTAACCTGAAGATAATTAAAACACTAAATGTAAATGTGCATTTATGTCAAATGGTGTAAGTGAACTGTAAAAACAGCACAGAGAACTATGAACTTCGGATCAGGAACCGAGTACTCCTCATGTGTTTATGGAGATGCACACAAGAATGGAACTGTGAGGAGGAAGTAATGGGCTTTTGCATAGAAGAGCTGCAACGGGCATGAATGTGAGCCCTCTGAATACCAAGCAAATCTCAAACACCTATATCAGAAAAAAGCAAAATGTAGAATGTAGAATGTAGAATGTAGAATGCCCCGAAATCCACCCCAGACAATAACGAGTGTGTAAACTCCATGTGTGCAAATGGAGTTCAAGCCTCAACAGTAAGCTCTGCCCCAATGCCGCTAGTCGGCCATGTCTATAGTCCAGAAGGGCTCAGTGTCTGATGTCTGAATGCCGACACTGGAACGGCGAGACTTTGGGGTCTCGCTGTCCCTCCTCCCGAGTGAGCTCTGCTCACTCAGCAGACACTCCAGACTGATGTGCTCCACACCAGCAGAGTCACCCAAAGGATGGTCAGAGTCACTGATGTCCTGTCTGGATGGCCCTGAATCCAGAGAGGTGACCGACGGCTGCCTGTGAACAGAAGCAGGACCCAAGTGGGGCGGGTTGGCAGGGAAATGAACCTCCAGGAGGCTGCATGTGTCCAGGATGTGAAGAGGGGCAGAACTGGCTGCAACGTCGCTTTGCTTAGAGCCAGCCGGGTGCAACAGGGCTTTCGTGGATACGTGAAGGTGCGGGTAGCTGCTGTGGTCTGTCATGGGGGAATGGGCGGAGGTGGGTATGGTAGATTTGGAGAACGTGTGTTCGTAGCTGGCTGGTAGCTGGTGGCCCAGGCTGGAATGGGAATGACGAAGGTTGACAGGAATGCTAGCTTCATATGCTGATTGTGGAGATGAGGTAAAGCACGGTGTTTTTAGGCAGGAGGACCTGGGGCTGGGCGTGTGATGGAAGTGGTCTACCAAATGGCAGTTCTCCGTATCGGCCGGCTGGCACATCGCCGCCCCCCTGGCCTGGCTGGTGTTGCCTTGGGCCCCGCCGAAGCTCCACGCCCCCCCGGCGTGGTGGCTCGGCGGCTCGTGGTGCAGGTGTAGGCCGCCCGCCACGTTGTAGGCCATGCTGCTGCTGGTGGAGGGGTTGGAGACCACATGCACCCCATAGGGGTAGGTGGAAAGGGTTGAGGTGTAGTGCTGCACGGCTACGTGGGCCTGCAGAAAGTGCATCATGTGGTGGAGCTCCTTGGTCAGCTGGGCCACTTCCTGGTTCAGGAGACTCATCTATAACAGGGAAAATAAAAGACTCAGTATGGTACATGAAAACAAGAAGACCTTGGCCTGTCAGCGGAACATGAACATTGAGAATTGGGTAGATTGATTATCTGCTTAGAATGCATGGGGGGATCCATTCTAACTGACTGTGATAGATTCTCTACTGTCTGGGGAATGATATCCTCCAAATACCTGTAAGGAATATAGTGCAACACTGTTTCAGTCATGGGAAACGTTCCCATGCTTCATGGGGGGATGCATAAAAGATGACAAGGCTGCTGTTGTTTATGCATCGAACTATATCATATTATACATATTGCTGTTCTGCTGAACTTCTCATTTTCTCTTTTAAAATACATTAAATAAGACTAAGAAACAGCAACAGGGCTTATTTCTCCAGTCACCCAGCCATCACCTTTAGATTTATTCTCATTCCTATTTTGTGGTGTGATACCACCGCGAGCCCCCAGATTCCCTACACTGCCCATCCGCTGCCTCTGTTCCCTGTTACACCTGCCGATCTGAAACTATGTCAGGAACGGCCCGTTTTTAGCTACACAAAGCCCCAGAGATGGGAAGAAAGAAAGAAAGAAAGAGACAGAGGAAATTAGAGAGGAAAATGAGACTGGCAGGAGGTTTTTTTAAGGATCCCTGTGTCAGCAGTTTCAGCTGTATTGCAGGAGAATCCTGTATACTACACAGTTCCTCATTCCCATCAAACACAAACTCCTGCGGCCACAGCAGAATTTGATCATTCAAAAATCTGTCATTCAATAGAGACTTCAAGAATTCCCCTTTTAAGCAATTTATTACATGAACTTATTAATTATAATTCAAGCTCTTTTTATATCAATTACTGATCAAAATCTACAGTAATAACCAAAGAACAAAATTTCAGAATTTTGTTTTTGCAGCTTTCAGAATGCCGCAACATTATTCCATTACCTTTCTATGGCCGTTAATTGTTTAGTATCATACTAAATCACTGTAAACTGTAGATATTTTGAATGCGTTTTGGTTGTGAAATTGGATAAAGTTTACTGTTGCCACCTCCCCCAGGTCAAGTGTCCATCATCGCCACCCCAGCCCCCGCAGTTCACATATTCTCATCTTCTCCAATTATCTTCCTTGTAGAGGTACCTCTCACAATATCTACGGTTGGAGACCCTTGTTTTAGGAGACCCCCACGCCCCCACATACCTCTTTGTTCAGCTGGCACACGCCCTGCCTAACCTCCTCAGTCTCCAAAAGCAGTGTGGCGGTTACTTGGCTGCTGTCTGTTGAGAAACACGGGGTTTGGTGACCACTGCACATTATTGGCTGGTTCATATGATGCTTTAGGGAAGCTTCAGGAAGTCTGTTAGTTTCAGGCATTTCATATCTCTATCTATGGCAGTTAGATGGGACATGAAGCGTCATGTATTCCTCACCCAGAATGCACTGCTCTGAGCTGCATCTCTACACTATCGCTGCTTGCCAGACAACTCGGAACTCGAAGATGTCCAGCCTCCTACTTGAATAAGTACCATGGAAGGGCAGACAGATGTCCAAGCTCTGACTGGGAAACTCGGGCCAATTTCACGTACCCCAGCTTCACTACTTATCACAGAAGAAGATGCTGTGATGTCAGACAACAAAGCATCCTCCACAGAAGCAATTACCGTGAATGATATGTAATCAACTGGAGGCCATATAGAGTGATTTTTCCTGTCATACCTTGCAATAGAAGAACTATAAATAAGATAAAACCAATTATTCATGTAGATTAGTGTCCAAATTAATCATAAATATCGCTAACTATTTAGTTATATGGGTAGCTTTAGTAGTCCATTGTTAGCTATAATCAATAGCTTACAAAAATGAAACTTCTCCGTACAAACAGAACTGAATGGGGGATTTTTAATTAATCAGCCTTTCGGGGTTATCATGTTTACTGTTTTGTATACTAGTCTCAGTTTACAATTCATAAACTTATTAAATGAAAGAATTGCATTAAATAATAATAGTTTATTATAAAATCATATTAAGACGGTCAGCCATATTGATCGTTTACATTTGGTGTCATGGCTCATTGAAAGGTTGCAGCTCAAATGTTGGGTTTTTTCGACCTGCAAATTCTGACCTTCGACGTCACCGAACTCTGCATATGTCTCTTTATCTCCTGCTCGCAGCACTTTATGCTGCGTGATGAATAATCAAAGGAAACCTGGGTTGGAAGAGCTGCAGGGGTCAGCATTCACCTGGAGGTCGATTACCGCTGGCTCTGGCGCCGTTCCTCTCCACGTTGAAGTGAAACGTCCGCTCGTTGTCTTCGATGCCGTCCACGACTCTGCGCAGGGGGCATGGAAATTGCATATCTTTAATTAGCTGTGGAAGGCCAGATGAGATAGCGGCTGGCAGCAGGGGCAGTTCTGCCGAGGGGGGGGGGGGGGGGCTCAGATGCCGGGGACATGAC
>JABFEB020000092.1:15515265-15543720 GCA_019775895.2 Stomatorhinus ivindoensis | reverse complement strand
TACAGCTTTTAAAGCTGCAGGCAGCTTTTTACATTTCTGAATTTCATAGTTCAGCAAGCAATATATAGGTGATTCTCGTCATCCTAGAATTCTGCAAGTGGAAACAACAGTCACGACCTGCCATGCTTATTTCTCGTGGTAAATTTCAAGACCGGAGAGAGAATGACTTACGTGCGGGACCCTCGGTGACCGTGAAAACCTGGTCGAACCCTAAAAAGTGAACAGGCCGGAATTTACTGGCAGAGAAACGTGAGGCAGCATCCTACAAGAGCTGACTGATATAGTCTTCCGCACCATCTATCTGTAAATGTTTGTCTTTATAAGCCATGAGGAGGGGATTTAAGAGAACAGGGGACCAAGCTTAAGTTTGGGGGTGAATTAATTATTGCCTGTAATGATCAAATGCCGGGAAATCCGCGAAGCCGAGGTTCTAACTGAAGGCGGGTGTCGTGACTCAGTGGAACAGGATGCAGCAGCGTATGCAGACAATGACGACGAAATGAAAACGGCAGGAAGACAACGGTATGTCATCCCTGTAATTGTGAGACTTGCCATTTTTGGTTACATCTTATTTAGGCTAATGTAGGCACAGGATGACACTGGAGAAAGTGAATCTTGTGCACTTTCTTGCGCTTCTTCGCTCTTTGGATACATTTTTAATAGTCGCAGCATGGGCGCAGAGAGAGAGAGAGCGGCCCTCAGTCTTGACTGGCCGTTCGTCATTTTGGCATCTTCCTGCTGAGCTCCTGGATCAGCGCCAGGCCGCACAGTTAGCAGATGGCAGCGGCGAGCAGCTCGGAACATTAGTGCTGATAACCCAAAACTAAATACCAAGTTTTTTGCGGGGTGATTTGCATTTCCTTCACTAAGACAAAGAAGACCTTTAAATTGGTTGGTGGGGGGATGACATTTTGCAGTCCTATTGTTGACATACAGAAATTGTCCAACTGCCAGGCCTGTGAACTTTAATTCCCTTAATGCAAAGCCTTTAGCATATTACATGACGTGTTATTCAGAGTCCTGATCAATTCCTATAAAAAGTAAATAGAATATGTAACAGATATGACAAAATAGTACTTCTTATTTTTTCTGTACTGACAGGATAGTGCTGTTTCTCAAAGCAGTCCTTGGGGGGGCCCCAGACAGTTCATGTTTTTGCTCCCACTCAGCTGTCAGAGAGTTAGGAGAGAGCAAAAACATGGACTGTCCGGGGCCCCCCCAAGGAATGCTTTCAGAAGCACTGGGTTAGTAAATCAGCAAGGATTGAGAGCCAGAGAGGACAGCAGTCTTCCACAAGGAACTTAATCATACTGATGGAAATTATTAATGTAAGTTCCAGTAAATACTGGGATTGGAGTTTTCGACTGGGAAAAATATGGCAGATAAGATTATTATATTAACCCTTTACTTGATGTTGTCATCTATAATGTTACAGATGCCATCATAATGCGTTATAATGGTTGGTATAACAATAAATAAAGCATAACAGCATTTTCTATTGACAGATATAAGGTGTTATAGAATTGACTATAATACTTCATAAGCTCCAATGAAGTCATTTATAACGCACTATAGATACCTTCATAATGCATTACAATGGTCAGTAGAAGCATTAAGGATACTTTGTACTGCATCATGAAGGTATTTATAATGCATTACAGATGAGAGCTTCTGTACTTAGTATTGGAAGTGGCAATAGAACATGACATAAAATGCGTACGCAAGAACACAAGTACAGTCACGTACACATATTGAAAAACACTCATTAGGTCCGTCACGCATTGGACACCTGTCCTAAAGTGACCCCAGGATTTTCAGCAACCATCCAATACACCCATGTATCATGTAACTCAGCCACTAGCACGCCTCATTTGGCTAATGAATATCTCGTTTAACTCATGTCATTTAACTAATTAAGTGAACTGGTGATAAAAAATAACAAATAGATAGAATGACTGAGGTGCTTCTGAGGAACAGTTTGGGAACCAAAGCAGTGTTCTTCTAGCCATTCAACAAGATATCAGTAACTTTTTGGAGAGCTGAAGAAATTCTTGTTAGTTTTAGTGTTGTGTTGCTGGTAATTTGCACATGTTGTAATGTTAACTTGTATTTTTTCTGAGCAAATATATACTTGCAACCCAAATAAACGGCTTTAAACTTTTTCCTTGGCTGCCTAAGACTTTTGCGTGACTTTTGCGGATATCCAGCTGGATGCACATTACAGGTACGTCTGGCTGTTTTAAATTTTGTTGAGGATGAGATTCCGTGTATTTGTGCTTGCTGGCAAAATGAGGCCCCTGCTGTTTTCATGCTGATTGATTCCAGCAGACTATTCATGTACATCCTTCACCTTAAATGCGCATGGGTGACTTTCTATGGCAGCCTTACCTCCGTCTCGCTGCCTGCCCGCAGGTTGTATGTGAGGCTGTGATGAATGTCGTCTGCAAAGCGGGCGGCATATTCCGGATAGAGCTCCAGCACCTCTCTCAGGGCCCTGACGCTGATGTGCTGGAGGTCGCAGTACGTCAAGGCCTTCACGTCAGCATTGGTCTTGATCACCTGCTCCTGCCCTGGAAGGTCCGCCCCTATGAGATCCCCCTTCCCTAAAACAGCACAGGATTACCACACAGCATTGCCAACCCACTGGTGGTAATTCAAACTTTCCTGAAAGGGTAACAGTTTACCTGATGGGACACAAATAATATAGTATTATACTATTACTTATGAATTAATTAACCACAAACTAAGTCTTAAGTACAAACTGATCTAATGTTAATTCATCAATAATGAATCATGATGCACATTTTATCTCAAGCAGTTACTATATTTGTTACTCTGTTAATTCTGTAATCTTTTGTGAACTACTGAAGGAGTTACTAAAGGAACAAATAATGAAGGGAACTTAAATCTTGTTCTCATGTTTGTTCGTCAATGAATCATGATGCATCTGTTACTTCAAGTATATTTGTTCATAATTAGTACTTCAGTAGTAACTAAATTATTACTAAGTATTTGTGTCCCCTCAAGAAAAGTGTTACCTTCTAAAGTTGCTTTAAGACCACTTAATTGCGTCTTTTCAACGGGTCAGCATTTAAAAAGAAACATTAAGGATACAATGTAAAGTGTTCTTGAGTAGAACCAGATATAAAAACAGTTGATCAACACCTGAAGTTATTATATATTTACATATTCCTCATGTGACAGCATAGCGGCACGACGTATGGGGTATAACAGCATTCTTCTAAAATAACTCACGGGTGTTATTTGATGCCAACCACGTACTGAAGATACATAAACACGGTGCAGAGGGGGGCAGCCAGGTGCTATCACTGACCCAAGATGGCTAACACCATGCCGTCCTTCACCACCTCCAGGGAGCCCGAGCAGACAAAGTAGTTGGCATGCAGGGCGTCGCCGTGGCGGATGAGGTACTCCCCGGGGGCGCAGAAGGAGGTCTTGATATGCAGTGAGAGGGAGCGCAGGCACCCGCGGCTGGCGCTCTCGAACACGGGCAGCTGCAGGATGTCCTTGTTCAGGTGCATGGCGATGTCGGCACGCAGCTCGTCCGGGAAGTCATGCAGAAGCTGTAGGAGATAAGGAGGGGGCGGGGCGCGGCGGCCCGGACCGCAGCGGCATCAGCAGAGGGTGTCAGACTCCGCCCTCAGCACACCGCACGTTCGGAGCAGGCACCATCGAGGTTCTCCATTAAACAACCGAATAGCGCCACGTTTATCATAAAAGGCTTTTGCAGATCGGAGCTGTCCTGAGCATTCCAGACATACCAGGTTGCTGTAAAGTAGGATATTTAATAATTGCAAGTTCATCCAATAATGCCAGAATGGTTCAAAAATAAATCTGAATGGCGCACAATGAACCGAGACTGACTCCCTTTATTAAAAAGGAAACAAAACATGTAATGGAAAACGTCAAATATGGAGAGTGTCAAATAATAAAGGAGGGTAGGAAGGAGCCTAACGATGTGATGGCAATTCTGGTGAATGTTTAGAGCAGTTCAGGAAGTTGTCAGAGAATGTGATGTCACTGGAGAAGCTTTAGTAGATGTATTTATTGAATCTGTCGGTCATTTTGAAACTGTGCTTAATAAATCATTTAACTGTTGCCAACTCAGCTGAATTGACATTACACGTTGGCAGAATTATTCAGCAGCCAAAGGAATGTTTACACAAATGATAATTAAGTTCTTAATTACAAGATGAAAATTACACCTCACACAGATTCACTATGCTGTGTTTTAGTAACATATGAGCAGATTTATACTTTTGATTTTTCCTCTTAGTGGAAAAAGGTCCCACCTCGTTGGCATCAATGCCGTTGTTGACGGACCAGGTGGTCTGGAAGTACTCCAGCATGCGCTGCTTGAGCTGTTGGGGCAGCCGGTGGACGCGGATGAAGTCCTTCAGGTCCTTCATGCGCGTGTGGTAGAGCGAGCGGCGCGAGTACATGCGCTGGATGATGGCCGTCACGTTTCCGAACACCACTGCATGCATCAGGGCTGGGGGGAGAGCATCGAGGTAACCGATCAGATCGCTCCGATAGCTCCATCAATCCCACGTGAAGCAGATTACAAGGAACGTTTCCATGAGTGGTGTTCATCAACTGCTTGTAGTGTAGAGGATGTCCTGGATGCAGTGACGGTCTTATGTCGCGTGGTGACAGGAGAGCCCGCCCACTGCCTGTCTCCATGTGAGTAATGAGGTAGTAACTCCACAAGTCAATCCTGTTTAATGTAGTTTACTGCTGAGGTGCCACTACAGAGTTTGGGCCCCCACACCAAGCCAGTCCAGTTGTGTTCCGAATTTGACAGGGGCCCTGTCCCTCAGGGGCCCCTGCAATCATCCTAACCATCCTCCCCCTTATGGTGGCCCCTGTCTGCTGAGCTGAAGCGGAGACAATAAAACGAGGGATGAGCTGAAGCTAAAGAAGCACGCTAACAGGCAAGGCTCTTGGCAATGGAAAATGAAAACTGCAAAGTTGGTCTCCTCTGTGTGATCTTTGAGCACCCCAGAAAATGACGAGAGGTATTTTTAAACTTTTGACGTATTTTTTAGCGATAGCATTTATTTATGGATTAGCATAAGCAGGCCGTGGCTTTGTGCGTTGATCGCTGAATCCCGTACTGTAGCTATGAGGTTTTGGGGATGTTTCTGTTCCCGCGGCTCTGAGATGTTTACAGAGAGCTGAGGTCAGGCTCTCCTCCGAGCCCGGCCGATGAGGGAGATACCCGGGCGTCTCGGCCGTGCAGGTGCTCACCCCCGATGAGCATGGTGCAGATGGAGAAGATCTTCTCGGCGTCCGTGTTGGCGCAGACGTTCCCGAAGCCCACGCTGGTGAGGCTGCTGAGGGTGAAGTAGAGCGCTGCGATGTAGGCGCTCCGGGGGGAAGGCCCCCCCAGCGTGCTGTTGCTGTAAGGAGTGTCCAGTCGTTTCCCTAATTCATGCAGCCAACCTGGCGGGGGAGGGGGGGGGTAAACATTTCACAGATGGGGGATGCCGCTGTGCTTTTCTCAGCCGCCGTACGCGACGACGCCTAGGACGGCCAGCACTGGCCGGCTGAGCCGAATCCACATTCCCCGCTAAGCTGGTTAGAAATGCACCGCGCTGAGAGCAGCCGGTCCCTTCCCAAATCGGCTTAAAATAAAGCGCGGTGGCCGCCCAAACCTCCTGTCTGCTTCTCCGCCAGCTTCCGGCGACTATGGCCGCCCAGGGGGTGTGGCTATGCAACCACCAGGTCTTCCCTCATTAGATAATTAACACGGAGTGTGCCTCAGCAGGTCACCGCCTGTTAGCCCTCCTACCCCCCAGGTGGTGGGGGAGAATTACCCTTCCTTAACGTGAGAAAAGACCCCATTTTAATTATTCTTCCCGACCAAGATGGAGGGATGCTATAAGGCCCCCACCAGCTCATTTCTAATTGCACAGCAATGATGCTGCCTGACAGGTCATTGCAATTAGCACCTCAAAAACCCCCGGGATGCAGAAGTAGAAGAATAAACACAGGCAGCAAGTTTCTTAGCCAGAGGTGAAGCACCTCACTACTGAGACAGATCAAGTGTCCCCTGACATTGCTGCCGGGATCGTGGTAGACGTTGGGCGTTTCCCTGGCAGCAAATGTGATCATTTGACCCTTATACCCACTCACCGATGTCCCAAGTGGTGGGATCATTGCTCTCCATCTCCTTGCGGCCAATCACGTACCAGATGCAGGCCATCCAGTGAGCCAGAAGGGCGAACATGGACATGAGCAGCGTTAGCACCATAGCGCTGTACTGGGAGTACCGGTCCAGTTTCTGGAGCAGCCGTAATAGTCGCAGCAGGCGCACCGTCTTCAGCAGGTGGACCAAAGAAGTCTGTGAGAAAAAAGCGAGGCCGTATGGGTCGATCGCATGGGCAAGATGGCTAGAAATGCTTCAAGGCAACTCAGAGCTATCAGTTATCTGCATAAGGTGCTCAGTGCTAGCTGTGCTGCACATATTACCCCAGAGGTAATACATTTATTGTCTTGAAATGAGTTCATTTTGCAAGAAAAAGCAATGAAACGGCAAATAAACCAGCCTTCGAAAGAAAAATAGATTGGAGGACTATCAGAAGATATAGTTCAGACACCGTAGGAAGTGTTTTTTATCCAGAAAAAAAAGGATCTGAAACAGGCTGCTTCAAAATACAGTCATTATTTTTCATCTGGTGCAAAAGGCTGAAAGCTTCCATATTTCACATAAACAAGGGGGGGGGGGGGGGGGTAGTATGGTCGTGCTTCTCGACTGCCTTATAAATAGTTGTGCAGAAACCAAAGGAAGTGTGAAAGGATGTGCGAGGTATATATTACCTGTGAGACTGAAAACAACTGTGATTAGAAAGGTAATGGAATAAAATGCAGATAAGTAGGAAGTGTGCATTGTTTTGAAAAAGTGATGTATGTGAAGTATTTTAACCTCAGCATCGTGCTTTCGTATGTGCAAATAGCGATGGTCTGGTTACCTACCACGGTGATGTTGAACGCATAGAGGAGATCAAACGGCAGAGCTGCAATTAGGTCGACGAAGAACCAGGTCGCAGCGTAGTGGATGCAGATGGAGCGGGCATCGTACACCACCTGGCCGGACTGACTCACGTAGGTGGTGCGAAAGTTCAGAACAATGTCTATGGTAAAACCAACAAATTCAGCAGAATCTTATAAAGCTTTCTGACATCAGGTTAAACATAGTCAGAGGTAGATTTCCACAAAATTAATTCAACGTATGTAGAGCACTGCTGTAAAAACACAGCATTTATGTCAATATCTTAATATCTGGAAAATACTCACTTGCAACACAATATCATGCATTACTTCACTCTGACACTTTATTCCTTAGGTTCTTCCTCTCTTGCCGCCCATTGCACAACTGACAACATTTGATCCCATTCGAACATTTTGACATTATTCGGTAACACTGCTCTACTACACCTTCATAATGCCTCCATAGAACATTGATATGCAGCATGAAAATAGACCTAATCTACCTTAGTTTCAATATATATTAATAACAAACATAATACTATTATACAAGTAGGGTTGATCAGTGCTGCTACAACGCGACGGTTGCATTTCTGGAAAAACCTGGCATTCACCAAAATTGTGTACTAAAGTACACATATTCAATGGGAGAGACAGGGTTTGGCAAATGCCACTACAAAACTTAGTAACTTGCGGCAAACAAAATGAATTAAGTAATTAAAACAATAAATACCCGTGGTATATTTTAACTACGAAATAATAGTAATACATTAATAAATGATATCATAAACATGTCCTATGGGTCTTTCGAGTCTTATGAGAATTGCCTAGTAACTGCTTCAACAGAATGTGATGAACTTGCAACGGATAAATAAATGCAACGGATTACAGTAAGTGGAGAAGCACTGAAGGCAACACGGCTACAGACAGTCTACGAAAAGCAAATGGAAGTGAATTTAAAAAGGGTGCTAAATGGTGTGATATATGGCAAATATTTTTAGATTTTGCAACCTGTGCAATAGACGTACACCCAACATCCATACGCTCAAGCTATTCACTGAAAATAATCGGTTCAACTGAACAATTCTTTCACGAATCGGACATCACTGTCATCCGCTGTTTTTTCCTGCAAGAAGTGATTCCTGCTAAGATCGTATTGCATGCGTTCTAGGTTGCTTAGTGCTTTCCTCTCCTCTCCGAAGGAAAGTCACATAAATACGAATGTAACGTCACAACAGATTCGTGTGTGATATTACGCGTGGTAGGAGGACTGGCTGTGTAATGTTTGTTATCAAAGTATATTAAAGCTGTTAAGGCATGGGCGTGGGGGGGGGGGGGGGGGATTGAGACCCCCCCAATAATATAACCTGGCTAATAAAGTCCCAACAATAATCATGTTTCCCCCTAAAAGGGTGAAAAGCTCAACCCCCCACAATCTTGAAACCAAAGTTATGCTCTTGTGTTAAGGGTGTTAAGGTATACTTACATGCTGCTTATGAACGTTCTATGAATGCATTATAAAGGCATTATGAAGGTACAGTCAATGTATAGTGTTGCTTATTTCCCTGAAGTACTTAAGGTGTCTTCAGGAATACGCCACCAGGCCGACGGGCTGCTGTTGGCTCACCGAGGATGAATAGCATCTCCACGGCGATGTCACTGACGATGGTGCTGCGCGACGCCGTCTCCAGGTCGTCGGCCGTGGTGAAGCACACGTTGTAGGGCACGGTGACAGCCACATAGAAGGTGGCCAGGAGGATCATCCAGTCCCACAGCGCCTTGGAGACGCTGTAATGCAGCAGGATGAAGCGGGATTTCTGCACCGCCGCCACCTTGTACTCCGGGAGGGACGGCTTCTCAAACACATCCTGGAACAGAGAAACACGCTGCTACTCCAGTGCCTGAAAGCAATTAGGACGGAGACTTCCATCATCCCTTTAGGGGTTGAGGGATAGCCTACAGTCTATCCCAGGCAGCTTAGGGCAGAAGGCAGTTCATCACAGGGCAAAACCCCCCACAAGGGTAAACGGGAGACACCAGTTCCCCCAGCTGCATGTTTTTGGGTGCTAGCAAGAAACCAGAGTATGCGATATTACTGGAAAATTATTATGATAAATTACGTAATCACAAAATGAAAAAAAGGATAAATAAGCCAGTGTAACAAGTGAAATTAAAATGCGTAAGAACCTTTTGGCACCTAACCATCGTGCAATGGCTGACATGTAGCGTTTAATTCTCCAGAAAAAGCAGCTCCAAATCCTCACAGGAGTACGGTATCGAAAGGAATTTTCTCCTGAACATATACGTGTACATCAAGTGCATTTTACTGGATAAATATTCTTAATGAGCTGTCAAGGACTGGAGTGAGGCTGCTTGGTATGGTGATAATAAAAATGCACATGGAAAACTGAGCAGTGAACATTTCCATCATGTATTTATCAATACAAGGTTAGAATAACACTATAACTGCATCATATTCATCAAAATTTTGACGTGATTTGAATCTCCCACCTGTCCCCGGCTTCAGAAGCAATGATGGTGGAAGGGTGCCATTTGAGACAAGGTAACCTGTTACCTGATGACCCCTGCACTCATTCTGTTGCCACCAGCAATCACATGGGCAATCTGATCACCTTTCATTTCAGCTCAATTAAAATGCCACTTAACTCATTTTTAATTCAGTTTTGCAGAAAAAGTAGTTTTAGCTGAAAAGAAGGCCCATCTTTGTTTGCTTGAATTTCACTTGTTTTTATCCATGTATCTCAGTCGAAAAATAAAAATAGGTGAATTATGTTTTTCTGTACCCGCGTATCCTGTGCAAGGTTGTGGGGGTCCAGAGCCCTATTTCGGAAGCTACAGGCGCAAGGTAGGGAATAACTCAGGATGGGGTATAAATCACTGCTGAGGGTTATTGAACTCTGTGGTTGTGATACCTAATGGAGAGTCTGCAAGGTCCCTGAAAACAACAGATTCTTCTTTAAAGAGCTCTTAGGAGGCACTAATGACTCTAAATCAGCACGACTCCCTTTCCAGACCTCTTTGAAAAAGGTGACCATTGAGTGTGCACTTTTTCTGCCAGCCAGAGCAAGGCTCAGATTTACGCTCAGCATTCCCGAGTCTGTTACGCTCACATTAAAAAGCAGGTCGAGGCAGCCGTGCTCATTTGAAAATGGGTCACTGCATATTATGCAGAAAGGGAGGCAGGGCAGATATCAATGCGTTGGCAGTCCCAAGGAGGCCACGAAGCAGCGGCTAAAGAATAAAAATCAGGCCACAACAGGTTTAGGTGTGTTTTCTGGTAACAATATAGTTATTTTTTCTTAAAGGGGAATTCCAACCAAAGATTTTACTAAGTTTGTTTTGTCTATCCACAGATAGGTGGAAAGGAAATTACATCACATGAACCTGGAAGTATACTTTTCTCTGTATTTTTAAAAAAATTACCGCAATTACATCATTGTTTATGCTCTAAGGTTCTGAGTTCCAGAATGAATGCAGAATGTCAGTATTTTTACAAGTGATTGTTATTTGAGACTAGTATGCTATATATGTTCATCTGTATATGTTATGCATAGTGGGATGGACATAAAGGTAACTACAAGCTTGCATTGGGTGATGAGAATGCATGGATATATGGATGTATTCAATGCCAATTTCACATTAATAATGGTAACAGCAACATTAAAAGGCTCTCCCTTACCACCTGGTTTGCACCAGTCAAATTTCTCATGAATACTTGGTACATACAGTGCCATGAAAAAGTCTGCACTGGTTGTTTTTCAGTCCTATTCAGTTTAGGTTCCTGGATCTTGGTTGTCCTGTTTCCCTTTGAAGATCTACATATTCTGATCACTTAACAATCACAGATTTTATAAGAAGAGTGTTATAGGATTCATTATACTACATAAATATTTTCCATCATTTGCTTAGTAGCTCGAATAGAATTCAACTGTCAATCATTTATTTATTACTATTTACAGTATTAACATTATACACCTTACATTTGGGTATATAACACTTCTGTGAAGACAAGCAAGCCATGTGCCCCAAGAAAGGCTCCTAAGTAGCGGGAAAAAGGATGAATGGTTATATCCCACTGTAAGTCTTTGCTGCTTTTTTAATGAAATGTGAATATTCAGGTCTAAGCTTGATAGGACCTTAAATTATGGCCCAGTTATGCCTGTTTAATTAAGAGTTTGACTAAAGCAGAACTAGCATTTACCAGGGTGGGTGCTCCCAGACAAGGACTCAGAACCTACTGGTTTAGCCCTATTATGTCCAATTTAATCTACTCTGTCATCACTCCTAGATCCCAGTGTTTCTTATTTAAGAATATGGGTGTACTGAAACCTAACCTAGAGTGCCTTTCATAAGTATTCAACCCATTTGGACATTTCATATTTTGTAGGGTTACAACCTGGAATTAAAATAGATTTAATTGGGATTTTATGTTAAGGATCCACACAAAATAGTTCATAATGTTGAAGTTGGAAAAATGATATATTTTTCAAAATGATTTAAAATAAAAACAACTATTGAAAAGTCTTTATTGTATTAAGTATTCACCCCTTTGCTCAGGTGCAAATAAGTATCTTAGGAAGTCACAAAATGAGTTGAATGGAATCAACCAGGGTGCAATTTAATTGTAATTTGAATCCAAAACAAATGCACCTGTATATGGAAGGGTCAAAACTTTGTTAGAGAATATATTTAAACAAACAGCATCACGAAGAACAATGAGCTATAAACACAAGTCCAGGCTACAGTTCTGCATAAGAACTACTCAAGGGTGGGTTGTAAAAAAATATTCCAAACTTTGACCATCCCCTGGAGTACTGCCTGGAGAAGGTCATCCACAAAAACACTGTGACCAGGTAAGGAGGACATTAGTCAGAGAAGCAATAAGAAGTGAATGGTAACTACAAAGGAGCTGGTAAGATGTACAGCAGAGACAGGAGTAAGTGTGGGACTACAAGTTGGCTGATCTACTGAGTGGCTCAGCAGGCAAAGCCTGTGTGTCTTTGATCAGAAGGTTACCAGTTCAAGCCCTAGCTGTAGCATAACAGTCACATGTCCGGACTGATGAGCAAGGCTGTTACCCCCCCCAGCTCCAGAGGTGCTGCCTGTTGGCTAACCCTGTGCTGTGACTCCCAAGCCATGGAATGTAAGATGGTACTTGTGCAGATGGAAAATAGATGATTTATCATTTAAAGGGGGGGGGGGCTTTATGGGAGCCATTGTTGAAAAAACTCACAAGGGTTAAAGGTGCCTGTCGTGGCGGCAATCCCCGAACCTGCTGGTGGACACTGGTGGTGAGGGATGCCGTCAAGCTGAAGAAGGAGTCCTATCTGGCCTTTTTGGCCTGTGGGATTCCAGAGGCAGCTGACAGCTACCGACAGGCCAAGTGGGATGCGGCTCCGGCGATCACTCGGGTGTGGGAGGGGTTTGGTGAGGCCATGGAAAACGACTTCTGGACTTTGAGGAGATTCTGGTCTACCATCCTGGGGCTCAGGGCGGGAAAGTGCTGCAACATCAACACTGTTTATGGTGGGGATGGGGTGCTCCTCACCTCAACTCGGGATGTTTTTGCTCAGTAGAGGGAGTACGTTGAAGACCTCCTCAATCCCACCAACACGCCTTCCAACGTGGAGGTGGAGTATGGGCACTTGGGGGTGGACTCCCCTATCTTTGGGGCGGAGGTTGCTGAGGTGGTTAAAAAGCTCTTCAGTGGCCGGGCCCCGGGGGTGGATGAGATCCTAAAGGTTCTGGATGCTGTGGGGCTGTCCTGGTTGACACGCATCGTGTGGACATCGGGGGCAGTGCCTTTGAACTGGCAGACCGGTGTGGTGGTCCCCCTCTTTAAGAAGGGGGACCAGAGGGTGTGCTCCAACTATAGGGGGATCACACTCCTCAGCCTCCCTGGTAAGGTCTGTTCGAGGGTTCTGGAGAGGATTGTCAAACCTCGGATTCAGGAGGAGTAGTGTGGTTTTCATCCATGGCCGTGTAACAGTGGACCATCTCTATACTCCCCACAGGGTTTTGAAGGGTTCGTGGGAGTTTTCCCAACCAGTCTACATGAGTTTTGTGGACTTGGAGAAGGCATTTGACCGTGTCCCACGGGGAGTCCTGTGAGGGGTGCTCCAGGAGTATGGGGTGCCGGGCTTCCTTTTAAGGGCTGTTCGGTCCCTCTATGACTGGTGCCAGAGCCTTGTCTACATGGGCAATAAGTTGGACTCATTTTCAGTGAGGGTTGGACTCAGGGCTGCCCTTTGTCACCGATTCTGTTCATAACTTTTATGGACAGAATTTCTAGGGACAGCCAGAGCATTGAGAGTGTCCGGTTTGTTGACCTCAGGATTAGGTCTCTGATTTTTGCAGATGATGTGGTTCTGTTGGCTTCATCAGACCTTGACCTTCTGCTCTCACTTGGTCAGTTCACAACCGAGTGTGAAGCGGCTGGGATGAGAATCAGCACCTCCAAATCCGAGACCATAGTCCTCAGCCGGAAAAGGGTAGAATGCTCTCTCCGGGTCAGGGATGGGGTCCTCCCCCAAATGGAGGAGTTTAAGTATTTCGGGGTCTTGTTCACGAGTGAGAGGATGATGAAGTAGGAGATCGACAGGCGGATCAGTGTGGCATCAGCAGTGATGCAGGCGCTGCATCGGTCTGTCATGGTGAAGAAGGAGTTGAGCCAAAAGGCAAAGCTCTTGATTTATCAGTCGATCTACGTTCTTACCCTCACCTATGGTCATGAACTGTGGGTAGTGACCGAAAGAACAAGATCACGAGTGCAAGCAGCCGAAAAAAGTTTCCTTTGCAGGGTGGCTGGGCTCTCCCTTAGAGATAGGGTGAGGAGCTCAGTCAATCGGGAGGGATTCAGAGTAGAACCGATGCTCCTCCGCATTGAGAGGAGCCAGATGAGGTGGCTCGGGCATCTGATTAGGATGCCTCCTGGACGCCTCCCTGGTGAGGTGTTCCAGGCATGTCCCCCTGGGAGGAGTCCCCAGGGAAGACCCAGGACACACTGCAGAGACTATGTCTCTCTGCTGGCCTGGGAACACCTCAGGATTCCCCCAGAGGAGCTGGATGAAGTGGCCGGGGAGAGGGAAGTCTGGGTTTCCTTGCAGAGACTGTGGCCCTTGCGACCCGACCTCAGATCAAGCGGGAGATAATGGATGGATGGACCTCTTTAAATTTTAGTTGAATACCCCTGACCTTCCATATGCGACATTGCAAACTAAATATGAGTTTAAAACTGACAAATGAGTTTAGTCACTATGTGTGCATTGATTTTCTTATTCCTCATGCGGAGAATTGACTTTGTATTTTTAAATAAATATATTTTAATTGAGCAGGATGGATTGTACTATGATAAAATGAAAGCAGAGGAAGCTAAGAGGAAGACTGAAAAAGAGTAGGGTAGAGACAGAGAAATAAAGGTCTTCTGCAGATATATATTTAAATGAATAGGTAATGATTGTAACCAACCACCAGTTTGTTTATGAAGGTGTGGGTTGATTTAAGACAAGGGAGTTAATACCTACTTCAGAATTCATTTTCTTCCTTGTTATTTTTTGTGGTATTCCATTGATTTAAAAGAATGACGAGAATTCAACCTATGGAATCTCAATTAACTAGGATCTGCAGTTATATTTTGATTTGTAAGTGAATCAATTGAAACTATTCAGTGATAGAAATTGGAAAGCAGGGTCTGACTGCTTTCTCACATTTCCTTCCCTTCATCATTGAAACCTGATGACTGGAGGGGAAAAAATCAGTGCTGAGAAAATAAAGCCAAACAAACAACAGTTAGAATTTCTGAAAATATGTCACATATGCGTGTTAGGTTGTTACTGGATGGCCGCCTGAGGAGATGTGGAAGCCCATAGCAGTGACAGGCTGCTGTCATGTCAGGGGGAGGAGGCCAGGGATTAGAAGGCTTGTCAAACACCAGGGAGTTAGCAGGAGTTGCAGAGTGCCAGCTGGAACAAGTGCAGATAAGCTACAAACAGGTGAGTGTGGTGTGCAATGTCAGTGCAGTGTGCTTAGGTCATGGCTGGATGAAGGATGCCTGGATGAGGGATGCAGTAGCCAATCCTGTGTACATGCAGGCAAAACGTGACAGAAAAGGTTATATGAATCTGGATAACTGGATCCCCCTGACTGTGGAACAGACATGAGTCACTCGAAGTTCTGAAGTGAAAGAGTGACGTTGAAGAATCTCCACATTAGTCTGTATTTATTCCAAGGGCGCTTCAAGGAGATTCTCCAATAGGCTTGGATGCACAGCCTCAGATGTGCATGCATGAGTAATTCCCATATGTGTGCATTTCATAAACCTTCTTTTAACCCAGCCTCCCCCCCCTGTTTTGTCTTTCACCTTGTCAGTTTGCTCCTGAAGGAAGAGCTTGTTTAACATGCGCATTTACATTACCATATACTCTCCTTCAGGGTGTGATTAAGCGAAAAATGAACAGGAACCTAAGAAGAAGGAAAATACAAAGTGGAACTAGTGTGAAGGGCTTACATTTTACCCTGTGTGTTATTAGTGCTTTAGTAACATGTATAAATAAACCCTAAACTTATAACACTGAAATATGCAATAAGAAAAGGTACGAGACTGCTTGTGCCAGAATCCGAATGAGTGTCTTGCACCCCTCTAGCATGAGCTCTTGAGATGAGAGTGACTTTGAAAGTATCCTGGAGTGTCTACCAGCACCAAACATCTGCTACGGAAAGCAAGGATGTGCACTGAATGCTCCAGTAACCTGAGCCTGGGTGGAAAGGCAGCCGCTCTGAAGCAGAGCATGTCGGAAATATCCGGGTGATTGTGGGTCTGCAGAGATTTGTACGTGCATAATTTCTTTGTGAGTAACAAGCAAATTAATTGTTGTTAGCAAGCAAACTAATTGATAGCTAAGAGATCTCAAAGATAAATATAGATCACATAACATGTATCCAAAGGTCTTGGGGCATTAAGCCACAGACAGCTTAGTGTACTATGCACAGCTACCAACGTGACATGGAGTCAATCTTGAATGTCAACCTTTATTTCCAGTATAACTTCAATAACAGACTGAGCCTTCAGCAGTAGATCAGAGGTACTGCAGGTCCGCCTGAACACATCCTCCCAATGTGTGCATATCGCTTTCTACCGTGAGTAACTTGTTGCTCTTACTCGATAAGAATTTCCTGAAAGAGAGATACACAAACCTCACTGTGGCATGACTCCATAGTCAAACTGGTTCAGAAAATTATGAAAGAACTCAATCCTAGAAATCAGTAAATTAAGAAATGAGTCAGCTGCTACTAGATTCTGCTCTGGGGGAGAAAAATTACAGCGTTTGAAATAAATCTATTAATCAGATCATCACGCATTTATGAATAACATTAACTCACTGAGACTGAAATGTAAAAGGCACCTCCTCATTGTCTGAGTGGCGCTGCTCAGTAACTCAGTGGTGTGGCTGGTTCTCCTTCATGGGGGAGACGCAGAGCAGGGGGAATTGGGGGCATGTTGGGTGTTTTTTGGGTGTATCCGTTGTGTCATGGGATTTGGGAACAACAGGAAGGCGTGACATTGTAGCTCGGTCACGTAACCCCACCATCTGCTTGGAGGCAAGACCGGAAGGTCGGCACGCGTCTCCGACAGGTGAGGGGGAGGCGAAGCTCGCTGAGACCCAGAGAGGGGCCAGGTGGGCTGGCCCGAAATGGACCGGCCGTCTCGCAGCCAGAGAAGCTGCCCGACAGGATGCGGATCCAGAGCCAAGCCCTGGCCGAGCTCGCACTCCATAAGACCATTAGGTAAGAAGCGGCAAGTTCACTACGTCGCGTCCCAAACCCCATCTGGCCTAGTGGAGAGCTTTCAAGAAAAAATGTCAAGCAGCCCCTCTCCGTCCTAGAACACAAATTGGATTCTGTTGTCGTCTGAAATGTCATTTTAAAATCTTATTTAAATATGGAAACAATTCTGTCCGTAGCAGCATTTTAGCAGTTATATATCCACAGATACAATAACAGGCCTCTATATGGCTTAAAATAAAATACATCCAGCAGAGCCCCTGTATCGATGGAGTGCAAATGACTGGCACCCACATAAACAAAAAGAATGATTTTTTAAAGATATCAGAATAGTCACCAGCACATCATTTTAAATGAGTATTTTTCATTTTTAAAGGACCTAAAATAACTGAGTAATCCAGCTTGCTGTTTTTCGACACGCCCCTGACCCCATGGTCCTGTCACATCTCATGTACAGTATGTGTCATCAGAGGGGTTTTGCTGCACGGCTTCTGCTGGCCTGTTATTAAACTACCCCCAGCAACTTCAGACTACTTTTCATTTTTCTAAGCCTATGTGCCCCGGCTAATAAATATTAGCGTTATGAGAAAATGCTCAGTGATCAGTTTGTGTGCCTTTGTTTAGGAAATCACACATTTGGAGAAGACGGAAAGTAGGTGCTAGAGAACACACCAGCAGCAAAACATAGTGAAATACATAGAAGGCGGCATGTTATTGGCAGCACAATGAAAGGGATAAACAGGGCAACGAGGCTCTTCTTAAAGGCATATAAAGCAGCAGTGTCAGAGTCTGGCAGCACAGTGATGTAATCACAATCTGCACGCCTACCAGCGGCACGCAGTCCTGAGTTTAGGCGCATTAATAGCACTGATTATGGAATGGCAGCCATACTGCTGCTTCAGTGCACTGGGGAATGATATTAATGCCCTGGAGTTCTGGTGCAAGAAATAAACTTTCTGTTAAATGTATGTGAGAACATTTTGTGTTCTTGTTGAATAAAGCGGCATATAAGGAGTTTAAAATAATAGGCACTTTCTGCATGTCTTGCTACTGGACGTGGATTTATGCAGTGGGATAAGTCATAATGAAATGTAAATGAATTCATAACTGCATCAAATAAATAAGCACAGAGGTTTCTAGAGAGACCATTCAATGCATTTGAGTATGGTAATTGACTAGAGGTAAAATAATTTGCAGGAATCAATAATCTACAAAACTGATAGCATGAAAGTACTTACTAAATGACTACAATAGTTACTGATAATGACACTCATCGTCTTTATATAATACGGAGAGTAGGCCCACACAGGCCTGTTGTAGAGTGTGATACATGCTGTGGACTTCTGGACTTCACTCACGCTGCTTAATTTGACCTCACTCTTGCTTCTTCTGGAGAACTGACTGGTCAGTTGGTAGAGTACAGTGCGCCCCCTCCTCCTGGCCTCCGTGAAGTGCGAGCTGCTGGTCTTCCTGCTCCGCTTCTTGTCTTCTGCCAAAAGAGTGGGAGGGAGACATCTGACCGAGGGGTGCTGGAGGAAGCACCCTGTCATAACTAACAGGCCCCGGTCCTACAGCTCAAACGAAGTGCTCATTTGTTAAATTTCACCCAGTGAACATCATGGCTGATTAAATTGCCCTTTTGCGTTATGTAGTTGTGAATAGCCTGTATAGTTTGCCAAGCTACTGCTCCCCATCTCCTACCTTCCCTCTTGCTGCCATGGTGACTTTTTCCGTGCACGTCAGTGATATCCTTGAAGGAGAACAGAAACAGCACCATCTCTCCTTTCTCGTTCTTGATGGGCACGATATCCAGCAAGCACCAGAAAGGGGTCCCTGGGTGGGTTAAAGGACAAAAGCTTTGAGATGCAGACAATGGAGCCTGCGACATGTGCATCTGATGGCCGATTTGAACCCTGCAGATGCTCTCATTTACTGATAGCGTTGGAGCAACTTCACTGGGCATGGATGTCTAAAGAAAGGCAAAGTCCAGTGATAAGCACATCCGTTCACTTCTTCCTGGCTTTATCCCCTATCCTGTAATAACTTTGGCTTGACTCTCTGGCCCAGACCCTGATCTCCCAGCTGACACTCCATCGTAACCCCTTTCCAAGACCCTAACATACATTTCGTTTTGTTTTTGTTTACATTGATGCCAAAATTATGGTCTTTTGTTTTCATTCCTTTCCGCAGCTTTTCTGAAACGTGTCTCCACTTCTATACTCACATGAAGTCCCTAGTGGTTCTGCTTGGCATCCTCCTGGATACAGTCTTATACCAACTAACCTATTTAACAATCCCTTGTAAAAACGTTTACGCTGGAAATAAACAAACCAATTATTCCGAATGATGATCTGTGTCCATTGCTTTAAATATCAAAGTCTAAGAGCACTGAGCTGTGCTATGCAGTATTTTTCAAACTCTTGAGCTAATTATAAATAGCATCATTAATTGTTATAAATCACTGTATAAACCACTGTGCTGTGCACCCCACATTGATAGATACTGCTTCATTAAGAGTTTTTTCAGAGCAGCCTGGCAGGTAGGGACAGGGCACATCCTCTGGCAGACTCAGACCTAAAACCTGCCAGCTCATTAAAAGTTTGTTAAAAGACAGCCACTCCGGACTCACATCAGAGCTTGTTGTGCTGGAGTAGCCGTCGTCCCCGAATGGGGACCTTGGGTGACTGCTTGCACAGACCTGCATCAGGCATTGGGTGGGATTTACAATAAAGTCAGCGAATAATAAGGCAAACCCAAAATCTTTGACTTTACGGAGTGTAGATCACACTAATTACGTTCCACATAGATCAGCCTGATGACAAAACTGACTCTTCCCTAGTCAACAACGGACTTTGCTGAAATGCCAGTGCGACAGTAGAACCCTCCACGGTCAGTCCATCTTACTCATGGATCCACTATCAGTGACACAATATTGTAAATGCTGACATTCCAGTGAGCACCATGCAGAGTGAAACAGCAAGCACTGTGGATGGTGTGAGAATGGTCATTTTTAACAATATGCTAGCCGATCTATCCTCGGTTTATAGTGAACAGAGGGGAATCTCTTACGTCAGGATGTTAGAAACCTGCCTAAAGACCTACAGTACAGTAGTGATTGTGAGTTAGATGGAGGTGGACAGGAGGAATACACCTTGATTTTCAACAATGACAATACTTAATCGCTCTTGGCCCTCTGAAAATCGACTCTTTGGTACTGATGCTCAGCTCTAACATACTGATGTTTAACCTTGGACTTTAATGCATAGAACATGCTGGGCATAGGAAAAACCACACATCTGGTTTTATGTTTTTTTTTCTAAATTTCTAAAATGAAAATGTATCCAGCGAATTTAAAGCCCACTGTCCCACCCACCTGACCCCCTTACCCAGTGTTTCCCAATCCCGTCCTTAGGGACCCGCAGTTGTTCCATGTTTGCTCCCTCCCAGCTCCCTGCCAGGCAGTCCATATTTTTGCTTCCTCATAGGTAGCAAAAATGTGGACTGTCTCTGAGTCCCCTAGGACCGGATTGGGAAACACTGCCTGAACCTGTTTCAAAGGTAACGATGAGGCCTTACCATTCTTTTTGTAGAATTTCACCTCGGTCTGGTATTCTTCTCTCCCCTCAAGGGCCTTCTGCATCTGTTGTGCTACATGCTCACTGGTCTCTGACCCGTACAGGAAGCGGCAGCTGCAGTTCTTTTGCATGACCTCTGTGCGCACGAAGCCCGTGAGCTCACAGAAGCCATCCGAACAGTAAACAATGGGGTAGCCGCGATGGCCCTGGGCATTGCCCAGCAGGAAGTTGCTGTCTGTGGATATCAAGTTGAGAGAGAATGTTTAAAACCATGCTTGGATTTGTGAGGCAGTTCATGCATTTTAAATACTTGCCTTTCCTTGGGATTAGCCAATTTGCATCAAATTACAAAATACCATTGAAATATACTGTATGCTGTGGATTTAGACAAAATATACAAGCACAGAAATCATTTGAATTGGCACTAAAATAATCTCTGTATCACATTTTGACCTGAATCAGAAATGCTGTAACTAACATTCTTGGTTTAAGTCAAAGATCAGTAATATGAACTGATATAATTTCCAAGTCAGTTTTGCAGGAGGTCATGATAGTAGAAAATATATAATTCATTGTTAAAAACTATTTCAGACACTACTTCTGTTACAAGTTTGTGTGGGTGTCCCCTGGGGATTTCAGCATGCAATCACAGCCAGATGACAAGCTGAAGGCTCTTCGTTAATTAATTAATTAATCAATTGTGTGACTGTGTGATTAAGAATATCCCGCGATGGAATATTACCTCATTCAGGGTGGACCCCGTTTTATATCTTTTACTTGGTGAGATTGGTTCTGGGTCACTGCAGCTATAATTGCACTACTGGTTGCTGGTATGAGATGGATGGGTGAATTTATAACGGCTCCTTCTCCTTCTCCTGAGCAACCAAGGTTAAAAATAATCAGCTAGTTACAATCCTACACGCTATACTATATAGCTGTATGAAGTGTCTCAGGTTACTGAGCACTGAACAGAGGCAACATTCAAACAGATGTTTTAGCAAGGTTTTCTCAGCACAATTTCCATGCACATTTTAATTAGTATAATTATGCTTGATTTTAATTAGTATAATTATGTGACAGAGATACTTTAAACACTAAATTAAATTTCCTGTATAATTAAAATGTAAAAATTGCACTAGTGACAGACATGGTTAAATCAAACATTTTAAAGAAACACATGACTAATAAACCCATTTTAATAATACACCAGTGAGTGAGCCTGACTGGATTAGAATACGGTCAGAGGAGTGGAAGTTCAAAGGAGCACAACCCAGACAGTCTCGGACTGCCCCTCGCTCCTTAACTGCGCTTTAATTTCTAAATATTTATGGCTCATATTTTACTTTGTCATTCACGACACACCACCAGGTGTCAAGGTCACAGCAATCTTAGCATAGTCTGATGATACTCCAGTCAAACTGCAATGTCTAACATGAGTAACAAAAAGAAAGGCTATTAAGTTGTAAAATAACAAAATAGACCATATTCAATCTATATTGCTTTTTTTTACTAATGAAACATCGATGTTGTGATATATAAAGGGTACATATATGAAGAGATTCACTCAAATTAATGGGTAGCATGAGCCCTGCGTATTGGCTCTCACCCGGTCGACATTTCAAGGCTGGTCGTTTTGTGAAGACTCACAGTCTATTCCCCTCTGCCTTAAGTGTTAACCAATTCTATTTCCAGATCGTTAAAGTTTGAGCACCACAGCACTTTGAGGCATCAGATTTGTGCTGTGTTGAATTCACTCTGTCCCTATGTTTTATAGAGCACTTGCTTTTAATCATGTAATAAACTTATAACAAGTGTATTTTTATGTGTTAAATATTCGATGCACACACAGACATCCTCTTTTTCCCCCCTCTCTGTCATGTTTTTATAAGCTATTACTGCTATTTTGATAGGGGGAATACAGCGAGGAGAAACAGATGTGACTCTGTGAAGTAACTGTGAAGTAACTGTGAAGTAACTGGTTAGTAAGTGGCTCTGGGCTCTCTGGTTATCACCGTGTCTCTTTGGAATAAACAGCCTACAGAAAGGAATACATTCTGCATTTGTACTGTCAAAACAATGACTCTAATTAAATTTGCACTTCATCTATGATCAGCAGAAAACGTTGGGCAGAGAAAGCCCTTGTAACCTGTCTGTACAGTATTGCATATTTAATAAAATGATCATGCCACTGAGCCGAAGAGAATTTTAGTCTGCTCATTTGTTTTTGCCACGTAGAGAGTCTG
This sequence comes from Stomatorhinus ivindoensis, assembly GCA_019775895.2. Taxonomy (NCBI): domain Eukaryota; kingdom Metazoa; phylum Chordata; class Actinopteri; order Osteoglossiformes; family Mormyridae; genus Stomatorhinus; species Stomatorhinus ivindoensis. The sequence goes on along the minus strand of JABFEB020000092.1, from coordinate 15,521,090 downwards.
TCAGGGTTGGTGTCTGTCTGGCCCTGTCCCATTTGTTGTGTTCCCATTTGGCCAGCAGGTGTCACTGGCCGTTCTGTTCCCTTTGTCCTGTAACCCTTACTCCCTAGTGTGTTTCCCTGTCACCCGGGCTGCCAGGTAGCTTAATGGGTTGAATGAGTGTGTAGCTCTGAAGCTGTCATCCCTCCCCTCAGTGTTCAAGGCTGGTCTGATTCATTTTTTGTTTACTTTATTGAGTTTTGTCTTATCCTTGCTTTGGGTTTTCCAGAAATGAGGCAGGCCTTGCGCCAGCCTTGAAACCCATGACTGGAGGGGTGACAGCTTCAGAACCACTCACTCAATCAAGCGAGATCCATGGCAGCCTGGGGAATAGGGGAACACACTAGCGAGTAAGGACTAAGGGAACAGGATGGCCAGTGACACCTGCTGGCCAAATGAGAACAAAAGAAATGGGACAGGGCCAGATGGGCATTGATTCTGACAGAGTTGAACTTTGTTCATAACCTGCTTCTAAATCTTGTGTTAAGCCACAACTTAGATTAAGAACCTGCCAAAACTCTCCGTGTCGCAGAATGTTTACAAACATGGTTTTTCTTAAATCTGTACCCAATTCGCCATCGGCAAGGGCTGAAGAGGGAACTCTTGGACCATTCATAAATATAAGCAGAAGTAGAGTAGAGCAGAATCAGGGGCAATTCTATGGTTTGACCCTTAGGGGTGCTCCTACCCCTGAAGAAATACGAGACACCTCCCCCACTTTCCCCACAATAAGCTGGGGGAATATTTATATAAAACAAAAATGGGACTGATTGCTAATTGGTTTTAGAATAAAATATATTTTCTAAAATAACTATTCTGTGTATGTTATTCATCATAGCACTTCAAGGCCACGAGGTGGAGGACAGCATTCCACGCCAGCTTTGACCTTCATACACTGAACAGAGAGGCTGTTTACAAGGGCACTTATTGGCCAACTAACTCCACTGACCCCCACCTGCGTGGGCTGGGAGAGCTCCCCTGGGAACTCTCAAGAGTTGGCCCCGTATTAATTAGCTTAATTGCTAATGCCCCTTATTCCCAAAGCAGGTAAACATTGCAGTGTGAGGGAAAGGGAGGACTTTAGGGAATAGCGGTTGATTTACCTTCTAGATTATTAACACCAACTTTCATTAAACTAGCAGCAAAGTACTGGGGAAATTCTGTACATCTAGGCATTTTAAAGTTACGGTACGCAATTGGGTACGGCACTGTACTCCACTTTAGCATTTAGAATGGGAAATGATAGAAAGTGTGGAAATCACTGTGTCTTCATGCTACGGCAAAGTGCCTCGCGAAGACGACGGTCTAAGGACGGGCTGGACGCAGAGAATCTAGAAGAATAAAAGCTCAAAATGGTCAAAAAGGTAAACTTGCCTCTTCCAAATACTGTCGCATTTAGTGTGACTATTCCAAATACTGTCGCATATCGTGTGACAGTACTTTTACTTACTGTCTGATTACTTATATAATCTATTCCGCTTCAGCATTCTGTTTTATATTTTATTATCTTAAATTCTTCTTTTTCTTATACATTAGCTATGTTTACAATGGTATGCTGCCATCTTATTTATGTCTGCTGCTGTAAAAGGAAATTCCCAGTCAGAATACATCCATCCATCCAAGTAGATCCATCCATCCTTCTTTCTTTCTTCAACAATGTTGACACAGCTGGCATACTGGGCTATTAAAACCAGACCGGTTCTCACTGTCACCCCTGAGTGTGGCGTACAGGCGTACAGTGAAGGACAGTAAACAGGCTGCTTTCGCAAATTTTTCGGCTTTCTCGTTTAATCTGCCTCCACGAACAGGCGGTGGGTCACCGGGGGACGCCAGGGCAACAGCCAATTCCCGACAAGCCAAAGGCGACGGCAAAAGGCGCCACTTAGGACCACGGTCACATAGGAACCCGGTTCCATTAACTGGACCACAGCATGGAAGAACTGGCCAGGATGTCACGCCTACTGGACTATGGTATCCTCTGCCGTTTGGGAGAACATACTACTATATTATAGCTCTTAAGGTTTCTAATAAAACAGCAGCAGACATGGGTTTACAAACATTTTTGGTGTGTGGAGAACATGAAAGTAGGCAGTACCAAATGTGATTTTTTTATAATTACAAAACAATTCCAGCCTAAATTTGTGAAGTAAGTAGATTAGTTCAGCCTCAGTGATTGCTTTGAGGATACAGGGTTATGAGAGTAGTATGCAGGCAAACATGATCATACCTTGAAATCTATTAAAACAAACACCCAATATCTACTTATCCAATGTTCAGAACTGCTTGCCCAGTATACAGACGGACTGAGCATGACACTGATGAAAAGAAAATGGCAGGGGGCACCCTGGATGGGATGCCAGTCCATCTCAGGGCACAAGGCGGGGGACACCCTGGATGGGATGCCAGTCCATCTCAGGGCACAAGGCGGGGGACACCCTGGATGGGATGCCAGTCCATCTCAGGGCACAAGGCGGGGGACATTCTGGATGGGATGCCAGTATATCACAGGGCACAAGCCTGGATGGGATGTCAGTCCATCACAGGATATACACTAAGGGCAAATGTGACACAAATATTTGCCTTTCTGCGAGTTTTATAGATTGTGGGAGATAAGCAGAGAGCTCAGCAGAAACTTCTGCAAACTTCACACGCAGAGAATGGAGGCGGGATCCAAACCAGCAGCCATGGAGGTGTGAGATAACAGTAATACTGAGCCAACATGCCCCTCAGATACCTGACATGTTAAATGAGAAACATGGGAAAAAGAACCAATTTGCATACAACATATTACCCCAGAGTCTTTTAATTATCACAGAATCTGTTTGTGTGAAAGTGACTAAATGTACTGGATAGATCTATTCTCTCCATCCTACAGTGAAATGAGTAAACAAATGCCTTGCATGACAAGTCCAGACAACAGGAAACTTGTATTCAGGGTCCATTAGAAGACATTTTCAGTGTCTGCTGGATAATGCATTCCTGATGGCGATGACAGCATTATAATTGATCAAATCTTGTTGTCTGGGTAGGGATTATGCAGGAAGCAAATGCAATTCTGGACAGGTCAGTATATCTCACAGCTGCATCATGGTTCACAGCCTCCATTCCCCTATAATGCTGAGGAAAATATCTGACACAGACAAGAAATCATGCTACTTCTTAAAATATTGTACCACATTAAAGGAAGAAACTCTATTCAGCCCAAAGCAGCAACAGCAGGACGAGAGGCGCAGCAACAGCATGGGGCTGGGATTGAGTGATCTTTCTTGCGGCAATGAAGATTGATTATTAGGCTTGTTCCCATAGGTACCCCAGCTGGACTGGACCAATTGGCATTTTGGGGTTTTTTTATTGTCACCTTCTGTGACTGGGGGGGGGGGCTCACTGGAGGGATACCATGCTAGATTTAAAATTAGGGAGGGTCTGGCGGTGTTGTTTTTTGACTGTAGCTTCTGCCCATTGTGTTTCGTTTGCTTTTTTTAAAGAGACGCCGCCCCCATTCTGCTGGGCTTTTTTTGTCACCCAGATTTACATGTTGCCTGTCTCTCCTGTCCTTCTCTGAGTCATAATCACATTATTATAACTAGGTGCAGGGAGACCAGCTGGCACCGGATACCAGACCGAAAAGACAACGAAAACGACCGGGAAGTTACATCCATGCTAGAAACGGAAAACACTTTACCTTCTGATGCAAAAAAAATGCGCCTGTTTTCAAAGTGCTTGATTATATAACTAATTCATTGGTGACAAATGGTGTGATTAAGCCCAGCAGCAAGGGCAAGGGGACTGCTGGGTGCCCTAAGTGAGGAGCACTGAACTAAACACACCCACATAACACACATCTCTGGGAGTATGTCCCTCTGTCTGGGCGGGGAGGAAGAGCCACACCTAGCCTTTGTCGGAAAGCAAAGTAATAGCCAAAGGAAGAGGGCTACTGTGCAGAAACAACACAGTTATGAGAATAAAGGAATAAAAGTTTGATCAGTAAGAATACTATGATGCATGTAAGATCAGCCAGTGGAATAAGTGTATTTAATATTGAAAGGTTAACAGACCAGACCGTCTCACTTATTTACCTGAATCCAAAGTCTGCATTTGCACACATTGCATTTCTGTCACTCTTTTCGCAGACAAATATATATGCCTAAGACCATAGGTTGACTAAGGACACTGGATATGCTCTGAGACATATATAAACCACAGTGCAGACAGTGAATGTGTACAGCCATATCTAGAAGTAGTCACAAATAGTTATGTTTGTCCCAGCAAAGTACTATATGAATACTCACACTAAACTAAGTGACAGTACTCTGCTGTTAAAATCATTCTCAACTCTACGGTACACATAATCCTAGCATGTGCTTCACAGCAGCCCCGGCTCTGTATGGGTTCCATCCCTTCTGTTCCACCAGTCACCGCTGAAGGTCCTGGACCTTCTCCCAGCTCCATCATATGCTTAAGGAAGCAGTAGATCCCGTCCTCTAGCCATCTGAGCCCGCTTTCTCCGAGACCTCTTCCGATCACTCCAACCCTGCCCTTTTTCTGCCTGAATCCTCACAGTGGCAGCATCTGGATTGAAGAGAGAATCACTGCCCATCTCCGCAGGCAGGCACAACATGCTTTGTGTAGGTTTTCCCCCAGACTTTGGCACGCGGCTTCTATAATTGTCACAATTGAGTGCCAGTGAACGTTGTATTATACAGTATAACATTTTTTTGCATGTGTTTTGGGCTTTGCAGGGCAATTGAATTATTTGTGATTGTACTTGTTATTACATGCATGCATCCATATATACTCCATCAATACCTGCTTTTCCAACTCATAATACCGACACAGGCCTGCTGATATATATCTTAAGGCTGATACAATTTTTAGTAGATCTTTAAATACCAGAAATGCAAATGCTGGCCACACCATCTAAGACATGTCAAAGTTATCAGCATGATCTTTGTGTAAATCTGAAAGGACAGTGACAAGTTTTGAGACAGTTTTGTTATGCATAAATTGTTACATTTCTTTTATTCTGCAGAGTCAAGAGAAATGGTCAAGCAGTATAAAAATCATTACTTAACATTATAATTTAATTTAATTGTTTTAGGTAATATTCTGTATTCTGTAATGTTTTTTCTGAAAACTTCTACTTCAGCATGACAGCATGAAACTGTGGGTGGTATGTGAGTCAGCAGGTTTGGACTTTGTGATCAGAAGGTTGCTGATTCAAATCCCATGGCCAACAGAGTGATTTCACCACTGAGTCTTTGAGCAAGGACCTTAACTCCAATTTCTCCAGGAACTGGCTCACCCTGCTCTATCAATTGTATGTCGCTATGAATGAAGGTGTCTGCTTATTAAATAAATATGGCTAGAACACATTTTAAAAATAATATATGATAAATAGAATCAAATGATTTATTCTATGGAATTCATTTCAAGATGCTCTGAGTGGATATAATGTAAGACTCTCAGAAATCAGTGACACCAGATGGGCTTTCTGCGAGACTAAAAAATAATATCTCATAAAGAAAGTTTGGCTAAATCTGTTGGACTGATCTCATTTCTATGTTTAGGACAAACCAGAGCAAAACCAGACATGACAATTTCCTGTCTACCAGATTGTATTCTGTATATAACTGGCAGTGGCCACTCTATTAGGAATAACCAGCTAGTATCAGGTAGGACACACTTTTGGCCTCAGAATCACAAAGATTCAGATAAGCCTTTCTGTGCACCATTCTTGTAGTTATTTTGTGCACCTAAGCCTTTCTGTGCACCATTCTTGTAGTTATTTT
>JABFEB020000092.1:15457332-15471364 GCA_019775895.2 Stomatorhinus ivindoensis | reverse complement strand
CCCCCCCCCCCCCCCCCCCCCCCCCCCCCCCCCCCAAATTCATACTCCCAACCCAGGAAATGTGAAGCAACAGCACTGACATTAATCTACAAAGACAGATCTAAATGATTAATTGCAAGCACCTGCAAATATAGAGAAGGAATTCGACTGATCCACATTCTGTCCTGCAGTGATTAATTAGTGCTCCATCACCTCTACAGTCCCACAATCTATCTAAAATTACTGATTTTAGTTTCCTTCATATTGGTACTTAAAAAAAGGTTAACAGTACCTGGAGTCTCACTCTATTTTTACATTCTTCATATGCAAACTATTTCAGTTACTGCTTCAAGATTCTTCTGGTAAATAGCTTTACAGGACAATTAGTTAAATGACCTGGCATGACCTGTCGGCTCCTCACCTGCCCGCTGTGACTGCATGAGTCTGACATAGACACCGTCAGCAGATTCAATCAGCATCCGGCTGGTTTGGATCATCTGCAAAAGAGAGTTAAAGACAGGAAGTCAAACGCAAGCTTCTTCCTTGGCCCGAGTCTCCATACATCCTGATCTTTACAAAGGCTGACTGGGACAACAGGAAAGACTTCCTGGAAAATTACACAAGTAAGCACACAGCTGTTTAGGTTTACTAATGTTTTTCAATCTCAATCCTTTCAGAACATTACATTAGTCATCTGCTAACAATGAATACCATGCATTTTTCACCTGCCAACCCTGGGGATTTTGCAAAGAATTCCACCATTTGTTATGTGTTCCGTATACTGCATTGAAATGCATTATGTATATCCTTTCAAACATGAAACGTGGGGGAAAAATCTTTTTGCTTTTTAGCCCATCTTGCTCTCCATGAGATACACAGATGGATGAGCAAATTTGGGGGTCACAGAGAAGGGACGGCCACCTTGTGATTGAGGGTTTGCTCAAGGGCTCACAGACATATGACTGTACTGAAGCTGGGTCTGTGCTGGTAACCTTCCAATCACTGGTACCAAGACCTAGCCTGGTAAACCACACTAAACCTACATCCATAAACACACACGGCACCTTTGGTTGAAGAATTATATATACCCTGTGAACAAAAGTGATGATATACAGTGTAACCTTTTCAGCAGTGTTGCTGGGCAACAGCCAACCAGGTGAGACAAAGGGCTACTCATCTGGATACTAATGATCGCTAAATGTAGCCCACTGCCGATGAAAGGTTTTCAAATAGAAATTTGTTGCCCAATATCTATCTCAATAAAGCTTGTTTTCTTTTCATTTGCACACAATAACCCACCACAGTCATGTTTAAATAACATTCCAAAATATTATGACAAAAATTACAAAAGAGAAAAACTGAACACCCCCTTCCTAAACGCATCTACAAACTGAATCGGCTATTACCATTCACTGAGCAGATCACAAGACGATATACTTGGTGCCCATTTGTGATTAACCATGCTGACTTTTATTAGTTTTGGGTAACCTCAGCTGTTTGCAGAGAGTGAGACTCTGGTAGGATACTTCAAAGTAAAACAAAAAAACATAGGTAGGAAAGTTCATTCAGAAGTGCTTCAAGATACAGTGGAATGTCACATAATAGAGTGAGAGGATCAAAAGATCTCAATGGCTTTAATGAATGGTTCTTGTGAAGTTAGTAAAGAGCATCACAGGGAAGTAGAAGAGAACAGTACCTTAACCGTACCTAGATCAGGCTTGAGGAGGGAGGAGGCTCTTCATGAAGGTTACCTAGAGCTCAATGGCAACTCTATTGGAGCTACGGGGCGCTGTTCTATATCAACTACAGCATTTTCTACTTTTATTTCAGAAATGTTCTTTTTTCCACAGGGACACTGGAAAATATGATGTATAAATAACGGTAATAAAAAATATATATTTTTAAATTGCATATAGGCCAAAATAGTTAACATTTTGAGGGGTGGTGGATTTCTATATTGTATTTATTTTAGAGAAATTACTCCAAAACGGAACTAAATGTCCACAAACACAATGGGAAGCACAGGAAAGAAAAAAATCTCCTCCTTCCTGCTTATCATTTTGTATTTATTTGGGATTCACTTTCCTTCCCAGTCCAACCAGATTTAGTTTCAGAATTTTGGCTTCATTCTTATTAAACCAGGTTGACATTGTGTTTCATTTTGCATTGATACGTCAGGCAAAATGTCCTTTGTCAAATAATGTCTTGGAGAAACTGACCCCACACCCAAACACTTAGAGATGGAATACAGAGAGGACTAAGGTAGTAGCCCAGCAAGCTGATATCTTTTTCAAAGTGAAAGTCAACTGTCAGTAAATCTTGTAAAGAAAATATAAAGCTGAAGATTGTTGCTTGCATACGGACTGAACGTTACATGTTTTATTTGGTAGAACTAGCTTCTACTGTAATAACATCACAGAGGGTAAGCCGACATGCAACTATATGTCAAGAGGAAAAAAATACATATATATGTTTGTGTATGTGTCACTATTTGAATTTATATCAGAAAGAGACAATGACTGGATCATTATTACAGGTCAGCAACGTTATAAAGTGAAGTCAGCTGAGTACCTGAATCTATGGGCCAGGTTACACCTCCGTCCATCATGAATTTTTTTCTTCCCTGTTGGCATGGGTATATTCCAGGACAAGAACACCAAGATTCATTGGGTTTGAATAAAGAGTGGTTCAGGGAGCATGAGGAATCATTGTCACGTATGACTTGGTCACCACAGAGTTGCGACCTTAACCTCGTTGAAGGTCTCTGGGACGTGATAAAGGAGGCTTTACGGAGTGGTTCAACTCACTTGTCAATACAGGATTTTGGTGAGGAATGAATGCAAATCTGGATGAAAATAAAGGGTGTGATGTTGCAAAAGCTTGAGGAAACAATACCATGGCAAATGTGCACCATAATCAAAGCTAAAGGCCGTCATACAAATTCAAATGGCGACTTTTTCTTTTTTGGCCGGGCAGTGTATTTCAAGAAAACCTTTTTCACTCCGCAAAAATGTATATGTTCACAAATATGATCACTTTAAGAGGGATTCAGTACTTTTGCAGGCCAAAGTGTGTATAAACACACCCCAGTCAAAGGAAATCTTTAAGGTTATTTTTCTGGGTAGCAAGTATAGTATATATTTGCTCAGAAACAAAAACAGTTGAACATACATAAATTAAGAGCAACATACTTATTCATTTTCTACACTTGCTTGTCCTTTGTAAGGTCACAGCAGTTCAGAGTCTATTCTGGAAGCTACAAGGACAAAGCAGGGAACAACCCAGGACAGGATTATAATACAAAAATCTATTATTAAACCTAATAATACTGTAATAACAGTAAAGGCTATTCGATTTGGCAACTCCTGTTCACCCCAGCATGTATTTTGACTGTGGAGGGAACCAAAGGATTTGCAGGAAACCCCTGATGACACACGGATGACATGCAAACTCCACACACACGGAGCCAGGGCAGAGACTCCAAGCACACGGAGGATATGCAAACTCCACACACACGGAGCCAGGGCAGAGACTCCAAGCCCAGTAGCAGAGGTGTGAAAAAGCGATGTTACCCACTGTGTCACCATGCTGCCTCAAAAGCAACACAATAAAATAATATAAGTTTTTTTCTGTTTTCCAAAAAATTGCTGCTATCTTGTTGGATGGCTAGATGAACACCGTTGCCGTTCCTAACGCTCTCCTCAGGGGCACCTCAGCTATTCCAAAATTTCACTACCAGCTCAATTAATTAATTATCTGAATTAGTTAATTAACTCAATGAGGTTTTGATTAACTGAACAAGGTAGGGTAGCAATCAAGTACAAAAATACACTTTTGTATTGTATGATTGCTGAAAATACTATGGTCATTTTAGGAGAGTTTTTGAAATGGCTGAGCTAACACTGAACGATGATTATCTCCATCCATTCCTTTCTATGGGCAAAACCCTAATCCCAACTATGACAACCTTACTCAGCCCTAACCTGAACCACAAGTAACCAAAGAAAATACAAGACTTTTGGCATTTTTGCACACAATGTAATGTATACCTGGACTCCACACACACACATACAGACAGACGGGATGAACAAAATAACAGAATTGGAAGTGCTTCAATCACAGTGAGAAAGATGGCAATCAAGGCCAGTGCCAATAGAGGCCAGAATGTCAGCAACTCATAATGCAGGTGCATCAGTCACAAACCCTGAAACATTGTTTCGTGTTCTTAGGGGAACAGTCTCAATAATCAGGAGAGCATGAACAGAACCTGGATAAACAGCACTGGCAATGAGAAACAAAAGCTGTGTGGGACAACAGGACATGAAACAGGAGAGCTTCTAAGCACCACAGAAGTCACCACAGACTAGAATCGGCACCTCTGAGATTGATTTTAACAAAAAAATTTGTGCTACTACACAATTTTCCATTGTAGTCCTCTTTTAATTCTAAAGTTATGACATCTATGTAATTCGTTTCAAATGGCTATAATTTTTAATACCCTGTAATTATTTTAGAGTGCAAGATCTGATAGAAATTGGTTCTTTTTATTTTTGGAAAAAATAACTGAAGCCAGCAGTCTCTAATACTTCTCATTTCCGGGTCTCACGTTCCGAAGCTTTGAAGGCATCCACAGCGAATCCAGATTCTTCCCCACTGTTAAAACGACCGTCTGCGAGAGCAACTAGCATGGATACGGGGCAACTCGCCGTCACAGAGAGGGAGCGGAGCGTTAGAGGAAGCAGGAGCCGGGCTCACCGTGTCATAGGCGGTGAGGACCTTCCGCAGCAGCTCTGGGACGGGACCGTGGGCCTCCATGGCAGGGTAGGCCTCGTCGAGGTCCACCATTACCTGCAGGGTACGCTCACTGTTCAGTAGCCAGGTGGACACCGTCAGAATGCACTGCTTCATGTTGGCGGCCGGCGTCAGCCCACATAGCTCTTTGAAGGACACCATGGCATTCTTAAAAGGAGAGCGAGAAAAAGCAATGATTTAGCACGTGTTACATGATCGGCCTTGACACTTCAGTTGACCAGGAGAGTTTTATTCATACCAGTGATGCAGGAGTGGAAGGGTAGAATGGCAATGCAACATGATGAAGGATTACTCACATGTATCTATTCTGCACTCTGCTCGGCAGTCATGCCTGTATTGCTATGGACAGATTATTCCCAAAAAGCGCACTGCATTAGCAACAACAAGCACTGCAAAGTATGCATCAAGATAAGTGGGTGAGAGCAGGTAAGAGAAATAAAAGAAGATAAGACGCTGATCTGGGAAAGACTAATTTCTGATAACAAGATTCCATCCATTCATCATTCTCCCATAACTGCCCATCAGTACAGGGTCACATCGAGCCTGAAGCCAGTCGGGGGGGCATAAGTCATGGGACACCCCGGACAGGATGGCAGTTAATAACATATTATCTTTTCAACATTGGCTATCTACTGGATGCCCCTGAATGAACTTAAACTACGGGATACATCAAAACAAACCTCCAATTTTGCCATGTATCATGAGTAATGTATAATAACTGAAAGCATTAGCCCTGCAAAACCATAAAACGACTCATGTCCACGGCCTGTGTCTTTTAACAGCAGGGAATTCAACGGACTGTACAGGTCTCTACCTCCCACAATGGGCCCCAGCTGAAACACAACTCTACCACCGCAGAGCAGAAAAAAAACCAAAAAAAACACAATCCTTCTTTTAGGCGTCAGTACCTTCCAGTACCTCCACGAGAAGATACAGGCAAAGAAAAAAAAAATAATAGAAGGGGAAGCAGTGTTCCGGAGTTTTCTTTGGACGATTTCCCTACAGCGTGGGAAAGAGGGCTGCCTCTCACCAGGAGCTCCAGCAGGACAGAAAGACGGCATTATGCGGAGCGCTGCGCTCCAGGGCCTCGGGACCGGCGATTCAGTCGGCAGCCGCAAGCCGAGACACCCACCTGCAGCTCCTCTGAGCAGGCCGCAGCCGCACCGCGGACTTTGCCTGACCTTGGAAAGGTTTTCAGAATTTCGGCCAGATACACAAAGACCGGAGTGTTATGGGTGGGTGGTTACAAGAAGGTTCTATATTACATGCCATTGGTTTAAATCTGAGCACCCTGGCTTCAGCAAAAGGCCTTGTGATCAGGGACACAGAAAACTGCCCATCATTTTGCACTTAAGTTTCAAATACTAGCTGGAATCTTCACCGGGGTAGAAGTGGCACGCTGTTCTGGGAAAGCTAAATATACTCTGAGTAAACAGCATTCATGTTAACGGCACACAATTAACAATGTTGGGGAAGTCAGTCACAAAAGTGATCCATTGCAGAGGTAGAAAGTTCAGGATCAGAAAGTACAAATCCAGACTAAGATTTTCTTTCAACCAACCAGCTGAGTCCTCTGTGACTGTGACAAAACCTTGGTCTGGATTCTTACTTTTTGGACCTGAACTTTCCACCCCTGTCTGTAATGCATCACTTGCGTGACAAACTTCCCCAATATTGACAATTAATTAGGACAAATGCTGTCAGGTCCACATAACTACTACCCCTGTAGTTTTGCTACAGGTATGACAATAAGACCAACAGACTTGGGTCTATACCCAAAACAACTACAGCAAAGTATGCATTCGCTTTCATATGCCGCTTTGCCTACACAAACCATTAAATTGCACTAATCATTATCTTCAAGCATCTTTTTTATATGCTACAAAAATATTGCAAACAGTACAGTCTCAACCTGGCATTGACAATAAAAGCAAGGTGGGCCACAAAGTACATGACGAAAAACAAGAAGATAAAATTTCTTACATAAGCTTACAGGGCCTCTACGATTTTAAATAGAAGCCGTGTGAGTAACAGACACTGGGATCCTTAGTTCTCGGGATCAGGCTTCACGCCAGCTTTCAGGCTTAGTGGTATCTGTACCCCGCCGTCTCTAATGTTCAGAACGTGATGAAACTTCACGGGCTACCTTACAACAGAGCTGGTTGGAGAGTGCAGCCGGACATCCATCAGGGGACCCAATCTGAACTTTCATTTTTCATCCAACTGGCCCCCAGCCAAAAAGGTCACCCATTCGGATTGTTTGTCTTATTTCAATTCGTTTTTTGAAAAGGTTTAATTTAAACCAGGGCAGCCACCCAAAGTGAAAGACTGTCAGGTGGACCCTTCTCAGGATCCCCAGAGGCTCACAGATTGGGCTGCTGTATGTCGGCAGTTTGGAAGTTGGGAAGCGTGTGTGCAGTGTGTGACTGTGACTTAGGCCTCTGTCACACGCCGCTGGTTTGAATTCTGTCTTTGCCAGAGTCACATCTCTACTGGACTCTTGAGTTAGGTTCTTTACTCTGAAATGGTCCAGCAGTGCTGACCCCAGGCTTCACTCTTACCTGTGTGTGTCTCAAACAGGGGATGTATGAAAGAATTGTGCAAATGACAAATAAAGCACGCTTTCAATTTCCTAAAAGCATCTGTGACATTTTAAAAATGCCCTTTCCACAATGAATAAACACATTTTTCAATTCTGACCTTAAATTAACTAGCGTGTGAAATCAGTGGTTTAGATCAATTCATTTATTTATTTTCTACTTCTCCAAAAAAAAAACAATCAAAATAATCCAATATACATGACATGAAAAACAAACCATGGTAACCAGTGCGGTAAATGTAAAAAATATTTGGCAGGCAATTTTTCCCCTACTGTCTGAAACATGGGGGCATTTATAAAATTTTGGGGGAAAATTGTAATAAATGTATGAAGTTTGCTTTTAATGTGAAAAGAGCCCAGATTCAAATGCATACCATAATCCTCACCTTGTGCCAATATGAGCAAATACTGTAAAAGTGGCTGATGGGTGGGTGTGTAGCTACGCGGACTTTGTGTAGCTAAGCGGACTTTGTGTAGCTAAGCCCCTAGCAGAGATCGGCTTACATGTATTTGTTTTTATTAAAAAATAAAACTGGCTTCTGCCAGGTATCGTAAAAGCTTTACATAGTAGTATGTAGTTACAGTTACATTAAGTTTTGTACACACATAATGTGAACAACTGTGCGGTTTGTGTGAGTGTGTGTTAGAGACAGAAAATAGGTCTAGAATATTGCCCTAAACCTGTAAATATTTTTTTAAATATTGGGGCTAAATTTTTCGTCCATTATGGTTTTTAGGGGGATTCTAAGGTTTCTTGCTGCATTTTTGCCCTTTGCCCCCTATTTCTGACATTGACGATAACATCGACTTCTGTAACCCATTCTGTCATGAATGCTTAAAAAGTGTCATTATGACACTCAGCAGAAACATTCTTTCATAGGTTTTGGTATTTTACTTCTAATGCATTTCAAGGGATGGTGATGCAGTTCACTTGGAACAGATCTTAAATCTAGGGCAGCTAATAAGAGCATGAAGCTAGTTGCTGAGAGAAAGCCAAGATCCGTAGAACCCGCAGTTTGTATTTTTTTAATGCCAAAACTAACTTTCAATATTAATTACAGTATGCATTACGTACTTACACTAACAAATGTTAAATAACACTAATATTTATATGTTTTAATATTTTTATGTGATCCAAATCATTTTCAGTATTGTTTCTGGCTTATGGGTTATGAGTTTCAGCAATCATTGGACGATGTCCAATAATATTCCAGATTAATTGTTCACAGCCGACTCATGAAGAACTTAAACTGCAAATGTCAAATTCTCAAATCCGTAGGGGTGACAGCATGTTACACTTCAATTTAATCAGAGTAGCAAAAGCATCACCTTCATCAAGGTCCAAATACATTTGAATCACTAATTTAAGAAAAGTTTTTCTTCATAATTACATGCCAGTAGTTAACTTACCACTCATGGTAGAAAACAGTAGGCTTAAATATGAAATGTTCCTACCTTGAATTAGAGAAGCACCGATCCGATATTTGAATCGGTACCGGAGCCGATCCAGACCTATTTGACGGATTTGGTATCGGCCATGCGTGACCGATCCACGTCCTATACTTACTTATTTAGTTTTTGTCAATCTCTAAAAAGATTGCTCCCATCTCAATCTATTTGTACAATCAATCGCACGACAGCCCTTTCCCATTTTACATGTGTTTTTTTGCGGCCTTAAAAGCGAACCTCAGTCTTTTTGCTACTCAGTGGGTGTGAGCACAGTGACTTCCGCCTGCTGTGACGTCATGCGCATAACCTTCGCAGTACGAGGAGCGTAAGGTAAGACGTTAGGATCTGGGAGTATTTCTCGCTTTTAACAGAAACCAGTAGGACAGCTATTTAAAATCTGTGTAAAATAAAGTTTTAAGTGGTGGAATAGTGTTTAATGGACAATCCCATTTAGCAAAGCGCACGCAACTGTGCGAGACAAAAAAAAGCAATGGATGATTTGCTAACTTGGACTGTTTTGCGGACTCGCTTGTGATACAAGAGGGGCTGCCATCGCAACAAAGTGTAAATGAGCTGACGCCAATGGGAGAAAAATTGTGTTAAAACTTTAAGCATTCGCCTCTTGTGTATACTTGTTTTGAAGATATTCATATTGAACTGCAAATGCCTCAAAAACGCTTAAAACAAGACATACAAACGAGGTGGAATAGTACATTATGTATGTTTGTAGTAGCCTAGCTAAATATCTTTTGTCATGCATTTTTCCATCTGTATTTACTAGCTCAAATAATAATCGATAAAGTATAACAAAGTAAAAAGAGCACTTGTATCAGAATCTGTATCGGTATCGGCAGTTGTGTATCGAAATCGAATTGGAACTAAAAAAAATGTGGATCGGCCCATCCTTACATTGAATCCAGTGTGATCTAAACATATCTGTACTATGTAAAAAAAAAACCTGATAAATATAAATTCTATGTGTACTGATAAATGGATGTGTGAAAAAAGACTTGCAAAAGGCTTTCAAAGACTTATAAAGTTGGAGTACAGTAAAATCCAGTTATTACGGACTTCAAGGGACCTGGCAAAACATTAACATCTGTTATATCCAAAGTCCATCAAATCCAGAGTTGCTGTATGGCCTGAATACAACTACAGGACACCATTTACTCATGTCACACCCCAGCAGACACACTTGTGGTATAGATTATTATATTGTACATGTAGTAATCCGACTTTATCTGACCAGATGCGTGACTATTAATAATCTCAACTCCGTATCTGGACTGGATATCACCGGCACGCAACACGCCTTGCATGTCCGTTATAGCTGAACAAAACTACAGCTAAAAGTGGCCGTGGGAACCAAATTGTTTGTCCATTACAAGTGAAATTCCACTTTATGCAACTGCTATATCTGATGCTTTTTCTGCATATTCTTTAAGACGCACGGCCAGGACCAGTGGACCTTGTCCGTTATAGATAAATGGACTGCATTTATATACTGTAGCTCTTTTTTCCAAAGTGCTTTACAATTATGCCTCGCATTCACCCATTCACACACACACCGGTATCAGAGGCTGCCGTGCAAGGCGCCAACCTGCATACCAGGAGAAATTTGGGGTTCAGTGTCTTGCTCAAGGACACTTTGATGGGGTCAGGAGGAACCAGGGCTCGAACCTGCAACCCTACAGCTGCTGAACGATACTGCTACCTCCTGCGCCTCCATCTTACCCTATGAAAATGAATTTCCATTATAAGCGAATCCACTATAACAGGATTTTACTGTATATTTATTGCAATGATTTTTTAACCCAGTGTAGCATTGTTTTCACCAGGTCTAGCTCTAAGCCAGTGTCTCCCAACCCAGTCCTCAGGAAACCCCAGACAGTCCACACAATTGTTCCCTCCCACCTCCAAACACCCTTGTACCAGGTATTTGGTGTTTGGGTTGAGAGTACAGGAATATAAGGAGCTCCTCTGCTCATTAAGTGAAAGAAAAAGGAAACACCTATGGTAAAATATCATGCTATGCGTAGATGCTCAGGTCTCCCTTACAGTGAAACAAAAAACACGCAAAGAGCAGCCAGTTCAATACCTGCACGTTTTCTCGCAGGTCCGTAGCTTCTCTCAGTGGCTGCGTGGATGCCCTGAATACCTCATCCACTGCTTTGATTCCAGTTGTTTTGGTAGAGGTATACTCCCTTGCTTTGCGCCCTTTCCTCACTGACAAACCCCTCTTGTGGGCCTTGCCCCCACCCCGTCGATTCGTGATGGCAATGTGCACGAAGAGTGTGGTATTGGCAAGGAACTCCCCAGTCAGGGACTGTAGTGGAACATGCCTGTATCCAGGCTGCAGGCACTCAAAGGGAATGGTGTACTGTCCAATGAACTCGTCCCCGATGTAGTCGTCGTCCAGCACCACAAAACGAAGCACCGCTAACTCCGGTAGGTTGATCTGGAATTCAAAGCTCTCCTCAAAAACAGGGTTGTCCCCATTCTGGGAGACAGTTTTAGTCCTTTGCTCAGCACAGTCAGCAGGGATCCCATGGATTTCTACATAGACATAGGGCTCCACCACATCACCTTTAGCAGCAGATCCCTTAGGCTTGGGTAGATTCTGGCCACTTATCAGTTTGATGTGCAGCAACTGAGCAGATACCCCAGGAAGAGAGTCTCTGGCATTAGCACTGAAATAGGACACCTCCTCCCTCATAATCGCAGGCCGGAGCACGTAGCCACAATTTCCGTTCTGGCGAAACCAGCCCAAGTTGAGGTCCATCATCAGGCCAGGTGTCTGATAATTCATGGCCACAATCTGACATCCACACTTCCAGAAGTCCTGTGGGTTCATGTTACTGGCATCAATTCTCATGGGGCTTGGGTACACCCGAGACAGGAACCTTTTGTTGAAGCACACAAAGTCCTCTGGGGACTCATTAGCAAATCTGTTAGCATCAACTTCATTGAAAGAGCACATCTCCCAATATTTCTGACATCTCTTTGAGACTTCAAAATCTCTGAATTGCACTGACTTACACAAACTAACTAGATTGGACAGCTCTCTACACAGCCTCAGCTTTTTACAGCTCATTCCATTAAGCTGGTCCCTCTCATCTATGCCAAATCTTTGGCTCCTTTCCATTCCCTCATCTTCATCTGTGACATCCCCTTCGGAATCGGGGTGACAGGGCGGCAGCTGCTTTCCTTTAAGGAGTATCTTCCTTTTCAGTTTCTCAGGACTGGGCAGGTAATGTTCTCTGGGGTCAAGGGGATTCATGTATAGCTTGTCGCCAAGAATCTTCTTGATGTGCTGCGCCATGACCTTTTGTTGGCGAATGCTACAGTGGGTCACCAGGCAGAGGATCAGAGGGTACTCCGAGCTTTCAAAGGCATATTGGTTGATGACATCCAGGACCTTGCAGAAGGCTAGCTGAGAGGTAACTGAATTTCCCACGTAGACGTGAGGCTCATTGTCAGGGCCATCCCAAACCACGACCTCTACGCTGCGGCAACCCATCTTAAGTGCCCTTATGTAGCCATTAAGGTCTGAGGAACCCCAGAAGTGGTCTTCGAGAAGGGAGGCATTGCGTGAGGCGTTAATGTAATAGTGCGAGAGAGGCTGTGTCATGTCCTGACAGACAAATTTGTGCTGAGGGTCAAATATATGGCACTCAGATGAGAGGAGGTAGTGCGTGAAGCCATCAATGGAGAGGTACCCTCGTTCCTTACCCTCTGCAGATGGCTCATATTTGTGTATGATCTCCATGCACATCTCTTCAGTCACCCCTTCCATTCCTTGTTCAACCTCCACAAAGAGCATGAAGTCCTTACAGTCCAGGTATTCCTTGTTGCTGGAGAACTGGACCAAGAGGAAAAAGATCTCAGGTCGGGTACACAATTCACAGTAGGCCTCTGTGAATATGTCAGTTGTTATCTCCTCCCCATGCTGATCTCTAACCTTTTGGAGCTCCTTAAACTTCAGCTGTATCTGTGATGCTTTCATCCCAGGGTTCAAGCTCCTGATAATTTGGGTGGCTCTGGGGAGGTCAATGTGTCCCTTTTTTTCCATGTCAGCTGCTTCAAACAAGGAACTAATCCAGGAAGTCCTCAAGCTGGCCTGGCTGGGTTCAATAATGTCTACTGTGTGCCTCCCGTAGGAAACTAGGTAGCGAAGACCCATCACCCAGGTGTTGACTATGTCTGCTGTGCTGGCCACCAGATCCAGGGACTCATAATTGTCTCCATAGATGATGGAGAAGGCACACTCCTCAGGGAACTGGTCAGAGAGGCCATTGCTGCGGAGCACTGGGGTTTTCTTCCCCAGCCGCACCTCCTTGATGCTCTTGATCTCCAGCTTTGCCTTCTCCGAGTCCTTCTTGGAGGGTTCCCATCGTAGCCAGCGCATGTCCGGGTCCAGCAGAAAGTAGCGGTTGTACATGCGAGAGTTGGAGCGTACCTTCTTCATCTCACAGCCCTCCATCATGAAGGCCATGCAGGCTGCTGTGCTGTTGATCTTGCGATCGTTGGGCATAGTGCTGAAGGACACGGTCTTCTTACGCACCTGCTTTTGCTTGGAGCCATCCTACAAAGACGAAATGGAAAGAGGTCACTTTACACAGCACTCTAAAAAGTCTAAATACACCGTGATTGCGGAATACACAAGGGTCTAATGCAGGAATGCAGAGATGAAACATAATAGAATACTTGTATAAAAGCTTAGTACAGCATAAGCAACAAACAAATTAGCATCTTCCCCACTGTTTCAGCTGTATTTGTTGTGCTTAAAAATTACAGCTATTTATTAAATGGAAGGTTGGGGGGGGGTAGTAAAAAAGAAGGACCCCAAATAGGCATAATTATCCTCCTGTTTAATATCTCTGTGTCATGTTATAAGATGGCAAGGAGGTGTGGATGTCCTGGGGCAGAGAGAAGTCAGGGAGAAGTCACTCCTTCAGCTCATCTGTTGCACACAGTCACTGTATATGATTAAGTATTTGGCCCAGCTTGCAGTGGCAGCCCTCGTATGAAACCAGGCTCTCTTGTTTTTCCCTCTCCTTCATGCTAACACCAAAATGTTTTTTTCCCTTCCTGCTGCTTTTTGCATCCCTTTTCATTATATATATATATATATATATATATATATATATATATATATAAAAACACAAAAACACACACAAAAACAAAATAAAA
>JABFEB020000092.1:15441591-15452760 GCA_019775895.2 Stomatorhinus ivindoensis | reverse complement strand
TCTTCCTTCTCGGGAGTTTTTCCTTGCCGCTGTCGCCTATGGCTTACTCACTGGGGGCTTTGGGTGGGGATGCTGTACAGCGCTTTGAGACGACGTAATGTTGTGATAATGCGCTATACAAAAATTAATTTGTTGTCTTTCAGCTTTGGTCTGCGCTTTTGATGCTAAGGCTGCTCTTATGTTTCGCAATCATGCTTACCAGTGCCTTCAAGCTGTAGATGTGCACATGCTAGAATACTGCAGTCATAATGGGAGAAGGAGTACAACATCTGGCCTGGGACATGTGGCTCTGGTGGTACTGGGGAGCATCATTACATTACCTCTCCAGCACCTGCCCCAGTGAAAATTTTGAAAAAAAATCTGATGCTACGAATGGAAAGTGTCAATGAATTCTGACCAATCAGCATGTAGCACGGTCGTCCGGTCAGGGTTGCTATTATGGGGTAATCTGGTTCATGGCGGGCAGCTGTTTTCCCCTCTGCTCTGGCTAAATCTGTGCTACAAGGTGATTTGAGCCACAAGTATGCTGACATCAGACAAACACGCTCCGAAGCGGGGCATGAAGAGCAAAAAAAAACTGCCACCCACACCCCCTGTCAGCATTTGTACAGGAAAATCCAAGGAGACACCTTGGAGATGCCTTGCTGTGAAGGAATTGAATGCTGTGACGCATTGCAATTCATCTCTTTTCCCAATTCAACCACAGCTGTGACATCATGAAGCCTGCCTCAAAAAGACAGCATGCATGCCAGTGGCCCAGGGATGTGGGTGCAGGTCACAGGAAGGGACACTCGACAGGAAGCGGGTGGCGTGTGGATAAGGGCCACCTAAGCACGACGGGAATGGACCAGAAAGCAGGGAGGCGCAGAAGTGGGTGAGGAGCATGTAGTGCGTGATTGTGGCAGCAGCCCCTGCACACTGCACATGTGACTGACCCCCTTGCTCAAAGGACCTGAGGTTTGCTTTTATTACAGCTTCCTGCTGCTGGGGCTGCACTTCCCGTCCCTGGAGGAGAATAGCTCTACTACCTGCTTCCATTTCCTGTTTTGTCTATATCGCTCACATAAAAGCAATACAGATGAGGAATAACAAAAACCTGTGGCCATTATTATCCTGCTGTGTAGCACAAGAGAATGTACTCCAGTAAAACAGATCAGTTAATTTATCGCCAATTCCGATGCTGAAATTGGTTTTCCACAATATTTTGCTTGTCTTCCTTCTTTGTTTTGCACTTTCTTTGCTTCTGTGCATAAATTCTTTTGCTGCAGTATGTGTGATCAATAAATGATATTTATCTTAATAAAAGCAAATTGTTCAAGCAAAAATGACATAACCATAAACCTTTCTCCATAAATCCATTGCTTACAACAGCCCTACTGAAAGACAATTTAAAGCAAGAAAAATTCTACAGCATCTTAGCTATACATAAAAAAACAACAATTGTTTAATACCATGTTCTGAGGACAGGAAGCTAGACTTGTGGATAATGAAACGAATCCCTGATTATAGAAGAGTGACACTAAGGGCAAATTAACTCTGGTAATGCAGCAACCGTGACCGAAATGCCGTCTGAACGTGATGTGGACTCTGCGGCCTGCCAAGGATTTCTGGCCAGGTTTTAGAAGCAGGAGACAGTGGAATCAGTGGAAGACAAAGAGGTTTGCCTAGAAAACCAATATACTGTTCTTCAGTTGACAGTATCCATATGACCGTGGAAAAATACTGCATGATTACTCAGCACGTCTATTTTTTCTCACAGTCTACAATTTGGTGCTATGAATTTACAAAGAATTAAAACTGCTCTGGCTTCCCAAATTCTTCAGGCCCCGAACAAACCAGAGAGACACCGACCAGGTAAGAAATAGGTTCGTGCTGACATTTCACATTTATGTCATGCATTCAAGTGCAAGTCAAATTTAATAAGCAGTAGTTGGTTGGTGGAGCCCAGAGGTTTGCGCAACATTTGACATTTATGTCAACATACAGTTTCCCCTTTTCACATAACTTGAATTAGATGAGTCTTTTGGTAACACTTTATGTAAAGAAGTCATGTATAATCCTTATATATACCTTAATGATGCATTAGAGCCATGTTTATTATGCGTATTATACGTTATGAATGCTCTATGAAGCTCTCCTCTATAATGCACTATAGATACCTTTATAATGGTTAGTATAAGAATTAAGGATGCTTTATACTAGATTATGCAGGTATTTATAGTGGATTATAGATGAGAGCTTCATAAAGCATTCATAATGAATAATAAGCAAGGCTATAATATGTTGTGCTTTTTATGAATAATTTTAACTTAATTTATAATACTTCTTGAATGCAATATAATGCGTTCTGAAGGTGACTATAATGCATTATACATGACTGCTTAAAGTAAAGTGTTACCAGTGTTTTTAAGTACCAAAGGAAGAAAGTATAACGGCAGTGATGTCTTCATGCAGCTTCTTCTTGACGCGATGGGAGAGGTTGGAGGGCGGACAGGGCGATAATTACAGGGGGAAAGCTGAACCATAGGGTTCCAGGAAAGAGTGACTCATTAAAGCGGAGTGACACCAAGGACATGTTATCAGCTGCTGTCTCCCTCCTCTACCAGACATTTTCTGATTCTGTTCCTATTCTTCGGGGGGTCTAGTGTCAAATGTCACCTGTCTCGCTTGTTTATTGGGGGGGGGGCATCAATACATTGAAATAAACCATGTCTATAGTTACAGCTAGACAATATTTTAAAGGGAGTATTTTGGAGGTAAATGCAAAATTCAGGCACCTAACTTATGCCTCTATCTGTCAATATCTTCGTATGAAACAAATTTGAACCATAACATGGTTTGTTTTTTTTGTGACTGCAGATGTCAAAGGGAGGATGAAGAAAGCAAGTGACAATAAATGTCACATTTAATTAGTAAAATACTAATTATAGTATTTTATAGTACAGAATAGTATAGTATAGGATCAATTTTGATAACTAATCTTTGGGCTAATATTTATTTAGAGATTTCATTTCAATATACATGCTAAAAAATATTATTAGAGATGCTTTTGAATAACATGATTAGAATGGCAGATGGGTTTATATCACTAAGTTTATCCCAGCATCAGTTTGTTTGTTATAGTTGATTTTGCGTTAATCTGACATCCTCAGGGTGAATGAAATTTGAGAATTCAATCAATCTTAAGGGGTTTGATGTCAATTTTGTGATTCACGTGAACTTGTTGAAGCTGAAGGAATTCATGGAAGTATTTAAGTTACCCTTCAAAACACAACGGAACAGCAAAAAAAACCACACTAAAGTACGCTAGTGATCAGTTCATTGTATCACTCACTAACAGTGACAATACGCACTTTCAGCTCCACTCTGGAATCAGAAATGACACGGCCTTCCAATCAAAAGGAGAGCAGTCCACACAATAACCTGCAGACTTGCTAACTATGGGCCCTTTCTCCTCTGGTGCTCGCCGCCCTGCCAAGCTCCGGCAATCCCCCAGAGCTCCCCCTCCAGGCCAGCCAGCTTCACATCTCCACGGTAACCGGGTCAGGGCCTACTGGGCATCCTGAGGCGTTTTCACTTTCACACTCCCATTCTCACATAGGATTCTGCCTGCTGTCATTTGGATGGGCTCAGGGACGGCAGTCTGCACAAAGCAAACTGGCTACAGGAGTTTTTATTCAGCATGTGTGTGTTAAAAGAGACTGTGTCACTGGGGCCTCATGCTGAGGGATTAACTGCTAATACTGAATGTATGTTACCAAATCTCAAAGCTTCACGCTCCTTCATTCCGGAGAACAAACCTTCTTGTGAATCCAACAGATCAAAGCAGATTCAAACACAGGCCTATACCCTTTTTTTGGTACTTGCTGTAGTACATTCCTGGTCACTTGTCCTGCCTTTAATCACTGCCCTCATCATCTCAATGGATGTGAATGACAGAAACATCAGGGAAGCTTCGAACCGGGACCAGGGGGTCTATTTCAATCTGAGGCAGGAGGACGTCCACTTAGATGAGGTTCCTTTGAAGGATCAAGCCCTAGCATCCGCTCCATCAACAGGGGTAAGAGTGAAAATGTCAGAGCACCATCCCAGCCTGTCACTCCCCTGCCTGACTGCGTGGAACGCTCCGGTGGAATGCTCCAGTTCCTCACCCACTTCTGCTAGTCAGGGATGGGAGGGGGGCTTCTTCTGCTTGTTTAATTTGTTTTCCCCCTTGTTTTATATAGCATAGACAAGCTCAAGAGGCCTGCAGTGGGGAGGAAATAGTGGCATCTGCATGTGCGGTGGTCTGTGTGCATGGTGGTCCCTCTGTGTGTGGTGGTATCTGTGTGTGTGTGTGCGCGCAGCGGTCTCTGTGTGTGCAGTGGTATCTGTGTGTGTGTGTGTGGTCTCTGTGTGTGCGATGGTCTGTGTGCGTGGTGGTCCCTGTGTGTGTGGTGGTATCTGTGTGCGTGCGTGCGCACAGCGGTCTTTGTGTGTGCAGTGGTATTTGTGTGTGTGTGTGGTCTCTGTGTATGCAGTGGTATCGGTGTGTGAGTGTGCGGTGGTCTCTGTGTGTGTGCGGTGGTATCTGTGTGTGGTCCCTGTGTGTGTGGTGGTATCTATGTGTGCAGTGGTGGTCCCTGTGTGTGTGGTGGTATCTGTGTGTGCAGTGGTATCTGTGTGTGTGCGTGTGCGCACAGTGGTCTCTGTGTGTGCAGTGGTATCTGTGTGTGTGTGGTCTCTGTGTATGCAGTGGTCTGTGTGTGTGTGTGTGTGTGGTGGTCTCTGTGTGTGCAGCGATGGACCAGGAGGTAGATGAAAGGGATTAATGAGCCTAGCATATCCTTCACTGAGCAGCTGAACACCAACAGATCTAAAACCACAGGTCATAGATGCACTTCATGTCATCAGAGGTGCTGGTACAAGCCTGTAAGGAGCCTCTTAGGTTATGCTTGCAGCCAGAACCAAGGAAACATTCAGCCTTGCCTTTTCTGTGATGCACAAGAACAGCAAACCGTGTCCATCCATCCATTTTCCATAACTGTATAGCCCATGAAGGGTCACAATGATTCTGGAGGTTATTCAGGAAACATGAGGCAGGAGATACCCTAGACAGGATGCAGAATAGAATACGACGTTCCAGAATCAGTTTCAAATGACTGAAACGTTCAGATGGAAGCAGTGTGAAAATTTGAAACCTCCTGCTCCATTGGACATATCTGGTTCAGGAGAAGCTGCTACTGAAATTCTGCTACTGTATGTTGCATTACATAAAAAATTGCTATTTCAAAAGATTTATACTTGGCGGTCATGTTAATTTTTAAATGATGACTAGGCCACAGCTAAATTCAAACCGATTCAAACCTTATCATCAGCACACAGAATGCAGAATTCCCTGCTTCATGCATCCCCGTTTCAGCAAGGTGAATGGAGTCAAACCACTTCAATTAACTGCCCGGTTTTAGCTCTAGAAAGGTGCCAGTTTTTCGTGCTTGCCTCTGGTGTTGATTTAGCATGGACATCTGTGCATCAGTGTCACTTGTGATCTACATTTAAAAAAAAAAAGTTTGCAGATCAGTTTGTGTGTCATGGACACTAAATAGAGTTTTGGTGAAGAGAAGCTGAATCTGTATATAATTAAAGATCCAGAAACTGGATATGTTTAAAACAATAAGAGACTGGAAAGGTGATGTTTTACTGTTTCCTTAGTAGCAGGGTGTTTGGTGACTTTGCTTTGGAGACACACTGAGTATTTGGGGAGAGAAATTAGTCCACTGGAACAAAATAATGATTTTTCACCTAATAAGTACCACTAGAGGACCACAGAATTTACAGCCACATTGAGAAAAGCATCAGGCCTCTAAAAGCAGACACAGGCCTTCAAGAACATTCGTGCAGAAGGCTCATCATCAAGTTAAGACAGGCTTTCGTCAAAATCTGGAGGGTTTTTGGGGAAGATAATGTGAAAAGGACTTTTTCTTCTCACTATGCTAAAGTAGATAATTCATGTTAATTGAGAAAAAATATTCAAAACAGAACTGCATCTGACTCAGTGCGTAGCAAATCAACCTGACAGCTATGGGTTTGACCCCACCCATTTTTGGTAGAACGTCTTCAGGGAAAGGATGCAAACCAACAAAGAATCCTATTTGCTTTTTTAACATCCTATTTGCTTGTTTAACAGTGGAACAATTTAAGGAGACATTTATTGTCCTTAAAGTTTTAATTCTTTCCACTCCCAGTTTAAAGAAAAATAATCTTATTTCTCTGCTTGACAGTGATAAGCTGGGTACTATCAAAGTTTGCCTCAGATACTTAACAGGGAATACTTTTATGAGGCCTCTTGGAAATTAAGACACCCTTAAGTCATTAATTCATCACGTTCCAATAGAATATCAACAATTCAGGAAAGGAAGAGTGGAAGGAGAATTTTTTCACCCCTGGGATTCAGAGTATGAATCAGGCCAATGAAAATTAATGAATCCCTTTTCCAGTAGAATGCTTTCTAATACTGCTAGAATTAACCCAGAGAAAAAAAAGCATCTCAGCTCAAAATATTGAATTATTTCACTTTCTGCTCTACTTATCCTGCTGAACTCAAAATGTTGCTCTTAAAAAAAAGCAGAAAAGAAATATGAGTTGTTTCCTACTTTGTATATGTCCAACATTCAATAACTGATGGTAGATTCAGCAATAAAAACACTCCAGAAACCATGTTCAAACTGAATTTTTTTCATTTTCGTTTCATTTATGCATTTCCATCTGTTTTTTTTCTACACAATATGGAAAAGCTCACTACAGATTTGACTGAACTATACATTAATGACTTTATCATTAATATGGTTAAACATATTAAACCTGTCCCGCTGGTCAATCCCACCTCCTAGTCAATAAATTTTACCGATCCATGAAATTTCTGCACCATAAATCGGTTCACAGTAATCAAAAGACTGAGAATCCCTCACATACGTGTTAGCAGAAAAAGGTACGGTGGCTATTATTGTTTAGGCGGATGAGGCTGGAATATGAGTGCAGGCATGCATACACACATACACAAAAATCGAGTCATGGCCAAGCTGAATAAAAAGGCAGAAAGGGCCAATTCGAGGCTGCTCCTGTACCCGTTTGAGCCACCTGGGAAGTTCCCCGACTTCTTGTGATGGAAACAAGCCTTATAATAAAGCATCTTTGCACCCCTTTGACCAGATTCTTTTAAAAAGTCTCCGGCTTTCCCTACTACAAGAGTATTTGACACTCTCTGGCAGGTCTGCGGGTCCTTGGGCACGTCCCTTAACCCCCAGCTCCCTGGGTGCTGCAATGGGTGGCTGCCCTTCACAGCCAGCTTACTCTCACCTGGGGGGGGTGTAAATTTCTCTGAAGGGATCAATAAAGCATCAATTATTATTATTATTAATATATTATTATTATTGACATTACGAAAATCATAGGGCCCTATTAGGTGCCAACAAAGAAGTGTGTAGGTGGCCCTCAACACCATGTGATGGATGTCTTCCATCACTAGTAAAGATTTAAAACATCCTACTGGTGAGATGAGAGGCCCAGCATCAATAATGGCCTTTCCTGCGTCCTCTGGCGCTGTCTAAAGGCATATAGAACAGAGAGGATATATGTTCTGCGTGTGCCAGAGGACGCTGCCGCAGCTCAGAGCTGAGCATGTGGAACGAAATCCATCCCCCAGTGATGCTACCTGGCCAATCGGCTAAGGCAGGAAAGCCCCAGAAGAGCAGTGAGCTCGCCGGCAGTGAGCTGGGTCACATGGTGCAGCAGCGTGCAGGGAAACAGGCCTGCCCTTTAAACGCCGCAGAGCGTGCCCGTCATCAGTCCACAGGGGATAGCCGCAAGCCTCAAATGCTAACTCTCGTAAAACATCACCGCAAGGTGTACTGGCGTAGTATACCGCTCAAGGCCTTCAATGTAACAGTGCCCATTCGCTTTCTTTGATTTTCAGCTGATATTCTTTATATCTCCATGGTTGCTGTTCTAGAATACAAACTCAGAAGTCTGACCTTGGGAACAGCTAGAGTTGCAGTAATGTAAGCGTTTCAGTGGTTTGTGACAAAAAGTCCCTTTTTTTAGGTATTATGGTGGCATGAAAATCTGTCAGAACCGTGACAGAAAAAAATTGCCATTTCCGTGAGGAACCATTTCCTCAGGTCGGCTGCTGAAGGTGTAAAGCTGAGCTTCTTAAGCTGGGGTCCATAGACCCCCAAGGGGCCCGTAAGTGGGTCTTAGAGGGTCTTAGAGGGTCCGCGATGGTCAGACTGAAAATGAACTTTTCATTTTATGCTTACTGCATTTTATATAAACTTTATTTTTGCTGCTATATGTACAAAATATTTAATATAAAATACATCCATTGCATGCAACACTGAGTTAATGTGCTTCTGTGCACACTGGTGTAAAGCGTGGGGATGCACGGCGCTGCCATTGTGGGCAGGAGGATGTTTTTGCATGGCCAGGTGCATCCTCTCCTTCCCTCATTTCCATCCAATCGCATCACATTTCCCAGAAGTCTTTAACCACCCCCATTAGTGTGCTTAGTAAAAGAACCGGCAGAAACATCCCTGCTATGTCAATGCTCTTCTTAAGGCCATTTTGTCCTGCTTTCCCTTTCCTGTGACATGCCTCACTTCCTGTCATGTGATTCCTCAGTGCCATGAAGGCCGACGTGCAACGCTCACATACTTCCAGTCTGTCCAGATCGCACAGCACACGTCACCACACCACGACACCACTGTGAGCCACTGAGTAATGCAGTGAATTGGGCGAGTAGAGGGGGCATGGGAGAAAAGAGAGGGGTGCAGCGGGGTTCTGCTACATTTTCAGGATTCATGACACGCAACTCCTTCATTCCCACCGAAAGAAGAGGAATTAAGCCATTAATTTTTACAGCTCAATTACACGCATTCATAGCGACCAAAAAGGGGGCTAATAATGTAAATGGGAATGCTCCAATATTAGGAAGATTACGGCACACCCCTTGCCCTTTTCATCAACTCTAGCAAAAACATGGCGCGTGACATGAGGACTGACATCTCCTGATTCCCATGCACACAAATGAGAGGAGGGTGAGCAGAAAGCGACACATTTCCCATGGTTCTGTGCTGGATCCCAGTAAAAGACTCATTGGGCCAGTCAGCTCCCCCAGACTGGGGACTGATGTTAAACCACCTCATTCATGTCCATGCAGGAAGTGAGATTTAATGTAATAATATAGCTATCACTTAAAACAGCTAGTGTTAAATTACAATATTTCAACTTTTTAAAATAAATGTAAATCTGAATACAACTAAAACAGTGCTATCATGAACAAATTACATTTTGCTAAGTAACGCAAGTAACTAAGTATGCTGCTCTTTGTTTATGTCCAACATTCAATAACAAACTAAGTTTTTGCTGCCCTTACAGTTGTAGCAGGCACATATAAAAACGAAATATGTGTAAAATTGAAAATTAAATGGTTCACTTGGGGGGGGGGCACCACTGCAGACTGCTACAGGCTCCCAGCAACAATCGTTTAAGTGTTTTATTCAGTCGCATAGCGATTTGTGTAGAGGTTAAGGGTTATGCCAGACTTAAAATGCCCATGTGGAATTCAGACCCCAGCTCAAAATGGAGATAAATATCTTAGGAGAACAAAGAGGCGCATTATAAGGCAATGGTCTTAACAAGCGAAGGATTAAGTATTACTGCTTTCCCAAGTTAACTGTTCCAAGGAGATGCTGTGAGTCTACACGTAAACAACAGACCTTTTCAGTCTTATACAGTTTGAAAATGGCGTGAGAGATTATGGTCACAAGAAACAGGTAATAATTGTACTCTCAGAATCGTTCTGCGGGTCCTAGAAAACCTAGAAATTCTGGGTCCCCTGTCTAAAAGTCACCTTGCACCCCCCTCCCTCCCTCCGCTCAATCTTATGTATAATTTTAATGTATTCATGGGCCCCCGTCAAGTGCTCGACCCCCTGAATCTGCTAGGGCATCCATGCCCCCCCCCACACCCCTGCTTCTGCCCAAATTGATTTAGCAAACAACACCTGAGGGGGTACCAGAGGGATCCAGCAGAGGTTCTGGAGCAGAACCTCACAGAGCCATGAGATGTTGCGACCAAGCGAACGCCCCGTCACAGGGCAGCGATGGCGACCACCGCGTCCGCCACAGGCCGCAGGGCAGCCGCTCTTAGCCGCTGTTAGCAACAAGGGCGACGTGCAGCAGCGCTCGAGGGAAGCGGGCCGGCCGCCGGGGCGCTGCTGAGTCATGAGGGGAAGACGTGGCTGGATCTGTGGGCGGGGGGGACACGCTGGGGGGGCGGAATTCTGCCATGAGGGGATGTTTCAAGACGTTCCGTGCGTGGAAAGAGGTTTCCGGCAGCAGACCCGTAAACAAAGGCACGGAGCAGGAAGCGGAATCAGTTGGGGCAAATATAGCGATTCAGCGCATGACTGGAAGACCTTAGACAGTTCCTGAGATTTGTATGGTTACTCACTGCTTCCTCTTGTCACTCAATCCAAGCTCCTCTGATTGAAGTGTTACCATTTTCAGTTTATTTCGACAATTCACCAAAGTGAACTAAAGTTTAAAATGACATCTACCTAAA
Source organism: Stomatorhinus ivindoensis (assembly GCA_019775895.2). Classification (NCBI taxonomy): domain Eukaryota; kingdom Metazoa; phylum Chordata; class Actinopteri; order Osteoglossiformes; family Mormyridae; genus Stomatorhinus; species Stomatorhinus ivindoensis. The sequence goes on along the minus strand of JABFEB020000092.1, from coordinate 15,442,161 downwards.
ACACATCCGGAGAAGCGTCTAGTTACATGTTCTACTGCTGGCTTGTAGCCACTATTCTGATTTTTTGTGCTTACTTTATTTGAGTCTATTTTTAATGTCATCCAAACTGTTACATGCTGACTGCATGCGTTTGCTGCTGCCACGATGCTGGTGAATGCAGAAGATGATGTCATGGAGGGTGCTACATGAGCATCTACACTGAAGTGACCAACCGCATGGCAGCATGGTGAGTGCGCGTGCTCTGCAATAGACTAGTCTGCCCAGGATAGGCTCGAAGCCCACCGGGACTAACACTTAGATGTAGGATTTGACTGCAATCCCTGCGTGGTGTCGGCCTCTGCAGGTTAGCATGCTCTTCCACTGATAAAAAAAAAAAAGGTTATTGGTTAAAATCCCACATCAGTAAAGTGATTTCACTGCTGGGCCCCTGAACTCCACTGACTGAGATCTGATCTTGCTTTGGCAAAAATGTGCCAAAAGGGGTTGAGATTTCCACACATTACGGGGGAGCGTCTTTATTAGGGGTGGTTGTATTAGCTGGTTTTGATTTATTGGGGCGCTACAACCCCC
>JABFEB020000092.1:15430566-15441491 GCA_019775895.2 Stomatorhinus ivindoensis | reverse complement strand
GTTTTGTTTTTTTGGGGCGCAAAAACCCCCCCCCCCCCCCCATGACTATATGTATTACCTGTATCACAGAAGACTGTAAGAATGTCAGAGAACTGGTTAATATGCAACTGTACCCTCATGTTGATATTCTATCCAAGGCTGTTCAAATTATCCTGTTAATCCCCCCAATATCCTGGTCAAATTGTTTCCCTGAAACAGTACTTTTTATACATGTATATTTCAGTGCAATAACAGAAAAGTGATAAAAAAAATGCATGTATTAAGCAGCATAAATATGACTTTGTTTGGATGCTATATAATATTATATTGGGTTTGTTAGGTTTGCTTGAGTTACGTTTGGGGCATCAGACGACCCATTTTACTGCCTCGGTGTTTAACAGGCTGTGGAACAAAGACAGAAAACTGTACAAAGGGCGAAACTAGCAGGGGAAACAGGAAGGGCGTTGAGTCTACACATCAGTCACAAGAGTCTGGTGTGTCTTCTCATCTCCAGGGGACCAAGACATAAACAGTGTTTTATATCACTAGTTCAACGGACCTGTGAGCTGACTCTCCCCCCCCCCCCAGGCTGCCACACCAACTTCAGATCCCTGCATTCAAGAGCCACCATGACAATAAGCTTATTTACCAAAAACGCACTTCAGAAAGGTGAAAATGCAGCGGCACTGTACTCTGAATACCTGCCTAGAGGTCTCTCATCGTAGAGAAGTCTTTGTGTACATTTGTTTATCACGTCTATTACAAAGAACAAAGATGAAGGGTGTTAATTCATGAACTCCTTCAAACATAAAGGCCTTCCTATCTGGCCTGATGCCTTCATCTGCCAGTAATAAACTCCCCTGGTGAAAAATAAATGGATGCCAAGATTCACTTAGGTGCAAATGCTAAATGACTGTAGCAGCTATTTCAGAGTTTTCCAGAGGCTGTCTGTAAAACCAAAAGGAGCTCTGTGAACAGAGTGAAGCCTGAGGCAGCTCAAAGCAGTGGAAAATCAGACAAGTGGCCCAATAGGTGACAGGAGGGACATGGTCTTAAAAAGACAGAGACAAGCTCTAATTAAACTACCCACTGACGTAATTAATGTGCTCAAAAAACTCAGATTTACAGCCGCATTTTTTGTGAAATATCCAAATATAAAGCACAGGAAATCAATCAAAAAACTATTTCCTGTCAGCATTCATGGTTAAAGTTATAATGTCAAAATATGTGCAGAAATAAGTAATACAGAGAGGCGGTACAGGGGTTGCTGCATTGCATTCATGAGGTGTTTTTTTTGGCATGAGGGTGTATGGATTTCTTCTGCGGCTACCCTCAGCTATGACCCGAGTGGCAGATCGGAACACTAATCAAACTGAATTAAGCTCTAGACTCCCAGCCGCAGTGATGTGCATGAAGCAGTTAGGACTAGGTCAAGCTGAGATATGCTGCCATCTTCCCTATAAGAGGCTAAAGCTGTTTTTTGACAACAAATCAGATGAACTGAAAGACAGACCTTCAACAGACCTGTAAGAATTCAGTAGGCAACTGTATGGCGACCCAGATCCAGTCCCGTAGAGATGCACCCCCATCCCCCAACCACTCGCTGTTTCTGTCTCCGTGTCCAACAGGACGCTCGTTGGTGTAGGAAGCAGTGCTGAGAGACTTCCGGCTCCTTCCACCTGTCCAAGCCCATTACACAGTTGCGGGAGACCAGCCTCTCTCAGCAGATGGGCTGCTGCTTAATCTAACGGATGTTTTCAAGGAGTAAAATAACAAATAGGACTGACTCCTTCGTTGACCTCAGTGGTCCCGACATCCACATGAAAACGCTGCACTAATCTCTGAGGCAATGAAAAAACTGACACATTTGAGATCTGCCACTCTCATTAACACTTGCTGTATATATTACTACATATTATTATTTTACATAATTTACAATATGTTATTTAAAACAATTATTGCAAGTTAAATAAATATACATTTTATATATTTGACAAAATGTTATATTTTTATCTAGGCTGACAGAATGGGAGGCTGGCAGCGAAAAAAGTAAACGGAAAACCAACTTGACATCCCAGATATTACTAATGCCATTTTCAATTAAATCACATTATTTAAATATTTTTTTTGAATTTATTTAATTTTAGGATACACAGTCACTGAGTACTTTATTACGAACACCTGTGCACCAATGATCCATGCAATTACATCATCAGCCAATCATGTGGCAGCAGGGCAGAGCATAAAACCATGCAGACACAGGTGAAGAGCTTCAGCTGATGTTCACATCAAGCTCCATTATGGAGAAACAATGTGATGCCAGTCAGTACGTTTATATACACACTAAGAAAATTTCATTATTGCACTAGTCTGACTGAAACTGGACTTTTAAAGTACGTGTGTCAGTCCAATTGAAATCCTACTAAAAAGAATTTCTCAAAGTCGGACTAAGATACCCAAATAACGCGATTGCGAGGCGATTTTCTTCTTCATGTATATGCTCAGTTGGACTTAAACTTGCCTAGGCGCTCTGAGCATGCTCCGCAGTGTCCCCAACAGTGTCCCCAACTGCACATGCTCAACAGTGTCCTCAACTGCGCATGCTCAACAGTGTCCCCAACAGTGTCCTCAACTGCACATGCTCAACAGTGTCCCCAACAGTGTCCTCAACTGCACATGCTCAACAGTGTCCCCCCGGACTTTGGCCCGGAAATAACAAGAAGCCAGTGCTCAGAAAAAGCTTATCCAGGCAGCATAGGAGAGGACGTACAGTACTCCCAAAATGTACAGCGCTATAAAGCCGTCCAGTTCACCCATCAGCTAAACGGTGCTCTTCCACCATACCTGGTATCGTACTTTTGGTTTTTCAGGAAGGTACCAAAAGTACGGAACTTCAAACTGTTGGTTTTCCACTGGCGTAAAACTGGTACTGGCACTGAATGACATCACAGTGCGAGGATGGGCTTCTTTGTACTTCTTTGTTATACAAAACACTTTATTTCATATTATGCTATCCATGCTTCTTGTAACTGTTCTTTCGATCACAATTATAGTTTGTGTCACTTAATTTGTCCACGAACCCATTATTACTACTGTAATTTTATTTTATTTTTTTACATCAGTGTCCTAATAGGTTAACCGGATAAAGCCCAATACTAACTAGCTGAAAGGAGCCATATCACCAGCTATTGCAGCTGAGTCGTACTCAATACTTCACTCAATAAATCAATTCCCCTCTCGTGCATGTATACTGGGACAAGGGCAATAGTCCAATTAAATGGCAAAGTCAAGCTATAACCTTAGAGCATGTAAACGTGCAGAGTGATTTTGACCATGGAATGATTGTTGGTGCCAGATGCGCTGGTTCGAGTTTTTCTGGAACTGCTGATCTACTAGGATTTTCACACACAACAGTTTTTTGCTGTGAAAAACAAAAACATCCAGCGTGCAGCAGTTCTGTGGACGGCTGCGCATCATTGATGGGAGAGGTCAGAGGAGGCTGCAGCTGACAGAAAGGCTATGTCGTCTCAGATAACTTCTCCGTGCAACTGCAGTGAGCAGAAAAGCATCTCGGAATGCAGGACACGTAGAACTTTGAGCTGGACGAGCTACAGCGGCAGAAGGCCACGTCGGGTTCCTCTGCTGTCAACCCGAAACAGAAAGCTGACTGGGCTGCGGGCATAGGCCCACCAAACCTGGACAGCTGAAGACGGGAAAAACGCTGTCTGTTCTGATGAGTCTCGATTTCTGATGATCCACACAGATGGTAGGGTTAGAATATGGCACCAACAGAATGAATGCATGGACCCAACCTGCTTACTCCCAATAGTCCAGGCTGGGGATGCTGGGTTGATGGTGTGGGGGTTGATTTCTTGGCATAGCTTGGGCCTGCTGATAGCAGGGGAGTTTTTAGCTATTGAAAAGATCCAGGGCAAGTCAAGTTTGCCTGGGGCTTGACTTCTGACTTTATTTTTTCAAGGAAGATTGGCATAGGGGCTAAAATACTCAGGGATATAGCCCCGAGTGATCGGGCCTAACGACCACCATGGTTGATACCAATCGATAGTCGCTTGAATGTCACAGCCTATCTGAGTATTGGGGCAGACTATATGCATCCCCTTCACGGCCACAATTTACCGCCTCTTGTCTTTTGTAAAGGCTACTTCCAGCATGATAGCGCACCGTGCTGCAAAGCAAAAGTCGTCCATCTCAAACTGGTTTTGTGAACATGACAGCGAGTTCAGTGTTCAGTGGCCTTTCCAGTCACCGGATCTGAATCCGAAAGAACACATTTGGGATGTGGCAGAACGGAAGATTCACAGCATGAATGTTCAGCTGACAAATCTGTAGAAACTCTGGAAAGCAATCATGTCAGCCTGGAACAGAATCTCCAAGGAACGTTTCCAACATGTTGTGGAATCTACTCTAAGTAGAACTCATGCTGTTTTGAGAGCAAAGGGAGCCCTTTTCCAGTATTAGTTATAGTGTTCGTAATGACGTGCTCAGTGAGCGTACTTTGTGTAACTTTTGTCATACAAATTCCTTAGCACTGCACAGCTTCAGCATCAGTCCAATAATTCACTGTTACAGTCTGCAAACTCACTCATAATGACATGACCGATTTGCTTATGTGATTCTAATAGTGATGAAGCAGATTACAGCTGCAGCAGAGGTGATAATGACACTGTCAGAAATCTGTGAAGAGTATCCTGCTTTTCTGCATCTAAGGATGGGCACTGTGTCTGCCAGTACTCTCCCGAGTACTCTGGCAGATTCGACGGCTTTTTGTGACCTTTCTTTCTTTCATAGGAATTTCTAAAGAAAGGGCTTTACCGACACAGCCATTCTTCGCCTTTTCAAAGCACAGTTTCCCACTGTTGGGTCTCTGCTTGTCGCATACTTCACCCTTTCATAGCAACCATTTACCGCAGGAAATGGTCACATGTTCCATCTGACGCTTTCAAAGCCAAAGTGGCAACTAGCCACAATGGAGGGTGGGGGGGGGGGGCACAAACTGAGAGCTCCAAGTTCATACATGGGGAGGCTGAGGGTTAGGGTTAGGGGGGTGGCAGCCAGCGATAGTCTATAATAAGATTTCCCTCAAGCAATGAGTTAAATATCTATAGTGGAGACAAAAATAATTGCCCTTGAAGGGGAAATGCACATAGAAAATAAAAATGGATGTGAACCAAGGATGCATGCAGACTGCCTCAGGTGACATTCCTGCATCACAATTGCCAGGAGGATGGGCGGAAAGGCCACCAATGCAGGAGAGGAAACATGCCATGCGCAAAACGCAGCGTGGACCGAGTGCCAAGACTGAGGCTCAGATTAGAGGCTAGAACATCATCATGATAGCGTGAACCAAAACTACATGCTGTCTGAATATACGTTACTAAATCAAACCTTTGCATATAGAGACAATTATGCATACAGAATTGAGGATTTGGTTTTGGATAAACAGTATATAATCTAATTTAAATGTTTTAAAATGCACTGAATACAGGCTACAGCATTAAAGCAATTGTCATTTAACATGCGTTCCACAATATTTATTCTGAAAGACAGCAAAAAAAAAAACTGTATCTTGTTTTTGCTTTGTAATCCAGTTTTGAGAAGGCAGACAAGATGCCTATGAAAAATGTTGTATGATATTATAATAACAGCTACCTCTCATGGCAGGCGATGGGCAGCCACCAGCCTTGTAGCGGTCAGGGGTACTGGTCTACTGACGGTCTTTGCCCACTCCTCTAAGAGTTCCTTTAACTGCCAGAATTTACTAGCATTGAGTGTTGACCAATTAGCTGCACCAGATGCAAGATACTCATCTTGCTCCTTCAATGGAATACTAATTGCTTTGTGAATTTTTAAGTTATCAATGGTTCAAAAAAGCTACACGGACGTTCCATGACGGAACTCAGCATTACATCATGTGCGGTTCCTATAACATTTTTTATTAAATTTCCACCCGCAATTCATTGAACTTTTACCAGAAGGCTGTACTTGTCCATGGATCCTCCCGTCTGCATTCGGTTGTAAATTCATCCATCTTCCATAAGCGCTTAAGCAGTACAGAGTAATTAGCTTGGGACCCACCCCCCGAAAGTACTGGGAACATCTAGGGTGGGATGCTAGAGCAGTCACGTTCTCTGTGCAGAGCATGCATGCCAATTCACTTAACTGCCGGCTTTTGGATTGTAGAACGAAACCAACAGGAATATGTGCAAATGTGTAAATTTCACGCATAAAGCCAGGACATAAATCTGACATCCCTAAAAGTGATGCTGCAAGAGTACAGTGCATACCAGTGAGGCATCACATTGCAATTTGTCTGTATGTCTAAACAAACAACCAAACAAAAAAAGCAAATAAATAATCAGTAAACTGGATTAACCCTAAGTAGAACAGGGAGGAAAAAAACATTGATTTATTTGGTTTGAGTGGATAAAATACGTTTCAGGCTCCTAATCAACTTCTGCTTAATGGCAACAGTAAAATCACATATTGACAACTGTTCAAGGAAAACGACTAGACGCACTTGGAAACAAGGCTGGTGGTCTCCTCCTTAAGGAGAACAGAAGATGCAAAGTACAGCCACCAGCAGTCTGGTCAGAGCATCTGAGATCTATGCTAATCATCTTAGCCATTAATGGCCTTTCCTTAAATTTCCTTAAAAAATATTAAAGGATCTCTTTGTGTTTCAAGTTTTTTTAAAGGCTGCTGTATAAAGACAGTATTTCACATTCATGACAGTGTGTCTTTCATGGATAGAAATCTCAGGTGGAAAATTACCTTAATAATGTGTCTCACGGTTTCCCCCCACATTTGAGTACCGTTAAGCTGAATTAAAAGCTACACTTTAGGCTGAATTTAAAGTAATTCAAGTAGAATTGAATGCTATATAAAAGCTAAGAATTCACAGCTGAGGATTATGGGAAACCATCCATCCTCAACGCACTCATGTGGTATAGGGATGATGGGGGGGGGGGGGCCTGGTCCCATCCCAGCAGGAAGAGGAAACAACGCAGGGGACGCGTTAGAAGGTACTTCAGAAGCAGGAGAAGGAGAATGAGCAACAACCGAAATTCACATTCACAGCAGCACCTGCATTCTGCAAGCACTGCACAGCTTTCATTAACAGGAAATGTATCAGGAAATAGTCATGCAAAATACATAGAAAAATCAGAAACTGTAATTAGAGCCAGTAAATATGAAAAGAACTGGCAAAGACGTGTATAAGGATGCATGGAAACAGCTTTTTTTTGCAAACTAATGTTGGTAGACAGGTTTAATTCCCATATGCACTGACCATCTGAGAAGCATAAATTATTAATTGCTTAATATGTCTCTCTGTGACGCAGGTCTAAGCTGAAAAAAAACAGTGATGAAATTGTGTTAAAGTGGTGATGGTGCAATGGCTTCAAAACAGCTCACACCAGCTCACAGTTTCTACACGCGGCTGTCATTAATGACGAGTGCGGCATTCCCACACATTTGCATAATATGTTAAAACAAGACTTTCAACATGGGGGGGAATCAGATGGTCACATTGCGCAAAGAAGCTAGGGGCACAACCTTTATTTGAGTCCACCATAATCGACACCCTTCCCTGTGCCAGGTCTGTTCTTTCTGTTCCCAAGAAGGTGCACTTCATAACTTTTGCACTGGACACTGCATGAAGGACAAGACCATGCGTGTGTCCACCGACCTACAGTACCACTGTCCTTCTTCCAGCTCCTCCAGCTCATCCACACTCATCCTCTACATGATCAAACGTGACAGGCGGTGACAAACTGGGAAGCCTTCCACTATCCTCCGTGCCAGAAATGATCAGGACACGAGGCACTGGGCCCTCCTCACTTTGCACTGTCAGCAGCAGCACTTAAGGAGGAGTCTTTCACATGACTCTATATATAAATCTTCGACTTTTCAGAGAAGGAACGGGAGCTCGTTCCGCTCACTGTTTGCAGTCTAATGCCCTACAGAGGTGGAAAGTTCGCAAAGGTCTGCAAAGTACAAATCCAGACCAAGGTATTGTTTTAACCAACCAGTTGAATACTCTGTGACTCTTTATTACGTTTGGCTGAAACAAAACATTGGTCTGGATTTGTACATTCTAAACCTGAACTTTCCACCTCTGCTGCCCATAATATTCAAGTTTCTACTCTGTGTGGCATTTTAATATTTGAGGTTTGTGTGGGTTTGTGCTTGTGATCGTGTGTGCGTGTGATCGTGTGTGCGCGTGTGTGCGCGCGTGTGCATGCGGGTGTGTGCTCCTGGTGATCCATTGACATCTCGTTCGGGGTGCCCGGCCCCCCAGTTTTTCCTGGGGTGGGATCTGAGCTCACCGTGACCCTACACTGAATAAGCAAGGAACGGGTAATGAACTAGGTCAGCATCAAAGTCTATTAAAATAATCATTTTGCAATTTTAATGTAACACCAAGAAATTGATTAACATTACAGTTAAAAGCTGCTGTAGGTCAGGGCAGCTCAACCCGGCTCCTGCCGATCTGCCACCCCGCTGAGCTTAGCTGTGGCTCTAATGTAACAAACCTGACGCAGATAATCAGGCCCTTTAGTAGTATCTCATTATTTGAGCCAGATATGTTGAAGCTAAGTTGGCTCTAATACTGAGATTTTTCTGAAGGGCCTGATTATCTGTATCAAGCGCGTTAAAAGCTCTGCAGGGTGGTAGACTTCCTGGGCTGGGCTGGGCAGGGCTGGGCAGCCCCGCTTTAGGTGAACTAACACTGTGGCCATTGCTAGGAAAACAAGGCTCCAGCCAGCACCCTTCCTGCTCGCCATAGCGACGTGAAACAGCATGTGTTTCTGCTAGACAGACAGCCTCATTGTCACCTCCGCACGAAGACCTGTCCCTAAGCACGTCTTGGAGTAATCCACCCTTTCGAGCTACAGTCTGACACAAAGTCGACAGGCTAATCAGTCATATGTTTACAAGTCATTCTGTTAGAATAGGGTCCATTGATCTCCCTAAAGAAGCCAAGCATTAGTAATGTTTCACTTCTCCTTTTCCTGGCAATTTGGGGTTTTGGGTGGACCACTACAAATGAAACAGTCTGGCTTCTGTGTGCACTGGCCATCTACGTGTCACTGAGGTACTGTAGTGGCATGGGGGTCTTGAGATGGAGACCTCCAGCAGACATACATGTCAAGAGAGTGGCATCTCGTACGTGCATGACACTCCACAAGGATGGCAGGAAGAGTCTGAGTCTGAGGACGTTGTGTAACATTCTTTCTTTGGGTCCCTGGGTCCTGGATTATACTTGTAGTTATTCAGTGTATTATGCAGAATTTATTCAAAATTATTATTATTTTTACTACTATTATTGTTGTTGTTGTCGTCATCAGTAATGTTGTCAGTAATACTACTACTACTAGTAGTAGTAGTAAACTGTATTTACGTCAGGCAAAGATATCAAAGCATACATGACATATAGCAATTAGGGTTGACAAAATAACATGTTAATTTCAATTAATTAATTATAGAAAAATAACACACAAAAATATGCAGATTAATCTGGCTCTATGATGCCCTTTCACAATCTGAATACAGCTGTTCATGGTAGCATTGTAAATATGAAAATAGATACAAAAATGTTGCTTGGCCCAGTCAATGAAAATATAACATTTTTAAAAAGGTCTGTGCAGTTTCGACAGTAAAGAATTTTCATACAATCGGAGTAGTTCAAGTCTTAAATAATACACTTACTAGTGAACTTGGAGGTCAGTGAGCAACCAGTATACATGTACTGTAAGAAAAACGTTATTTGTGCTTAAAGTCTATAATGCCGATCATTGATTCACTCATCTTCCAAAATCCATTCGAATTGAAATATTTGAATATGCTTCTCAAGTTAAATATTGATAAATGCGATTAATTTAGATTAATTAATGACAGTCTGTAATTAATTAGATTAATTTTTTGAATCGCTTCACAGCCCTAATTGCAATATAAAGAGGTTGCAATGACGTGCACTGGGCGAAGGAATAACTGCTCTGACCTGTTTCCCCCTTTCAGTATCGCCTACTTGTTTGTGGGACTTCCTTCCTACCTCATATTTATTTACTACTTGCTGCAGACCTTTTATCATCCAGTGAAGAAATGTGCCAAGCACCTGCGGAATGAGGCTACAGCGCAGAAGAGCCTCTGTGCTGCATCTTCAGACAAAACTGAACCTCTGTGTGAAATCTGCCATATAGCAGTATTCCAGGTAGCCATGTCTGACAAAAAAAAAAGAAGCAGTCCTTCACTTTTCATAGAGGATGTATCATTTGTCATGAGCACAGGACATAAAGGCATTTCTTTGAACTACATGTATGAGGTAACCATGCTGAGGTAAGAACATAAGAAAAACACACAATCTCCACGCAAACAACCCACTATGCAACCACCTTACATTAGCCACTAGGCCTCCCAAGTCATGGCGGATGCTAAAAACACAGACAACAGAGAGCTGTCAACACAAATCTGGGCAAGGAGATCCTGTCCAGCGGGGCCCACCTGTTGACTCAGATGAGAGCTGACAACCGGCACCCACACAAGATGAAACCCCCACTGCTTTATAACTTTACCCTCCAGTCAGACAGCAGAGAGAGCAAACTAAATATGAAGAGGCACAGTCACCAGACAGATTTTGCTGCTGCGAAAATCTTTAATAATAATAAAAAGTGATGAAAAAAACCTTTATTAGCCATTTGCACAAGTACAAGTACTGGTACACTGGAATGCTTCTCTGCACCCTACCCAATCTTGCTCCCCATAGCTCGGGGTCTCAACATAGGGCCAGCCAATAGGAAGCACCCCTGGAGCTGGGGGTTAAGTGCACAGCTCAGAGGCCCACACGGGTGGGACAGAATAAGAACCATAAATCAAACTTATACATTTCAATACTTGGTTGCAAATCCTTTGCAGTCAATTACAGC
>JABFEB020000092.1:15385769-15408947 GCA_019775895.2 Stomatorhinus ivindoensis | reverse complement strand
AGGACTCAGCTGGTTGGGAGAAACAAAACTATGGTCTGGATTTGTAGCTTCTGGACCTGAAATGCCCAACACTGGCAGAGCGGCCGGAGGCCAGGAAGGGTTGCACTGCTTACAGCAGTTTGGTACTAGCCTCCCACATTAAACTTCTCTAAATGTCAGTTCAATTAAAGATAACCTTAAGGGTGACTCGAAACAGCCCAAGAAAATGACGTCTGGGAGTATGATGTGAGCGGTCCTATTTACCGCTTTTTAGAGCATTTGCATACTTGATCAAAAAAGGGAATCTTAGGATCAATTGGTGATGTCTGTTCACATTGTGGAATAAAAACACTTGACTAGTCAAGGTAACTACAGGAAACAGATGAATTGATCCATTTGTCACTTAGCTAATACCTGTAAATATAACTGAGGATTATGCTTTTCCTGTTCATTGCTGCTTTTACTTGATGGCATTCCCATATTATACTATGATTAGTTAGCATAAAACATCCATTTTTAAATATTGTATCCTACACGAGCAATTTACAATCAATGCCCCCCCCCCTCCAACCTCTCTGATGAAGGTGATGGAAAAAGAAATAGATCTGGCCTGGTTCAGCCTCGATCTGGCTTGGCATGGCAGCGGAAAAACAGTTGAGGATTGTTATGAAAACACTAGAATTGTCATTATTGTCATTTTGGACACTGCCATTACTAAAGTCAGTAATGTAGCCCTGTGCAGCAGCCACTTACTCTGTACACCTTTGTTTGTATATTCACTAACCGCCCCCCCCCCAATAAAGGGAATATCTGTGGTCTAAAAAGATAAACACGAGGTGTCACAATAGGGAAGAAGTTTACACTCTACACAGTGTTGCTTACAACAAAGTTTCCGAAAGTAGGTGTCACGATGAAGTCCTTTCCCAGAAATCCTTTTCTGCTGTGCTTAGGAGATGGTCTTTCGCAGCAGGAAGTCAGCGCATTCCTTGCTGCGCAACACTCGCTGCATTTTAAAGGTGGTAGGAGAGAGTGCTGACAAGCTGCTGCGCAGCTCCAGAAATGCACCTCTGCCAACCAGCTGCACCCTCATTGGCCCGATGCTGCCTTTGAACCTGAACGATTTATAGACGGCTGAGTCTTCTTGGAGACAGTGGTCAAGCTGCGTGAATGAAAGAGAGAGAGAGAGCTTGCAACAAGATGAGGTGATCTTGGGACGGGTGGAGGGATTCCCCCCCAACAAGATCATGCATAATGTATCCTCAGAAATTATTCACTCAATCTACAGCCCTTAAAAGCTTCCCTGCCTTCCTGTCCGTCTGTCACCCTTTAATGTGCAAAACCCAGTCAGCCCCAGAGACTGGCAGCCTGAAGGGAAATCAGTTATTACAGCAGCTGCCATGAAGTCAAAGACTTTAAACATGCAGCACCCCATCCTGCCTAGAACGCAACTGAACCTTAATGGTGCATCACATATTATGTGGTTTTGTGTGCAAGACATTCTTATAAACACAGGACAAAAATAAGGTCAAGATTAAAATAACAAGTGTTATCCGGACAAATTAGATGGAAGTGATGGCAGTAAACTACGTAAATAAAACACTATTTTCTTTCCCTCGCCATTTCTACTACCTTTAATAACTATACATCTACCCCCCTCTCAGTAAGTTCTGATCACCCTGGCGACCAGACTGATCGCACTGCCCTAAATACACTATATTTTTCTCATTGGTTCGGTTTAAGATTAATGGAGATGGCAGCTACTGCAGGAAGTGTAACTCTAGTAAATCGCTCTGCTAGTTAAGCAAATACATAATCCAATGGGGACTTTGGATTTCAAAGCACATTAAAAACAGCTTTTCATTACTCTAGTATGTTTTTTCAAGAGGACATGCCCTTTTGAAGACTTGGCTAGCTTTGGTTAATTGTGTTGGGGTTAAAATAAGGCAATAGAATACTATGTGGAGCATGAAGGTGCTATCGTGACAAGAGATGTGGGAAAGACAGCAACAATATTGTTGTTTTAGATTTCACGTGTCACCCGGGCTTGTCTCTGCCACTCTTCCAAAGACACCCTTCTACATCTTGCCGAGCTGAACAGACCGATGCTAAGCTTGTCTTCCGAAACAGGAAGTGTACTGAAAGCACCACAGAAGCAGCAGAGGTAGGAGGGTCAGGCAGAAGCGCCAAGGCTACATCGTGTTATTTTCAGAAACTGACCAGCAGATGGTCAGTAATGTGCTGCCTTTTATTGGTCAGGTGGGGTTGTGTGACTCCGGCTAGAGTAGAACCAATAGTCACATTGTTTTGTTACAATGATATAGCTTCAGCTTGAGTATTGGGCGCATCCGTGTCTAGACTTACAGTTTGTCTCCTGGAGCAAGTTCTACCCGACCAAGATGGCGGTGCACTGGGTCGCAGCGGGTCCAAACCATACATGTTGTGTTTAGTTTAAGTGAAAATGTCCATCAGAACTGCAAAGAAACACGTCTACAACTGCCTGTTTCCTGTACATAGATAGGTAGTTAGATCTAGTTTCTATTCTTAAAAATTTAGTTAGATTTATTTATGTGAAATTTCTGTTTTATATTTTCTTGGTATATTTTTTATCTTTATAATGCACCGTGGGGGAGCTGTGTGGAATGACATTTCAATGCACTGTCTACTGTGTATATTGTTGTATTGACAATAAACCAATCTTAATCTTAATCTTAGAACGGGGTGGGCAATCTTATCCAGAAAGGGCCATTGGGTATGTAATCTTTTTGCTTCAACTCCGTAATTATATTACTAATTAGAGGACTGATTGGCTAAAGAGTCCTCACACCAGGGTTTGAATAGCTGACCTATCGGTTACCCCAAAAACCTGCATAGTCACCAGCCCTTCGAAATGACTATACTAGAACTTCTAATGACTTGCTGTCAAGAATCCACATAGTAACCAAAGTAGCCGAAATTAGTGGTCATTAATGCAACTTGGGATATTCTTCTGACTTTTCGCCATAGATATAACACAAAAACATAACTTTAAAGACGTCCCTAACGCTACAAATTCCAAGCTATTCATTTCGGAAAGGCTGACTAGCTTGAGGCTTGCAGGTTTCTCACCTTGTAGCGCTGCTCCTCGGTCAGATTCCTCACTCCTCTCAGCTCCAGAAACACTTGATAATGGGGATCTGAACCTCCTGAGGCCTGACCTGTAAGCGCACGACACAACAGTGACAAGATAAACAGCCTCGCAGTTACTCTCAATTAGTTATATTCGTAAAGTATTAAAACAGGCGATGGCTAAGACTGATCATGAGGTTAGAAGCGCAGTTCAGCCCAAAAGTGAAAATGATGTATTTTAGGAGGGATTTTAGGGCTGTCAATCCATCTAGGTTGTTTTGCTGGGAGTTGCCTAGTTTTGGAGACATTAGCCATTGAATTTTCAGCCTTCTCAAATGTAATGGGAATGAATAGCATTCTTTCTATGGTGATTAAAGCACCAGAAAAATACATTTGCTTCAACAGCAATGACTCTTACGAGAAATCATGACCCAGTCACTGAAGACAATCCACAGGTTTTGTAGTGAGCAGTATAATATAAGAACTATTTTTTTCTGCCGAACTCCACACACCAATCTTATCACTGTGCAGAAGATATCGCTAGTGTACTTGTGCTCGTATCTTTTGCACCGTGATATGAACGGTGTGAGGAGTTGGGTAGAGAAGTTCCTACACACTGAAGAGATAGCACTAAAGTACCTCTAAAACATATTGGTTTTCAGGTTTGGGGTGACTTGCCCCTTTAAAGCGCACCGGCGTGCCCAGAGTGTCAATTCAATAGGTAACAACTTACCCAGAATGCTACTCTCCGCACAGCAGTAGTCCAGAAGCTCTGCCCCAGGCCACTGACTGACAGCCCGCTTCAGAGATCCCAGGAACGTGGCCTCAGAAACTCTCTCACCCCGCACATTCAGCATCTGTCCCCGCCTGCATACAAACGTTGAAGTCTTCAATTTGAGTCACATATATTAACTAGCCATTGTCCATGATCCTTTATCCAGTAGAGCAGGGGAGCCCAGTCTTATCCACAAAGGGCCGGTGTGTGTGCGGGTTTTCACTGCAGCTCCCTAATTAGATGACTAATTTGAGGACTGATTGGCTGAAGAGTCCTCACACCTGGGTTTGAACAGCTGACCTAAAGGTTACCCCAAAAACCTGCACACACAGCGGCCCTTTGCGGATAAGACTGGCCACCGCTGCAGTAGACGGTCATGGCGACCACAGAGCCTTTCCTAGGAAATGAAAAGTTGATTAAAGTATGTCAGCAATTCCAGCATTCCTTATATCAGGAATTTAAATGCAATTAAACAAAAACTCAAATGTTATTCATTGTCTACTGAGGTTAGACATATATCAATGGCAAACCTCAAATGGTGTCATGTTTTTTTTATTTATTTTTTAATCTTTGAAGCTTTCATTTTTATACATTCTGTGTAGTCTAGTTTTTACCCAGCTGATCAACTGCACTAGCCTATTGCCTCACAATTTTTGGTTAAGGTAGTGGGCAACTGCAAAGGGCTACTATTTGACAGCTAAAAGATACTTAAGAGAAAAAAAAATCTGTTTAAAAAGTGTTTGTAGAATGGAAAAAGTCATATGTTCAATAAGCAGCAAATACCTGTACTGGAATTCCACCACCGGACACTGATTGTGGAAAGCAGTGACCCTCAGCACATCTCCAATTCGATATCTCAAAAAAGGAACCATAAGAATTCTCATCACTGTCACTCTTCTTCAGACTAACACATCATAAAAAATAATATTTAACATTATCAGACAAGATACACACTGAATGCATGTATCCATCTCAATGTCTCTGTTTTAGGTTGTACTGAATATCTAGGATAACCCTGTACTGACATCTAGTGGCCAAATAGAGCATCCTGTATGACACCACAGCACTGGTTATTGGGCACTAATATGCTGCAGAAGCTCAGTACAGGTAAATGCAATGGCAATGGCATATCATTCCTACATGGGCACACCTGAACAGGCCGGACCCGCTGGTAACCACCAGCTCGTAGCACTGGCCCTGCTGCAGCTGCTCCATAGTCAGTGTGGGGGGCTGCTTCTCCTCCAGACTGGCCTCGGGGACAAACTCACAGAACATGGATCTCGGGCACAGCAAGTACTGCCGTGGCTCCTTCTCTGGGCACAGGTTCACGCCAATCAGGCCTGTATGGAAAGAGAGAGGCGGCAATACACACACACACACACACACACAAGCACATATTGGGTATTTATATCTTTGTGAGGACTCTCCATCCATTTCTATGGGCATAACCTTAATCCTAACTATAATACTAATCCTAAACCTAACCCCAACCCCAACCCCAAGTAACCCAATAAAATATAAAACTTTTGCCAATAATAGTATTTTAGGTTTTTGGCTGCAGTGTTAGTTGTTTTTTTTTATTTTTTAAATGAGGTTTACATTGTGGGGACCATATTTAGTCCTCATCAATGTGGTGAATACAAACGCATGGGCACACACATACACACTTTTGTATCCATATCTTTGTGGGGCCATTAATTTCTGAGGGCATAACCATAATCTCAACAATGACAACCCTAACCCCTACCCTGTCCTAAAATTAACCATAAATAACCAGATAAAATACAAGATTTTTTGCATTTTTACTTGCATTCACAAATTTGTATAAATTTGAGTTTCCTCTTGTGGGAACATTTGGTCCCCACAATGCAATATAAACATAGTCCCCATACACACACACAACTTATCACTAGGAGCCTCTCACTATACTGCAGTATGTCATTCCTCAAAACACCTGACAAAATGTCATAACATATAAAAGCTGAACAAAGAAAATGTTTTGGCACATTTATCTTTTTCCCAGAAAGGTACTGGGAACAGGCTTAGTCAAAGATGCATCTCAAACTCCAGTTGACCCAGAAAACATCCCCCAAAATCCCCAAAATCTTATGTAATTTACTCTGCTTGCTCTTTGAAAACAAGCCCATATAAACCTGGCAAAAAAGGCCACTCTGTGTCAGCTGAATGAGATCATTCCAGCAGACATGAGAAGCCAACAGGTGTCAATATCTCAGGCTCTGTATCTCTGATGACCTCACCTGGTCAGATCATGTACAGACTCTCAGCATCAGCTGTAGCATCTTACGCAGCTGAGGAGGTTCAAGGTCTCGCCACTCATTCTTAGGACTTTCTACTTGGGAGCATTAGAGACCATCCCCACCACGGGAAGCACAGCCTGGTTTAGTAGCTACTCTGCCCTGGACAGCAAACCTCTGCAGAGGGTGGTAGGTTCAGCAAGACTGATCTGCCCTCCCTGCAAGACATTTACCACTGAAGATGCAGGAGCAGAGCTGCCAAAAGGACATCCCACCCATACAACAACGTTTGCACAGGTCTGGTAAGCGAAAACAGAGGCTCAGAAGGAGCTTCTACCCTGAAGCCTTCAGACTGCTTAATATCTGACTGACACTTTAATTCATATACACTCCACTGCAAGTTACAGTCTGGCTATATACTTTACACGTGACAAATAAAACCTTTGAATCTGCACATGATTGTGTTAATAATAACACAATCAATAACATAACACCATAAGAAATGGGTAGGTTGTGATGTAATGCTTCTTAAGCATTGCTGCTACTCGCGCTGGTTTGGTGACATGTTTCTGGGGGTGTCACCTAACTGAGCGCGCTGCTGCACTGCAGAGCAGTCTGGGAGCTCGTACCTTCAGCGGCAGCATAAACGGGGGAGTAAAAGGGCACGCCCTCGCAGTAGCGCTGCCTCAGCAGTTCCCCGTGAATCTGGTCGGAGCCGGAGTCCACAGCCAGAATGAGGCTGAGTCGAGGCCACAGTCTCAGGGCTATGCCCAGAAAGCCCTTCTCAAACTCTGCCCTAAGGTGGGCAGCACGCTCCGGGTCTGGCCGGAGAAGCCCTTCCAGAGTTCTCCGTGTTCCGTGCTCCAGGTCCAGCTGGGGACTGACCCGGCCCAGCTCTAAGTCCTCCACCAGCTCCTGCCATCGTTCCTGGAGGAAGAAGTGCAGCATCTCTTACTATCCCAGGTGCGTTCAGCTTCCTCTGCCAGGGGAAGGGTTTGTCCCAATAAGCCACCAGGAGATTCCAATTCAATTTTAACACCTTTTGTTTCTTAACCACACTGACATGTTTTTGGTGAGAGCCCATTATACATGACCATGCTAAAGTCCTCATACTGTATCTTCAAATTTCTTATGAGTTACATTACAGCTAAAGGGGAAGTTATCCAACTAGCATGTTCTACTGTCTAAAGCATGAGCGTCGTTAGGTCCGATCAGTCAGGGCTATAGCCCTGAGTATTTTCAGCCGAACCCTGAGTATTTTCAGCCGATCCCTGAGAATTTTTGGCCCCCATGCCAATCTTCCTTCAAAACAAAAAAAAAAAAGTCACGCCCCGGGTAATCTTGACTTACCCCCTTTTCAATAGCTAGTAACTCCCTAGGTCTAAAGCATACCGTTATATAATATCTTGTAAACCACAAACCACATTTTGTGGAAGTCTGTTCATGTTTGGTATTCATACTTGGAAAATTTAGTTTATTTTTTCTTTCTGGCTTTCTTCCAGTCCCCAATACCATTAATATACAGTAATTCCTATTTACACTTCTGAGATGGCACAAACTGGACTTTATATAGCAAGAGTTTAAAAAAAAAAACGTATAACTTTTTAAGTTAATTCGATCAATATTTCATAATTTAGTTTCAGGGAATCTGTTACATATCCCAGCAAACATAGTAAACGCACATAGATTACTCTCCCTCCCTCCCACACACACACACATAGGCAATAAAGAGTCACTAATATCACTAACTTGCCAAACTGTAACTCTTTAGGGCAATACTGGATTACGCAAAATAAACTTGATGTTTGCACGTTCCTCACGATTCTCACCTACCGTTCCTTCTGCAAGATAATTAAAATAAAGTTCTTTTTTTACATAAAAAGGCTCACATCTCAATCTTGATCAACCCTTATTCTGTGTTAGTAGTTTTGTGGGATATTGGATTTGGTTTTTGAATGTTTCGTATTGGACTTGTAATTTTGAACTGGCCTTTGTTTTACGACAGAGTCAACAAAGCATCTAAACATCGTATTTACAGTGGTTCACTTTTTTATGCATTTCGCTTTCTGAATGCCTCTGTACCCATGCCCTACCAGGACCTTCAGTTTTCTGCAGCCTGGATTCCTGGTTTCTACTGACAGTCAACTCCCAGTGGCAACAATTCAAATGCAAGAGCAGACGATCGGATCCAGTCACATTCGTCAGTGAGTCCCCTTGTACCTGCAAGCTACTGAAGGCGTCAAAGATCTCAGAGGCGAAGTCAGACTCCAGTGTGCCCAGTGCAGAGTCCCTCAAGGCAAAGAGCAGGTGCAGGTAGAGGGCGTCTCGCTTGTTGCGCACTTGCAAGGCTGGTGCAGGTGTGGTGTAGATGCTCAGCAAGTGGTGGAGCAAAGTAGAGCAGGAAGAGGCCAGGATATTGACGTTTGACCTGACGGGAATGCCTGCCTCTGAACAACCAGAGTTTGAATCGTAGTAGAACCCAGCAGTGCGCTGCAGGACTTCACTGGCCGGGAAAGACCTCTTTATGGTGTCTAGACATACAGCAACCCCCTGAGGAAAGAGAGACCAAAACTCCTGACAGGTTCATTCATACATACATCCATCAAGATCAGGGCTCTCCAACTCTGGTCCTATAGAGCTAGTATCCAGTAGGTTTTCTATCCTACCTGGTTTCTGATGAGCCACACCTGTTCTCAAGGAACATACCAGGAGCAGGTGTGGCTCATCAGAAGCCAGGTAGGGCAGAAACCTACTGGATAGTAGCTCCCCAGGACCAGAGTTGGAGACCCCTGATCTAGATATACTTCAGCGTAAATTTTTATATTATCTAATGAGTTGCCTAACAGCAGTTAAAATTCAGAAAACAGGTACTAGTAAGAGCAACATGCAACAATATGCAGCCATGGGTTTAGTGTAGTGCATTTTCTTTCCCATACTTTCTGAAACGGACGTTTCCCTGCATTTCTACTTAATATTACTGCCCACCTTCCAGTGTACTTGATGTACAAAATAAAATCCCTTGCGAGCGGCTAACAGACAGTTCAAGGTGAATATCAGCAGCATATGCACTGAGTTCTCTTTTCTGCAGTTCTGCCATTTGGGTGATTCAAGAGGGAACAGATATTACAGCTTTGCTGGGAACCGTCGCCCGCCCCTTTACCAACCTGCAGAAACAAATCGGTGTTAGTATCCTTCATGCGTGGGAGCATGCAGCACTCCCCAGATATGCCCGACGTCATGACCAGGAGATGCGGCTTCTCTGCAATCAGCAGCCCGCTTTCCCCAGATGCTACCTGCTCCACCAAATCACGGTAGTTCTCATAAACTGTAATGGGATGGTGCTGGCGAAAAGTTTTGCAATCTACAAAATATAATGGGCATTTCATATTTATATTGCGACTGGCATGGCCTCATACAATGCATCATTTTAGAACAATGAGGATTTAACATATTATGGCACCACAGTTTATCACTTTTTAATACGTAGGGTGAGTATATTGTTAAAATGGGACAACTGTCAAAATGGGACAGTTAACCTTTGCAGTTAAAGTATCACTAAACATATATATTATTTCCTCCAAGGGACATTAATGTAGTGAGAATGGTATCAAGTTGGGATTCAAGATATTGAGATAATTCTGTAAATTTTAACAGCGAGCAATTCTTCAGAAAGTGTCCATTTTAAAACACTCATTATGTTAGATTTCATAGGGAAGGTGAAGGAGTGGGCCATTGTCCAGTGACAAAACAGCAGGGCACCTGAACCCTATTTTGAGCGGTGCTTTCATGTTTTAAACATAAGAGGGTTTTATTTAATTGCCGGTCTCAAGCAAACTTTTCACAGACATATCTCTGAAAGTTACCCATTCTTTAAAGTATCCCCCTATAACTGTGGATCAAGTTTGATGAGATTTACCTTTAATAGATTTAAAATCATACTGCCGTCCGTAGTCCGTGTTGGCAAACTTGTGCAGGCGTTTCAGCAAAGTTTCCTCCTGTACTCGCCGGACGTCCAGAGTGTCTGCCTCCAGCCTATTCCTTTGTCGTTTCCCAAGCCATCCTATTATTCCCCTGGCGAAGAAGGTAATGATGAGGGCAGATTCCGTCCTGCTTTCTCTCTTCACCCTCCATCTGATGTCTCTCCAGGTGATCGTCACCCCACACAGAATGACCGCTGTAGTCACACTTGGCAGCAGACGAGTATCTTGGAGAAGCTCTGCCACAACAAGGGATGCAATCACAAGCACGGCCACAGGAAGGCGCTACCGGCCCACTAAAATCCAGGCTTCATTCCATACTCTATACCGCTCTCCGTGTTAATGATTCAATAATTACTTTTCATCTACATCAAGGCATTTTGGTTTTGTTTCTCTTCTCTTCAAAGTTCATAATCATTTCTATTGTGATACATAACGTTTTTGTAATGTGATTAAATGCGTATTGCGTACAAATTAAATTATTGCATTATTGCCACCATCATCCAGTCCAACGTGTACTCCCGCCTTGTGCCCGGTGCTGCCCGGGATAGCCGCCAGGGCGCCCACCCTGACCAGGAGGAGCCGTTAGATGATGGAGGACTGAATACCTTAATTATATAATATGTAGGTACAATTTACAAACGCCAGGGGTAGCCGTATTAAACTTAGCACAATTTATTTACATGATACTGAAGCAGTATGCCTCATGAAGCTAGTTGTGACTGCATTTACAAATGATGTGCATGACATAACCTACCGGTATTGTATCCCACCGCAATTAAGAAGATCACGAGTAATGAAGTTAAAGCAAGATAACCGCAAAGTCTGCTTGGTCGTATTTTTAGCATTTTTTATAATAAACTTCCGTTTTCTAGCAAGTTCCGTTTAGAAATGCCACATCGTTCCCTTATCTCCCTACGAATATAAAACTCTGTTAATTGTGAATAGTTTACAATTAATTGTAAATTCAAATTTACTTTGCAGATCCCCAAAACGTGCATAGTGCTATACTTCCTTACATGTTGCCTAAAACCCATGACAGCTGAACTATGACCGGTCAAATGCCAATGATGTCATCTATCGGACACCGCCCCGATTGAAACCGAAAGTAACCGAAAGGGCAAAAATCGCATTTTTCGGCTTTATTGTTATAATTCTCCTAATCGCATTCACGTATATTTAGATCTCTCCTCACCAAGAGTTTGAAAAACTCTGCGTCAGAATATTTCGTTCCGAGTTATCGCAGTTAATGGTTCGGTTAGCAATACGTTTCCCCCGGTCCGTTATAGGTGCATATACGGATATTTCTGGGAATGTTTGTTCAGCATGTGTCGGATTTATCAGCCAAATAAAATTTACCAGTCCCTTAAATAGTTTACCGTTCATTACGTTTTAAGAAATGCTCTGCATAAAATAGGCTATACAAATAAGTAATAGAAAATATTGTCTGGTGGTGGAGTTCAACTTACAGGAAGTGTATGCTTTACTATGTTCAAGTTGTAAATGTAGTCCATTCGTTTAAGTGGACTTTATTGATCCGGCCCGACTAGTTAATAATGAATAGTTAAGAATGTTTAGTGATGTATAGGAATTAAAATAATCCGGGTGATGTTCTCTCACATTTATCTTTGTATCCGAATTGCTTTTATTAACTGAAGGTCGTATCTACGGCTCTGGTCTGTTGTATTGTGGTTCAGTGGCAAACAGCATTTTCCATCAATCCATCCTTTATCATCCATCCATTATGTATGCCGCTTAATCCATCCGGGTCGCGTGGAAACTGGAGCCAATCCCAGCATCATCGGTCGAGAGATATTGTCAGTATTCCTGTTGGACAGGTTGTTAGTCCGCCACAGGGCCAACACAGACAAACAGCCACACACACTCGCATTCACACCTATGGGCCATTTAGAGTAGCCAGTTGACCTAACCTGCCTGTCTTTGGACTGTGGGAGGAAACCGGAGCACCCGGAGGAAACCCACGCATGCACGGTGAGTGTCATGATCCCCCTGTCAGAGCCTCCTGTGTGCCACGCCTCCTTGCTCCCTGTGTTCAATCCTGATGGAAACCACGTGTTGTCAATGCGTCTGATCAGCAGTTTCGGTCTTGTGTTACGTATTTAGTCCGCGTCTGAGTCCGTCTCCCCAGATCCGTCATTTTGTTTGTTTGCCACCCCGTTTGTTCGTCCCGACCCTGTTTTGCTCACCCTGTACTCCGTTTCACGGAGAATAAAGACCCGTTTACACGCCTACTCTGCCTCCGACCTGCTTACTCGCCCGACCGGCAGCGCGGTCGTCACAGTGAGAACGTGCAAACTCCACACAGAAAGGCATCATGGGTGACCGTGGGATCAAACCCAGGACAAACGGCATTTCGACAACAAGTATTCATTGTGCTAGATAGTGGTAGCATACAGTTGGAAAGAAATTACATTCAAATTAAATGAAATTACACCACATCATGCCTTTCTCTTCACTACGTGTGTGACGTGTTATAAATGATATCTTTTGACTTTCTAAAATCTAATGATGTAGAAAGTATATTGTTGTCCCACGTCCAGTGGAGAAATATCACTGTTGGGCCCTTGAGCAAGACCCCTAATGCCAACTGCTTCGGGGATGCTGGTTTGTACTGCTCTCATCCACACTTTTAAGTCATTTTGGATTAAACCAGCTGCAAAAAATGTAACAGGGCATATACGTACACGATGTGTGCAAACAATACATGAATATGGATTGCATTGCTAAACTTTTATCAAGATAGCTGGACATGATAGAATATGGCAGTCAGACCAATTTAAGTAACAGCTGAATTGTTGTAGTACTTCATTAACTGTCATAAATGCTGTTATCAAAAAAAAAAAGAAATTGTTTGCTTACTTAAATTCTTACTTTCCCTATGCCGTTTTGTGAGAGGAAAAGACTGCAGGTTTCTACCAGCAGATGGCGATAGTGAGTTACAAGAAGTGTTGCACAACTGCAGAGAAGATGAATGTCTTGTTTTTCTCAACAGCTTGAACAAACCACAAAGGAAACTGGGAGTCAGACATCTAATTCTGGCTGTAGCCAAAAGCAAAACAGGCTGGACCAAGATGAGCGTAAGGAATAGAAAAATCACCTATGATGCAAATGTTTAAATTAATCTATGTCATTATTTTGCAGCCATTAGTAAGTATCATGCATATCTGACTTTAATTCAGTGAATGCTTATTCACTGACAGTTTTACAGTCCTGGAAAAAACTGGCGAATCAATGTGAATGACACTAACAGCTGTACTGAATATACCACAATATAGTTGCTCAAACTGGTGTTGAAGATGAAAATGCATGTCTCTACATGCATGCGATTGGAAGCGTTTTAGGTTAGAACCAATTTTAGAAAGGACTCAAAAGCTCTGGTCAGTGAATTGCAGGTAATAATTATAACACATGGTGTGAATTTCAGACAGCTCTTTGTCCTTTGTCTACATTAATGATGCAATTATAAAACTTTATTTCAATTGGTTGTCCTTTGTTGACACTGAAGTACTAAAAAACAGAAACAAACATGGGACACAGAGCCAGCTGATGTACAGGAGCTGAAACATCACATTTCACAGATGGGGGGGGGAATTGCCCAAAATACATAATATAAAACAAGGAAAACAAAATACCTGCAGAACTGCCCATGTTTTCATTGACACGTTCCTGTAATAAAAACATTTAGAAATACACCGAAAATAAATGCTAAAGCAAACAAGTACCAAAGTCTGCCACTATTATAACATTTAATAATATGTTTCTCCTTAGGAAAATAATCTTTGACTGCAATGTCAGATTGTCTGCCATCCTATTCCCAATGCATATAGTACATATTCAAAGGGTATGCAATAAAACATGCAATTCAATTGTAGCAAAATATAATTTTCCTATAGAACATAATTCACATATATTTGTTTTGTAACACATCTGTCTCCTGCTTGTTTCCTGAGCCTGTGGTGCAGACTGACAGGCGGAGTCAGCTGGCAAAGGGGACTGAACCACCAAGGGAGGTACAACATGTGACAGGAAATGTTTTCAGTAGTGACTTACACCTCTCAACTTCTCTTGGAATTCTAAAATTGGGTTCCAACATCTGGGCAATCACCCCTACTTTCAGAAGGAGTAGGTTTGCCCAAATAGCAGGAGAAACCAAACAGCTTTTTGGCAATAATTGTTTGGTGCAGACCATCATCTCCTTTGAAATACAGACACACGTGGCTTGAGTGGAAATTCTCATTTATTTAAACAGCTGTGGTGGATGCGAGGTGTGGAGCCAAACGTGGCGTCAGAACACAAGCCAGTACGCCAGCTGGGACTGAAGATCTCACCTGAACAACCTACCAAGCATAACACAGGGGTCTGACCGTAGTCTTGGAAAAGCACAGGCACTGTATGGATGGAGGGTGCCACACAAACTGTATGCTCCATCTCGTAGAAAGATGTTATAACATAAAAAAATAACAAGCTTTAATGAGAAGCATCCAAATATCTCACGGGAGTTTTATTTACACAAAAATGTTCTGAGGGCAGAAGGAAAAATGATTTGTTCAGAGAGATACCCAATCAGATGGCAAACAGGGTGGGTTAAAGCAAGCAGAAGAGGCAGGACCAGCTAATTAGATGTCTTAGTCCCACCTCTTCTACAATCTGATTGTTTGTTTCTCTGAACCAATCATTTTCCCTTCTGCCCTCAGAACATTTTTGTAAAACTCCCATGAGCATTCAAGCAGTGCGGTGATAGGATAGAGTTTCCTAGCCCTCAGTCTGCAGGCAGTATTCAACTGGGCCGTGGAACGCAGATGGTAGAGTTGTCACTTGTCCCATATGCTATAGGATTGTCCTGTGTTTGAGAATAAAATGCTGTGATCCACGAAAAAATGCCATTTCTCCCATATTTTCATACACATTTTGTCCCTCCCCACCTCTTCAAATTTTTCTGTAGGACTTTTTTACTGGTCTGTGCAATTTGTGTGCAACAGGAACCGGTCCATGGACACCAGAGATTTAGGAACCCTTACCATGACTGACCGAGAGCACTATGCTGAAGTAACTTGGTGATATGAGAAGCAGGGAGGGTGCTGTCGGAGTGGGACGGGAGAGGATGTAACACTAGAAAGCATGGTAACCATGGCATGAGCACAGGGAAACAACTGCCTGTTTAGTGTCCTATAGTCTTGCACAGCCACAGCATTTAAGAATACGGCAGGCCAATATGGGCAGCAGGAAATAAAAATTAAATAGCATCTTAAAATGGAAGCAACTCCCTCACTAAGTACTTTTAACTTGGAATGAGTTTCAGCTGTACAAAATTGAAAACACTGAAGAACAATGATATTGTCAGTATTCCTGTTGGTGTTTGTACTGCATGTCTACAGACCACTTTGGTAAATTTACTGTAAATTTGTGCTATTGTGTCACTCCCACTTTCCCAATTATCAGTACATAACTTAAAAAAAAAATATTTAGATCTTTTTTCAAGCAGGTTATAAAATGAACTACAATTGTATGTGGTACATCCACAGTTTTGTCCGTAATAGAACATGTTCTTCATTTTTTGTCTGTTTAACAGGTACACATAAAAACATACAGTGAAAAGTAATTGTCAGAATCTGCATGCTTAAGAGTAAAACCAAAAAAAAAACTAATGATTAACAACCATTATTAACATTTCACATTATGGTTATTAAACTGAACAACAATGAAATCAAACCATTGGGAAATCCTTTCACTTGGTGGCTTGCAGGATTAGAGGTAAAGGGTCATGACTGTTGTCCACTCCACTGGTTTTCTATTGGCCTACGCAGCAGCTCTTCCACATGTCTCGCAACATCCATGGTGTCTTCCAGGTCAAATTCTCCATCTGCATCCAACATTGGATCATTCCTGCAAGGGGGGGGGCAACACAACAGTCAAACAGATAAACACAAACAAAAATTTGAATCAGATTAGTTATGCCAGGCACTCCCCACAGAGATTGCCAAACGCTGAAGCACTCACATGGGAGGGTATATTCCATAGTTATGAGGGTGACTGATAGATGGTGAAGCCGCATGATCCATGTAGGTGGGATTTCCTCCGGTTGGGTCAGGGTTGGCAGTAGTAAAGCTGCAGGCCCAAAAACAGAAAGACCTGGAATCTGAAGAACCTCCCTTCATACAGAGTGCGCTACAATACAAAATGCAATGACAACCAGGAAACAACTCATCAGATCAACAACCATTTTTTTTTTTGTCGAACTATTTGCCCTATGATGATGCAGGCAGAGCTTCTGTCACCGCACATCTGTTTTTAGTTAAAGAAACAAAGGCAAACTTGAGTGTTCCTTGGCAACTGCTATCTTTTTCTTGTGTCCTGAAGTGTGTACCTCTATTGCTTTGCTAATGCATTAACTTTCCAGCATAGTTTGAATTGAAAGCCAATGCTTAATTGGCAATTGGCATTTAAGGAGGAAGCCAGGCAGACTACCTACAACCCGCTATTAATTCTACTGGAGAGAGGGCTGGGGACAATTAGCACCCATAATTGTGAGAGCTGCAGGAGTGAATGGAGACGTGATTGACAGGCACATCAAGGCGGCCTGCTGCATACTGAGCAGCCAGTTAAATCGCACCAAAAGACTTCCTCTTAATGAATCACCCCTGAAGTAGAAAGGGAGCGACATATTGAAAATGTGACATGTCAGACAATCTTTTCATTGTGGAGCAAAGTGCATTAAGTGCTCCCCGCACTTCACCTCTCACCCCATTTTCAGCAGCTGAATTGCGAATCTGAAGGGCGCAATTAGCGATAATCAGCCCTTTCCTGTTATCCTGCTACTCCTTGGCTGTACGTCGTCCTTGCACAATAAACTGCCCCAGCATGCTGGCACCATGGAAACGACTCGTAAATCCTCCGGTCGGCAACGATGGACGGCAAGAAACCGACATTTTTTAGGGCATGGGGAGAAGAGCCTCACAACTTACTCTGGCACTACTTGTCGGATCTGGGGTTTCACGTAGCCATCAACTGCTTTCGCTGCACGTGCAAAGGCACACGGGATGATGAATAAGAAGTAGAAAACAATTTTAAATCCATGAAAAAAAGTAATCGAGATTTCATGACCCTCTGATCGTGAATGCAAAAAGTGTGCACAGTACACAGTTAAGCGGGCAGCCCATTTCTGAGAGAAAAGAGACTGATATCCGTACATAAGGGTGGGGTATAGTATTTGGAGAAGACCTCATCCTTCGGCCGCTCAGGATAGAGGAAGAGAAGGTGGTTGAGGTCGCTGATTCTGTCTGCCAGTGATCGTATGGAGAAGTCTTTCGTTGTGTATGGCATGAGGTTCCACACCATCCGTTCTCCTAAGCACAAAAATGAGGGTTACCAATAGTTCATCCAATTACCTCTGCCTACCTTCAGGCAGAACTTTAACAAAAGTGCCTCTTTAAAATCATCAAGGCTTCTTGGGCATGAATAAGGATTCGTAATCTGTTAGTTCAAGTCCCAGAAAAAGTCCTCTTAGTGATCCTTTGAGCAGAACTTTTACCAGAACTTCTTTGAATACAACTGTGACCTTATCAACTTGGACTTAGTTACTGGGTAATCAGAGGTGGATAGTTCCAGACCAGAAAGCAAAAATCCAGACCTAGATTTCATTTCAATCAATCAATTGAGTACTCTGTGACTGTGACTCTTCATACTCAACTGGGGGCGGTTGACACAAAATCTTGGTCTGGATTTTTGCTTTCTGGAACTGAACTATCCACCTCTGTCAGCTATGGTACTTACCGTGAAGCAGTCTAGACAGCATCATGATGATAAGAAACTGAACGAGCAACACAGCCGACAGGACACACCTGCTTTGTTGGGGTTGTCTGCCACCCAGGCGATAGTAATGCCCCCGATTTCAGAGTCGCTGAAGCGTAGCAGGAAGGTTCCGTTGGGTTTGGACATCAGCATGTCCTGAGCCTGCTGTTTGTTCACAAAACCCAGAATCGCCCTGCCTCACCACAGGCAAACCCCAAACACAGACATATACAGATGCATAAAAAACACACCCAGAACATAATAAAAAGTCATCTATTTTTACTCCAATAATTACCACAGGCGTATTCCTTTGGCTGAGTACATTTCAAAATTGTTTTGTTGCCATGAAGACTACACATTGCATATCTGTTAACATCAACAAAATGATACCAATAAAATTTATAATGATAGTTCCTTCATCACGAAGGAAATTTATTTATTTAATGTGTTTTTGAAAGTCATGTCAAAATCGTAGCCATAAACACCAGGTAAAATGACAGCTGTCTGCAGTGGAATAAACAAGATGGCTGCCACCTTACCCATCATTCCAGTGGAGCTTCAGATGCTTTTTCATGAGTTCAATGACTCCGTCAAACCACTGCCAAAACGTGAAGTTCCTGCCAGGTAAACTCTCCTGCACGGGAGGACAGGTTACGTGCGGTAGCTAACCAATTATGTCACCTTAAAGGCCTATTACAAGCAGCAAATGAGTAGCTTAGGGATTTCTGCAATAATTGGGGAGTTCAATTAGAATTAACGGCACAACTATTTGCTCCCCAAAGACGATGTTTCTGTTGTAAGTTTGGCTGAAAGTCAGTTTTTAGCTTTGAGTAATAAGCAAAATACCTCCATCCTGCTTTCATGTCACTATCTAGTACAGGGTCAGAGTGAGCATGGATCCTGTCCTTGGAAGCAGTGAAAAAAACATGGGGACACACTGGATGGGACGCCAGTCCATCACAGGACACAAGGCGGGGGGCACCCTGGATGGGACGCCAGTATATCACAGGGCACAAGGCGGGGGACACCCTGGATGGGACGCCAGTCCATCTCAGAACACACACACTTACACTATATGCAATTTAGAAATTCCTTCATCAAACTGCATTCCTTTTTGAGAATATACAATCTCACACAGAA
Organism: Stomatorhinus ivindoensis; assembly: GCA_019775895.2. NCBI lineage: Eukaryota > Metazoa > Chordata > Actinopteri > Osteoglossiformes > Mormyridae > Stomatorhinus > Stomatorhinus ivindoensis. The sequence goes on along the minus strand of JABFEB020000092.1, from coordinate 15,389,907 downwards.
CACACACAGCCAGTGGGTACTCTAGGTCCTTCCTGCTGTCTTTTTTCATACTGTATTTTTTTAATAAGAGTATGTGCCCTGTGAGGGACTGGCGTGCTATCTACAGTGTCCTCTGCCATGTGTCCAGTGTTTCCTGGGACAGGCCCCCTGTCACCCTGCACTGGATAAGTGGTTTATTTTTGTAATGAAAGCACTATTTTGACCTTTAGTGCAGTTAATTAAACTGAGGCCAGGCAAAGGTCTCAAATGTAAAATTCCTATACAAACAGAGCTATTTTTCAATCCATTTAGCCAAACCACTCCAGAAAGATGATCAGGCCATACATGGGAGGTAATTAAGCCGCAAACAGAGCTTATACCTTCCAAAATGCTGCAAACCTACCCTGTTGAACTGTGACCAGGATATGGTCATATTCTGGTAATCCTCAGGATTTATGCTTGAACTGCTGAAGGCCTTCTGTGCTAAAAACACCAGGTTCTCCTCTGACAGGCCCCGGCTGCTCTGCACCTCTGCCTTGTACTTCATGTTGAGAGCTTCGCATAGCTGTGGCCACGTTACCTTGTCTGGAACGATGAAAGGCACCCGCCCCTGGACCAAACGAGAAGATCTAGAGTTACCCAACCCTGGACCAGACGAGAACATCTACAGTTACCCAACCCCGGACCAAACCCACCCGCCCGTGGACCGAACGAGAAGATCTACATTTACACAAAAGAAAAGAAAACTGCACATGGAACAGCAATCATTTTCATTCAGTTTTACAAAGCTTCTGCACTAGAACTACTGTCCTAACACCTCATCCTGCTGAAAAAAGTGCATGGAACATTCAATTCTGCTTTTCATCTTTAATTAGAGTATACGGTTTGCCTATCACAACAAGTGCAATGTCATCAGAGTAAATAAAATCAATTGAATGAAAGGTTTCATTAAAAATGATTGACTTTATTGATCCCACGGTATTTTTCCTGATGTTCTGGGTCAGTAAATGTACTCCAGGATCCCATTCTAAAAGCAGTTTAAAGTGCACATTCTGCACAATTCTTTATTGAGCATGTCCATGGCAACCGTAATGCTATGCTTCTCTTTCACAAACTCAACTAAGTTGCAGCGGACGTGCTCAGCACTCACTGGCTCAGCAAAAGCGTTATCCCATAGCACTGTCGCTGTGGCGTTGTTGTCTTGGCTTCCATGAACAATCACCACAACAGGAAGTGATAATGTCTGTGTGGCAGAGAGGCAAATGCCAAGAAATGATAGAATCACTTAACAAGAAACTGTTAGCATTCAGAATCAGAATCAATGACAAATGGCAGATGTAATTTTTACCTTCACTTGAAACACCAGCTCATTGCCCCCAACACTGAACTGGGATTCAAACAGAACGGTGAATTTCTCCTCAGTAACTGATTCAGCCCCTCGTCGGTCTGAGCGCTTAATCCGCTTCAAGGACTATGTGGAAGAAAAGCAGCATAAAATGCCATGGGCAACTCTTCAGATCATGATGTCACTTTCTGTACCAGTGCTTCGACTGGTACGCTTTCACTACCTCCACATCTGACTAGCTGACCCTTCGCAGTGACACGTGTACAGCTTTATAGTAGCATATAAATATAAGCACCTGTTGAACTGCAAGACTGTTTCTGCTTTACAACATGTATCTGGGAAGAGTAAACTAGCTTTCTTCGTTCAGGTGTGTCAGCATTGGACTTTATAATTCCATCCATCCTTACACCTTGTATCCTGGACAGGATAACAATCAAAGTCAGAACTATTATTGCAAAATCTGTCTGGGTCACTCTGCTCTTTATTCCAGTATTTTAAACCATCATCATATTCAGTTTTAGGTATCAGATGGTTGCCTTGACACAGCTGTAGAATTTCCCAATAAAACCTAGAATTTATTGTTCTTTCAATGGTTGCAATCCATCAAGGCCCAGAGGCAACAATGTGTCCCCACATCATTATACACATTACACATGAGGATGTTGGTATGCAATGTTCTGTTTTCTCCAAATATAATGCGGTATATACACTGCTGTTTGATATCTCTAGAGAACATTGTTCCTGTAGTGTTGTGGAACATCCAGGTGGTCTTGTGTTGGACAGCAGTCATTTTCTCTCTGCTACCCTCCTATAAACACCATTCCTCTTTGGTGTTTACTAATGATAGGCTCATGAACACAGACATTAAGTGTCAGAGATGCCTGCAGATCCTTATTTGTCACCATACGGTTCTTTGTAATTAATAGGATAATTCTTCATTTTTCCCTTTTACGTGCCCATTGCTAGAGAGAGTAGCAACTCTGCCCAACTTCTTGGCCAATTAAATATATGAAATACTTTCATATCAGGTCCTACAAGCTTCAACTAACTCCATTCCTGAGGCCCTCGAAAATCTCTTAATTGGACCATTTTGTACCTTGTTACAACACATTATGAAATAATGTCGCACTATGTCATAACTTGACAAAGTGTTAATGAAGACGTCCATCTTGGTTGTTTATTACATAATGCACAGTAATACATTTTCATCGTTAAAAAGTGCAACTCCCACATTTTGTGTTAACTGATGCAATATGGAATCATTTATTACAAAATATGGGGAAATGTATTACATATTGCATATTACATATTGCAAAATGCAGCAGATTATTACAGAATGTGAGTCGTATTACATAACAATATAAAAATTTGTCAAATTATTACATAATCCTGCATTTTTAGGCATAATATAAGGCAGTGTAACACACCTGAACAGAATTCTGTTGCGTGACTTATGTCACAACATTTTCTGAGCCATCCAAATGATTCCACTGGCCTTACAAGCTTTTCCTCACACATGTACATACCATGTTCCTGAAGTGTGCGCTGAGCGTGCCGCTCGTTTGGTGGTACTCCATCACACAATTGTTATTGAGGATTTCGCCACTGCTTTCACTGCAAGAAAGGCAGAGAGTCCACTGCATGAAGCTGCTGCAGAGTATCCTCCCACGACCCTCACCTTGAGTCCACTGCATGAAGCTGCTGAAGACCATGCTCCCACGACCCTCACCTTTCATCCTGTCTTTCATTCTACTGCTCTAAATATAAGAAGTACATTGATATAAATGGCACTGGAACCTCCCGTACCTCCTTCACCAGCAAACTGTCACCTTTTTACCATAAACAAGCCTAACAACCAGGGGTGCTAGGAGTTAGGACAATTCCAAGGCCCCCCTAGTGAGAGGGGCCCTAAAAAATGTGAAAAATAACTGGATTGATTTGGACTGGGGGTCCCAATATGACAAGCTTTCATGGGACCCAAAATCTTTAGCAACGCATCTGCTAACAACTCTGGGTGTTCTAAAGAGACAGGCCCTCATTCTCTGGAAAGCTCAACACAAATTAGAAACTGACTGCTAGATATGTGGATCTTTGCACCACATTACTCTTATTTTCCTGAGGTGATGTAGGTGGAGTATGCAGGCCTTACTTCCTGGTGTTCTCGTTTTTGAGTAGCGCCTTGGCCTGCTGCTCGCTAATGATGGTGGCTTTCACCTGGGGGGGGTTCATGTGCACGTTGAGCTTCCCCCCCACCAGAAGCCGCACGGTGGCAGCGAACTTCGTCTGTGTCTTCAGCACCTGAGGGGGCTGCTTCTCAATGATGAAGGTGCTGTGGGATACAGAATACAAACATACAGTCAGTCCCTGTTATACAGTCAGTCCCTGTTATACAGTCCGTCCCTGTTATACAGTCAGTCCCCAGTTAAGATCGGCCGACTTACGGACAGCTCCTATTTACAAATGGACTGTCGTAAACCCTGTTATACAGTCAGTCCCCAGTTAAGAACGGCCGACTTACGGACAGCTCCTATTTACAAATGGACTGTCGTAAACCCTGTTATACAGTCAGTCCCCAGTTAAGATCGGCCGACTTACGGACAGCTCCTATTTACAAATGGACTGTCGTAAACCCTGTTATACAGTCAGTCCCCAGTTAAGAACGGCCGACTTACGGACAGCTCCTATTTACAAATGGACTGTCGTAAACCCTGTTATACAGTCAGTCCCCAGTTAAGATCGGCCGACTTACGGACAGCTCCTATTTACAAATGGACTGTCGTAAACCCTGTTATACAGTCAGTCCCCAGTTAAGAA
>JABFEB020000092.1:15368432-15380057 GCA_019775895.2 Stomatorhinus ivindoensis | reverse complement strand
CCAGTCTGTACTTCTGTAGCGTGTTAGCCGGACAGGGGGCATACCAGTCTGTACTTCTGTAGCGTGTTAGCCGGACAAGGGGCATACCAGTCTGTACTTCTGTAGCGTGTTAGCCTCCCGGGTTAGCCAGGCTTCCATAGTGGCCCTCTTGCTCAGCAGGGCAGGTTCCCTCAGGACTCTCTCTGCTGGGGGCAGGCTGGACAGGTTGCTGAGCTGGGCTGGATGGAAGGAGGAGTAAGGGGAGGGTTAGAGAAGCCCAGCATTTGAACACAACGACACCTTTACACACCACACACCCGTCTTACTGTTCAGGAAGTGCAAAGGGTATTTGTAAATAAGGACGGGTCCTCTGCTCTTCACAGCACAGTGTCTGGGCTCACCCTGTATATGAAGGCTCTCCTGGTACTGGATTATAAAGTACTCCTGGTTGTGCTGTAGCTTGCGCAAGTCGTTGTCTGTGTCTTGTGTCATCATACGGAGTTCCTCAAAGGCCTGGTTTATCTGCTGGTATTTCTGAGACATGCTGTCCAACATCCCGCCACCGGGCGAGCTCGACCGCTAATGAAAGAGGGCACAAACTCGCTGACCTGAATCACATCCCATGAGAAGGAACGTATTTTCAGGGCGCCTTGACCACACGAAGCTCATGACAACAGCAGCCCTGGAAACTTACGTTTGTGGCCTCGCGCACCAGCCGCTGCTCAGTGTAGAGAATGTGTTTGATGCATCGCACCAGCTCCAGGGGACACCTGTCGTACGTGCTCTGGGTTCAAACAAGCACAAAAATCACATAACCATCATTTTGGAAGGCGGACTTCATGACCTTCAAACTTCATAGTTCAAAAGCGGAGCTATCATGTGGGAGTGCTGACCTTAAGCTGCGTGGCGTAGTGGCCCAACTTGATCTTGAGCAGGAAGCCGTCTTCCCCGACCTGGTGCTCCGCCTTCTTCTGCAGCTCCTGGACCAAAGTGTCCAGCATTCTCTTTGCTTTGAATTCCTCCTGAGGATTCTCCAAATCAACTGAATCCCTACGAAATGCAATACGCACCCATTACACCCGAATGTAACCTTTCTCATTTATTCCCCTCCATTCTTCTCAATTTAACAAAGACAGCCACAAGAGGTCATTGTTTGGCAAACAAAACTGCCTGTGAACTGTCACTCACTTGAGCCCTGGGCAAAGTTATCTGAATTTTCCAGTTTTTCTTGATCGCCACAGGTGTTTTCACTATCTGACTGTATGTAGCCAAACAGCACAGTTCAAGAAGATGAAATCCAGGTCACTGACTGACAATTAAGAAGGTTAACTATACTAATCCAGCATATTACATGCAAATGAGGACCAGTGATGTTCATTTTCATTATCATGAGGTGAGGAACATATGTACCCACCATAGCTGGGCCTCGATCCACTGGGACAGGTAGTGGCGCACCTCAATGGGGAAATGCTGCCCATACAGTGACTGCATCTGGTGCAGCGCCTCCCCCTGTAACTGCTGGGCCTGAATCCAAACCGCCATCTTCAGAAAGTGGAGAGAGAGTGAGGGAATATGCAGAGAGTGAGTATAATAAGTACAAGAACACTGAGGCTGGCTGAGAAGAACCCTTTGTTCATTTGGTTTAGACTTGTTACAGTAAGAATACTGTCCTCGACCACAGCCTATATATACCTAACACAGGAACATGGATTTCCTGGCACACTGCCCCCTACAGGCCAATTAGGAATTCACTGCTTTTCCAACAGGCACCATCTCTGGTGCATGATGCAAAGTTACCTGTGATGTGAAATAAAGAAACTGGTCTGGCTGAGAGCCTCATATTAATCTAAATGGGACCTAAACTCAGCTGAGGTAAGGTGACAAAAAAAGGTGAAAGATGGCACTGTACCATTAACATCCACTTTCAGTGAGGCATTGATCCATCCAGTCTTACTCTTCCATGCTGGAGCCTCTGTTTAGCATATGTATGTGAAGCTTTTTGTCTATAGCAGATAATTATCACGAAAAGACGTGTGAATGGGGGGGGGGGGGGGGGGGTTAAAAGTTGATATAAAGGTTATACTGACAGAAGAGCGGGCAGAATTGCACAATAACTTGCCACCCTGTGCAAACACCCGCAGCAGGATTTCGGAGGGCATTTTACGTGACAAAGACAAAGGAAATGCCGTAAAGCGTGTCACACACACATCAGAAACCCCAAAGCGCAGGCTGCTTTAGCAGGTCACACACTCGTTACTGGTCACTCACTGGCAGCTAATTCTGACACCAAGCTGGCTCCCTGAACACTGGTTCCCATTTCTACTGGTTTGGAAAATGTGTCTGCTGAATACATAAATGTAAATATAAACTCATAACAATACGATTGTCACTGTTCACCAGGGATCGGATTTGACAGATGCAGTGTGGGCAAATGAGACATTTTAATGAACATTTAATTGACACATTACAAACTCTCCATCATAGTAACTGAATTTGAGTGATACCTATTGGTAGATTATTATCATTTTCTTTGCCGATGTAATTATATAAAGGGACTTAATGTTATACTCATTTATATATCTGAATATTTGGTAACATCATTTTTGTTATGTACCTTATTGCTCTGTCAATCCTTAAACTAACAACTTTCAGGTAAGAAGCCTCTGTATCTTGCCACTATGCTTCTCCTGTGCAGCAGACTGAAGAGTCAGACATATCAACAAAGGTCCACATTTTTTGACCCAGTGGGACCTGTGATTCCCTCCACCTTAAGCAAGGTTCCTTAGAACCTCTTACTGAGACCTCCACAAAGAATTTGGGCTTGATTATGGATGGCAATTTCTACATCACATTTCAGCTGGTTTGCCTCACCGAGCAGAAACATAATACCAGGAACAAAGGCAGGCATCGAAGCAAAGCAAGGCAAAACCAAACTTGAAAGAAGGAAGCGGAAAAAAGGGCGAATCTGTGGATCAGCATAATTAAGAGGCTTGTGATGAGATGGGAAATCTTTGTGTACAGAGTTAAACTGATAGGCTGAAAATGTGAAAGACTGAAACCACATCAAAACTAATCACTATACACTTTCCAACTCCTGGAACCTGAAGAGTATTTGAGATTTGGCAAAAACGCTGGTCATGCATAAAAATATTAGCTGCTAAAAAAACAACCCTAGGGGCAAAAAAAATTTAAAAGTTCCAGTGAGTCAAAAGAGAAGTAAATGCAAATGAATGCTTGGTGCCCAAATGGAAAACAGCACGTAATACACTGGAACGCCTACATGATAACACACTGGAACCGGCTCACATGATTTGCATGGTGAAACAAACACAGGTTATTTCTACTGTGTAGATAAGGGCAGCTGCACTGCATCCACTGTATCCTACTGTACAAAACTCTCATTAGACAAACACTTATAAGAAACAATGGGTAGTGCAGAAATGATCAGAACTTGATTAGTTTTTATAGGTTAATATTGCATCTACATTTACTTAAAATAAGTGTAGCCCAATATATCACAAAACTCAGTTTACTCTGTCTGCAATGTTAACTGTGAAATCACTAACTGGGATTATGGGTAATTTACTGATGCTTACACACGTCACTTTCTCTAATGTGTAATTAGTGGTACGTACACATGTCACTTTTCCCAGTGTGCAATATAATACCCGTCCCCCCCATATATATACACGCATACATTCCCTTATTTATGGCCCTTTAATTTGACTTCTTTTTCTTATCCTCCAATGCTGAAAGACTTGCTTGCTTGTTTCTCCTCTTGCCTGATGCATTTCATTGTAGTGCTGATCCTGTGTTAACATACATTTGACAAACTGAAAGATAGACTGGTGTGTTGATTGTGCATCTACAATAATAGGACTGTATCTGTTTGATATATTGTAGGTTCTGGAACAGGTGATATAACGCATCCCATTATTCTGTTATCCCTGCTCTCCTGAAGCCGCCGTGTCATATGCGTGTGGGTGCTTGTGACAGGGCATTAGATCAGATTTAATGCCACCCTACCACACTCTGGGGTCTGCCCCCCCGGTGCCCTTTTCCTTCCATGCTTCTATAAATAGAGGATGAGTCGGCCAAATACAGAACCCAGCCACTTCCATCTTCACTTAGAAGCACTAAGGTTTTGTCAGCTCTGTCTTCATTGGAGGAGAAACAAGTAAAAAAACAAGATTAAAGGACTTAGCAAAGCATCTCTTCCAGTGAGTCAAACCCAACAACCAACAGCTGTAAATACTTGTGCAGCTGACAGAGTAGGTTTAGTGACACGATGAAAACTCTGTGTGAGGCTTGTCAGCTGAGTCCAAATTAACGCCAGCACCTACCGAACCCAAAGAGTATCTCCAAGATGGTTGCACAACGCAGGTGTGGCCTGGCGTCATTCATGACATGTGTCTATGGCATACCTTAAGCATACCCCCAGCATTCTTAAACACTAGTGATTGAAACCAAATTGTCAAAGTATCTCAAATCACAAGAAACACACGTTATCTTTTCAAGTTAGCAGCATGTCTAAGTAAACATACTTGCAAACACAACAGCGACTTCGGTGTCAAAGGGCAAACGTGCATGACATGCTCGGTATCCCCGTCCTCTGGGGCAGGGGGCGAGGCCGAGCCCCGTCTGCGGGATGATCCGATCCTGTCCAGACTGCCATATGTGCATTATCACACCTGCCCTGGGCCAAAGGCTGTAAATACTATAAATACACGCCGCTGGTGTCAGCTGAGCGAAAGCTAATTCACTTAACCTACACCTCCAGACTCCCATCAGGTCCTGCTGCCGTTGCAGCTTCTCTCCTTCGCTGCCCGGAGATGGGACCGTTCTGTCGAACCGGCGAGCTTCTGATCGCACACGCAGAGGCCAGACCCGCTGGGTCGCACACCTATGTCCTGGGCAGAGCTGGTCATTTAGAAAAACGCGCACAACATCCGCACTTACACGTGCATAATAAAGAATAGAGTGAGGTGGCTTTACCTCAGAATGGACACACAGTTCAGGAACCTTATCTAATTTAGCAGAACTATGCCAACAGCCTGGAAAGGTTGCGGATTTGTTCAAATTTGCTATTGGCAATGGCTCATGTTTAACAAACACCATGACTAGAGCAAATAGAGCAACATGTCACCCTAAACATTACAACATTTTAAAGCAGACATCTACTTTTAATTGCATATATATTTTATTTTCACAATGCCAATTCACTTAATAAAGTTAATATTACTTTTAAATGCTCAGTAGTGATTTGTAGTTTAGCGAAATTTTAGCTTTTTAAACATACTTAATACCTACTGAAAAAATGCTTCATTTTGGTTCATCTTGCAAAGCTGTTGGAACCTATCTTGCAATATGTGGATTATTACACCACAGAGTGTCACCTCCACAAAGCGACAGGGTCACTGACTGGCTTCAAAATGTTTAATTTGCTGAATTTAGCCTTATTCAAAATCAAACACATGAGAATCTGGAAGATACACATATTACATGTAATTGTTTAATGAGATGTTTATTGAGAAAGAACCTGAAACAAATATGAAGAAACGTCATAGACCTACACCAGCTGAAGATCTCAGGCAGCTCACGGTTTAGGGCAAAGAAACAGACCAACGCTTCCCTGAGGAGAATTCCGGCCGTTCACCTCATCAAAGGCACCTGATGAACGTTCATGCTCGCCAACAGTGGTCTCTAACAGTGCTATCCAGGCACCAACAGCAAATGTTTTCACTCTTTGTACTCAAGCTTCATAGTTTACATAAGATTAGGATGGACATGGGGGAAACTTGGGGAGAAGTTGTTTTTCATCATTTTGATACATTGGCCAACAATTATTTTATTTGCAGATTTCTGTGATATGGTCAAATCCCTGATCTAGGTTGACCAGTTAATTCATGTCAGGGAGGACACTTTGAACTAGGACAGTATTTGTAAACTACCATTTCAATTTAAAGGACCCAGAATTCACTTATGCACAAAGTTCTTGCTGTGTGCTGATTGGTCAGTCTCCTATAATTATGAATGTGTCACATTTCAATCAATGAAACATAGTAGTTGTTTGTAAAACCTGAAGTAGCTCAGATTGTCCTCCCTGACATGTATTATCTGGTCACCCTACCTAATCATTGCAACCATTAATCCTGTGCAATGTTAAAGACATACAAAAGATAATTCAGGCATTAAGTGCCAGTCTCAGAAAGCAGGATTTCTTGCTTAGCTGTGTAACTTGTCAGATTTAAGGTAGTCTGAGCTAAATTTAAGTGAACGTAGATAAAGTCCATTTACACTCTCTATAGGCCTACAAATACCTTCATAATTCATTATAATGGTCAGTATAAGCCAAATGCATAATAAACAAGGCTATAATGTGTTATGCCTTTCTATAAATAGTTATTGCTATAAATAGATATAACTTTATGAATGCATTATAATGCATTGTACATGGGTGCTTTAAGTAAAGTGTTACAAAAAGGCCTTAATTATAACTTAATATAACAGCTCAAAGGGGTCGAGTAACAAGATGATGCTTGAGTAACAAAACAGCCCATAAACTGCTAAAAGAAAGCATTGTGAGCACTAACACAATGAAACAATTGAAATAAAATGGCACTCGAATGCTGTGCCGCAGGCCTACACTGTTGCCACTCTATGGAGCAATGCAGTAATTCCACGGCACTGCTATAATATTCCGGCACAGTGGACACCAAGCGTCCATGACAGCAATCTGTAGCATGGTGCCCAGGCGGGAGCTGGGGGTATGACCAGGGCCCACATTAAGAGAATGCGACCATAACAGAATTACCATGAGATGAGATAAACCACATGTGTATCCACAACAATGACTGTGCACAATGACACCTAAGTGACTGAACAGTGAAAAAAAAATTGACCAATCAAGACAGATCATGTCAGCTTCTGTATCGGACTGGCATCCCATTGAAGGCCAGGTTTAGTGTTAAACCCCTCCCCTCGCGACCCCTACCAGGACTGACAGCTGGAAGATGGATGGGCTTTACGTGGTGCGCGGAATCGAGTGCAAACCGGGTTTGGTGAACAAGGGCAGACTCGCGCATGTCACCTTAGCATCAGCACTCATTAGAAGAGGATGCTAGGAAAACAAGCGAAAAATGAATGAGAAGATGGCTGAGGAACCTTCTTCAGCAGGGGAAACAAGGGCAAGGTCACATTCAAAATCAACGTGAGTATAAATCAGTCATGAGTTCCAGACAGGGGCGCTGGCTGTGAAAAAAGGACAAGCTGGAAGGTCTGTGCTACGAAGAGTAGGACCACTGCTGGCATTGTCGCCTCTCTCCAGTGAAACATGCCGACGAGTCAGGATCAGAAATAACAGTCCAATTAGGACACCTACTATGAAAAGAAGCTTCACAATGCAAAATTTAAAATTCTTAGACAAATTCAGTTATATTTGGCACTAATCTTCCTCCTGGGCACTCATTGGTGTTATGGACATTTCTATACTCATTCTATACTTCTGTATATATTTACTTTGACAGATACACTGACGTACTGCTGTGCTTCCTTTAGCTATCACTTTGTTACGCTTAGCCTACAGTATAAGAAGAAAATAGGGTACTAATCGCTTCCTGCCTTGTGCCGTTCCCAGCTCATTTGCAAGCATACAACAGGGCAAATGCTCCATCTTGGCAGCAGATTCAGGACATGAAGGCCTTCAAATGAGGAATAACCACACAAAATACAGTTAATCCAAAGGACAGAATGGAGTTCCGATTTGCGGGTGGTTTACAAACAGGGCTTATTACTCCTTTTTGTTCGTGGGGCTTTTTGGGATGTGCGCGAGGTCACTTCCTCCCAAAGGGGTCAATATTTTTTCTTTAATAATGAAACAGATAATGGCTTCGAGACCAAGATGTCTGCAACTGCATCCCTAGGAAAAAGGCATCTTGCTCAAAATTTCTTCCCATAAGAAATATGTTTTGAGGTTGATGTTAATGTTAGATAAAATTCCTGCAAAGCGGGAAGCAGAGGGCAGCAGAAGGAACAAAAGCGAAAGCTGCTACAGCCAGAGGATCTGAACTACGGTATTTCAGGAAGGACCTAAGCGTCTCTGGCAGCCAGCCAGGCTTTCAGGCATTCAGGATAACTTTTTTCCAGCACACTTCTGACTCAGCTTGGTGTCATATTTCTAAACTAGAGCACCCCGGTAGATAGCAGTATCACTGAAGAACTAATATCATTGTTATTTCTCACATGATAAGTGGGTATGGAGAATGAAGGAAGATATGAATGAATGAATTACTTAATGTAATGAATGAACATCATTTCAATTGTTTTTAAATGTCATAATGTTTCTTTAGAATTTAGTATTTTAAAGACATCACCAAGTCTCATTTTCATAATTTTACAATTGAAAGTCCCTAAACAATTAGTTGTAAGACTGACTAATCCTAATCGATATCAATAATAATTTGTATTATTGCTAGAAGAACAAAAGGTCTTCGCTTCTTAAAAGTGCCATAAAATGAAGGTGTGTGCCTTTAAGGACGGTCATGCGCTTTAAACCAATTTTCCCCTAATATAACAATTAGTTGCCTGGGAACAAGGTTAAAATTAATGTCATTCTGAAGTACTTGTGATGACTAGAAGTGTTGCATCACACAGTAGGAGCACTGAGAACAGAGAGGAATGGCCGCAGGGCCAATTTCACTGCAGTCCTCTGTCTGCCTCCCTTATTCCAGACCAAAGAACAAAAGTCTACCCCGCCTGAGCTGGTGTCTGACTGTGTGTGTATGTGTATTTATATTTATTACACTGTAGGGACCAAATGGGAACACTTAATTTTATAAAAAATGTGTGACTGCAATCAAACTAAAAATGTCAAAAGTCTTGTATTTTATTTGGTTACTTATTGGTTAGGGCTGGGTAGTGGTTATGGATGTTATAGTTGGGTTTAGGGTTTTGCCCATAGAAATAAATGGAGAGTCCCCATAAAGATATAGATACCTAACATGCACGTGAGTGTGTGTGTGTGTGTGTGTGTGTGAGAGAGAGACAGTCAAAGTGATTCCTCTGAACAGCACACGTGCCTGTTGATATTCCAGGGGTCATCTGGTTGGCCGGTGCAAATATTGAGCAGGACAAATGTGAGGCAGGAGAAGGCAGTGCTAAATATGACAGAGAGGAAGACAGGTCCACGTAGGACAGTGACTGAAAGGGGAAAAACACAATCACAAATCAAAGCTGATATAACGGACACATTTTTACGAATTGTTCTAGAACTCACTCTGGATGGAATGGCAGTCTAGTGCAGGGCAAACAAATTATGGGAAATTCTGAGACACTGATTAGCCTAACTGCATGGCTTTAGAATGCAACATGAAAGCTGAGTAACTGCAGGAAATGTGCAGAACATGAAGACTGCACACACATACAGAGTGGAGGCGGGGCTCATGCCCTTAATATCTCATAAAACTTCTGAAAGAGCTCTGCTTTAAAGTTTATGTATAAGGTGATCAATTTTATATGTTAAAAATGTGTTTATGTTAAACATGCCTTGAGAAAGGGCAAAGTGCGAGAGTTCTGATGTATTGTTTGGCTGTTATTAAATAGCCAGTCAGCCTAACCTCTGCTGCATGCATAAACGTGTACACATGTAGGTACGTAGATGCCCCCATCTACACGCCTCCATTTACACACGGTATGTGCTAGAACTAAAAAATGGCATAAAATAGAAACAGAAAGCCACACATTGGGGTAGGGGGTATGAAAGGAAGGAAGGCAGAGGGCCATGAGAGGTTTCAGGGCTCTTCTCTAGCATCTCCCTGATCATGCCACAGGCCGTAAGCGAAGCAGCTGCGCCCTGCAGGCCGATGTGCTACAGTTACACTGGCAGAGAACAAAATGAGACGTTTAATGAGGCTGAAAATTGGACATGGTGATTAACAAATGAACAAACAAATAATCAAACAAACAAACAAATACATGTGCAAAGGAATGAATGAATCATGATGGGAATAAGGGCCAGAGAGATTTTAATTTGAAAAAAAATGTACATGAAACTACAAAGACAGAATTCCTGTCGAGACCCAGAATGGCCGACATTTTATCTAAAACTCGAAAGGACAGATAAAGTGACCTGACACCAAGAAAGGGTGAATCAGTACACCACTAAAAAGCTCTAATCTGCCTGACATACGGTGTCCTCCACTGCAAAGCTTTTAAGCCTAAACTCAATGCCATTTGGGGGAAGTGGAAGTTTAAAAAAAAATCACATTACTTCACTCTACTTAATTTAGCTCGAAAGCACTGGTCCACTGAGAAAGCTAACAATAAAATTGTTCCTAGTGAAAAGAGCAGCGTGGCTATGAGGTCTCAGAGGCCGACGAAACATCAGACAATGTTAATTTGTTTATTAACAAGCAGCCATATAAATATTTATGTGAAAGGCCTGGCTACACTGGGGCAGTACTGGTATAAACTAAAAAAATAATCTTTGCAAGTCTGCAGTTCCACGGACAGTAATGGTGAAAGTACACCACATTCCAAAAAATTATTAGAAACATCTTAAAATCCACCATAGGGGCTGCTAACATCTAGTCTGGAAAGGCTCTGATTTTACCATTAAAAGCCTGTTTCTAAGGGTTATATTAGATCTATCGACTGTAATCAATTAACGCAGAGAGCACAGCTGACCTTAGGAGGTAAAAGTTTGAAATGTGCTCAAACTTCAGTGAAGCAAGTTCCGACATGTCTAATTTACAGTCCTGATTTGTACAGACTGCAGAAACGGGGTAACTGCCATAATTAAAGCTGTTTTCCACTGGCATGGCCAGGACCAGGGCCATTATAAATTGGTGGTTTTCCAGTAAATTTAGAGACACACACCAAGGAGGTTGCAATGTGTCGCTAGCAAAATGATGCAGGCGCACTCTGTCAGTTTTGTCCCCAACATCCCAGCCTGGTAGCAGCCACATGCTTGCTTTCATTTCCTTTCAAACGCAGTTTCGTTTGTTCTCCCTGCTAATCACTATTCACCCTTGTATTGTTTTCTTCATTTCTCTCCCAGTCAGCTAAGATCGTGCTGCAAGTGTGGACGTCTATTGTGCCGCAGACTTGTGTTCCAGTGTTCCTCTGTGCCCATTCTCCTGAGCATTCTGCACGTTTAGGTAGTCGATACCCATTTCTTCCGGGTGAAACTCAACACCACTGAGCACTACTATCTCTGTGATAATTATGGATTCAAAAAA
This sequence comes from Stomatorhinus ivindoensis, assembly GCA_019775895.2. NCBI lineage: Eukaryota > Metazoa > Chordata > Actinopteri > Osteoglossiformes > Mormyridae > Stomatorhinus > Stomatorhinus ivindoensis. The sequence continues at coordinate 15,368,841 of JABFEB020000092.1, read as the reverse complement.
ATTTATCAAATTTAGCAAGGCTATACTTATCAATGAAATGATTGCCCATATGGTTAAATTCAAACTTTTTAAAAATGAAATGAATTAATTGTTTGCAGATTGCAGTTTTGAGGACATAGTCTTAAATTTCTGGCTTTAATCAATTTTGAGAGAATAGTTTGGTCAAAAATATCAATGTGCTGTAAACTGTAAATGCCAAAAATTGAGGCTGCTTTAAAAATGTGTCCATAATAAAATAGCCTTTCAACTAGTCTGGTATAATCTTACATTAGAGTTATTTAACAGAAAATAAAAGTAATAGAACACAATTGCTCTGAATATTATAATTTATTTACAGTGTTGGGCATTTCAGGTCCAGAAGCTACAAATCCAGACCAGGATTTTGTTTCTACCAAGCAGTTGAGTACTC
>JABFEB020000092.1:15352144-15368332 GCA_019775895.2 Stomatorhinus ivindoensis | reverse complement strand
GGCCAGAGGTGGCCAATCTTACCTGCAAAGGGCCGCTGTGTATGCAGGTGTTTGGGGTAACCTTTAGGTCAGCTGTTCAAACCCAGGTATGAGGACCCTTCAGCCAATCAGTCCTTTAATTAGTGACCTAATTAGGGAGTATTAGCAAAAACCTGTATACACACCGGCCCTTTGCGGATAAGATTGGCCACCCCTGATTTAGGCAAACGCGTCAGTCAGGTCAACTTCCGGAAGTGTCAGGGTGGGGTAACCACCATTCAAGGAGCCATTTTGTTCACATTGTGCAAGAAATCCATGTGACAGGAAATAACAGAGTGAAGGACGATCCTAACTGTTGCAAGCTTAGTAACTCATAAAATCCTAAAATACCAGAAAATTTTACATTTTTAGGGAATGGTCAGGTATGCTTAGTTTTACATGTCAAATAGTATGACCCCAGGAAAACATTCACAGTTCATCATAATTGAAAAAAATAGTATTTACATTAAAAATTATGATTAAAATGTTGACACCGAGGCCATGTGCTTACATAGGTGTCCATGATATTGCCTATGAAATTAGATTTTAAATTGAAGTGTTAAATGGTGTAACCAGTTACACCATTTGACTGAAATGACATTTTGACTCTCATTACAGTTGGCCTTTCGGTTAGAGGACAATTTTGTGAAATAACAGTAATTTATGATGCTGATTAATTTACTATGTGGAACTGTTTTCAAATGTTCAATTTTATATTTTTGGAAAAAGTAATTTATCCACAATATTCTTATAAAAGCCCTGTAAGGCAAGGATAAAATCATTCAGCTGCCCGACCCTGGTGTTTTAGAAATGTTTATCTTCAATGCATATTTATATTCCATTCACATACAGATTTAAGTGATATAACGTAACATATGTACCTAACTTCATGTAGCAGAATCACGTGGGTGAACAATGACTGTTGAACATGAACAGCACCTAAAACTCCAGTAATTCAGTGACAAGAAATACTACCGAAAGAGTAAAATTTTCATCTCTATATTACATTTCTGCTATTTCATAATTAACACAATAAAATATCCAGGAAAAAGTGGTCTATCACAGAGCATGAGTGAATGTTGATCCTGATGCATGGACCAGTTACCTTGCCATAAGGCGTGAAAGGTAGATCACACACATACACAGATATGCACAGAAACACACAAACAGACAGAAACACACACGCATGGATAGGTAGGTCTTTAACCTGATTCACTGTTGCTAAATATTTTTCTTAATTAAAATCATGTCCGAGGTCTTAGTTCTCAACCAGGATAGAGTGGATTTCCCATCCAGGTAGGGATGAGTCACTGCCTGAACTGAAGGAGGTTAAGTCTTGGGGTTTTGTTCATAAGAGAAGGGAAAAGGGAGCGGGAGACTGACAGGGGGATTGGTGCTGTGTTGATGCTGTACTGGTCTGTTGTGGTAAAGCAAGAGCTGAGCTGGAAGGCAAAGCTATCAATTTACCGGTCAATCTGCATTTCTACCCTCACCTGGTCACAAGCTTTGAGTAGTGACCGAAACAATGAGATCACGGATAAAAGCAACAGAAATGAGCTTCCTCCGCAGGATGTCTGGGCTCAGTCTTAGAGATAGGGTGAGGAGCTTGGACAGTCGAAAGGGTCTCAAAGTAGAGTTGCTGCTCCTTCGCGTCGAAAGAAGCCAGCTGAGGTTCAGACATCTATCTAGAGTGTCTCCTGGATGTCTTCTTGGGGAGATTATTGGGGCATGTCCAACCAGGAGGAGACCCCGTGGTAGACCCAGGATATGCTGGAGAGATTATATATCTCAGCTAGCCTGGGAATCTTAAAGTTACATTTTATCTAAATACAGTGGACACCACTTATAGTGATAATGGTTATAGTGATCAAAAACGCTTGGGCCAGAATCATTCCTGTACAAATACCGTTTAAATATGTCGCTTATAGTAATCAAGTAGCCCACTTATAGTGTTCATTTTGGATCTTTTTAAATATGACATGATGACAACACATGGAGATTAAAACTGCAGTATTTCTTTTTTTTTTCAACTTTACTTTCATAAGCCTACTTTGCCTTGGGGTAACCCTAGCTACCTGAGGCTAATGCTACATGAACAGAAAACATGACAGGAAAAAGTAATTTTCTCTCAATGACAAATACTGACTCAAGAAAGCTTATGATAAACCACCAAAAACTAGTTACTGAGATGCATCATCGAGACTACAATAAGCGCTTTGAGACAATGTAACAATGTTAAAATGTGCTGTAATAATAATGTTTTATTGAATATTATTTACAATACTGTACTGTATTATAGCATATTTGAATTGTACACAGTTCAGTAATTTAATTTGGCCAATACTGTAATTTGAATCATCATTACAATATTTTCATGAAATAAATATACAAATGTCAATTAGATAGTAATCTGCCTGAGACATAAAGGAAAAAATCAGTTATAATGATCATTTGCTTATAATGATCAATTTCACCGAGACAGATGGGATTACTAAAAGTGGTTTCCAGTGTATTGTAAAATATATAAAATATAAATGCAAATATACACTCACTGGGCACTTTATTAAGAACAGTATAATACCAGATAGGGGCTGCCCGTGCTGTCAAATCTTGGGCCTCAAATTTTCTTGGATCTCAGAGGATTTTGGAAACATTCCTTGGAGATTCTGGTCCATGCTTGAGATTTATTAGCTGCACATACATGCTGCGGCTCTCCTGTTCTATCACATCCCAAAGGTGTTCTGTTAGATTCAGACCCTGTGTCCGCAAAGGCCAATGAACACTGAACTCATGGTCATGATCATGAAACCAGACACGGTGCAACACGTTGCATTATCATGCTGGAAGTAGCCATTAGAACACGGGCAAATTGTGGACATGAAGGGACGCACATCGTCAGCAATGTGCTATATCCACAACACAATTATAACAGTAGTTATGCCTTTCATCTTATATTCACAAAAATCAGCAAAACAGTAACAAACCCACCCCAAAATAAACATCCTAACCTCACTGCATGCATAGTGACGGTAATTTTTAAGGTAGTGAAACGGTTTTGGTACAGAAATGCAACATTAACGTCTGTGCACCTGGTATCAATATCTGCACATTATTATAATGGATCACACTGCCAGTCAACGATCATTTGGATTCACGGTTTTATTAAGCTGGTCTACTACAGATATAGATGCCCTAAGCATCAAACTAAGTAGACCAAAAATGTTCCCAGTAGAAGACCAAGCTCTATTCCACTGCTAATAATGTCCACTGAGGCATTCACCCGTCACAGATAGGGGGCACGGGGCAGCTCAGGACCCCATGCCAGAGTCAGAGAACAAAAAGGGGTGAATACTTAAATAGACACATCTGAGGTTACGACAATGGCGCCAAGGGCCTGCTTCCTGTCTATCAAGTGGAGCAGGCCCATCTGAAAGTGTTTCTGTGGAACACGTAAACATGTGGGAAGAACGCCAGCGTGATCCGTTTTGTGAAAAGTTGTTCAAGTGTAACACCAGGTTGCTGCCACGCTGGGATGCTCTCTGAAGGCAACACAGGCAGCCTGCCACAGGAAAAAAAATCAAGTTTGACTATCAGACATGTGAGAAAGCATTGGTTTATTTCAGAAAAACTATAAGTAGACTCTTAAGATTTCTCCCAATTGTATTATGCAAAGAAAACACAGACAAAATGTCACCATATTGTGATATTATGCAAGCAAGAAAACAGAAGCAAACTGTTAAAATGTAAAAGAAACCAGAATGCACAAGGCTGTAAGAGCATAAGGCTTTGGATCTTTACCAGCAGCACATTGCTTAATGTTTAGTAATATCCAAGGTCTTAAAATGGAAGCGGCAACATGAAGAGACACTGCAGGAGGTCAGCAATGAAATCAAATTCAGTCTAATGGATGGAAGACATGATTTTTACCATAACGCCCACTCACTGTAACTTAGACTTTTTATGCTTCAGTGAATAACACTCCACATAAGAACATTTCATGTTGCGTTCAGATCTTCTTCTGATACCAAACAGGGCGCATATAACAAGAAAGCAAAAAGCATAACTGGTTTGGAAGTAAACACTCATATTTCAGTCCTGCTTCTCGGCCTTCTTTACTCATATAATCAAAGTATAAATGAAGTGCAAAGGCAGAAGTTTGTGTTCAGCTTAAAACACGGTAACGTAGGCACAGCTACACCATGGCAATGAATGCTGTGATTTTTGAAGTGCTTTACTGAAACGCAAGACCCCCCCGCCGAGAATGCTCTGAAAGCCCTCAAGCTCCAGCTTTTAATGTGATAAAGGCTGCTGCCATCATAACATGGTTACAGCGCAGGTCTCTGCCTCAGAACAGCGCCCCAGTTCCCCCCAGGCCTTCTGGCAATGTGGCATCAGTTTGCTGGATGGCTGCATTTCAGTGGACCAACAGAAATAGATTGGAGACGTCTGGAACTCAGAGCGGCCCTTAATGCCACCTCCTGCACACCCCTGGTGCCGAAAAGACGTTATACACCATGGAGTATGTACATATCATAGATGTTAATAATGTAGATCAGTGTTTCCCAATCTGGTCCTCGGGGACCCACAGGCAGTTCACATTTGTGCTCCCTTACAACTTCATTTAGGGACCTGGGAGGGAGCAAAAATGTGGACTGTCTGGAAGGGAGCATGGAGGGAGCAAAAACATGGACCAACTGTCGGTGCCCAAGGACCAGATTCGGAAACACTAATATAGATTATGAAGCAGCTGGTCATGTTTAAATCACATCTGAATGCTTGGAGTTTGTGTGTTATCCTCATATTCCCATGTTCGCCCAATGAAAAACCAGCGTTACAAAATGCTAAATACAAACCCATTTCACATATCACCTCACCTAGAGTAAACATAATGCATATAACTGTCTATATTTCAGTCCCAAGTGCAGTTAGTTCTTATAACAACAGTACTCACTCAGGAGGACTGAGGGATGTTAGAACACAGTAAGAATTAAGTCTCGTAAGTACAAAGCACAGTCACGCATCTGGCCGGGTAAAGCTGGATTACTACATGTACAATATAATAATCTATACCACGGGTGTGTCTGCTGAGGTGTGACATGAGTAAATGGTGTCCTGTAGTAGTGTTAGTGTTCAGGCCATACAGCAACTCTGGATATAATGGACTTTGGATATAACAGACTGTTTTGCCAGGTCCGTTGAAGTCCGTTATAACGGGATTTCACTGTGTGACACACAAAAAAAATATTTTAAATCATACAATGCGTTATACAGCAGTCTCCACTCTGACTCTCCTTACCTCTGCAAACCAAATACATTCCATTTACCGCTTGGAGTAAATAATAATTTTTAAAAATGCTGCAGAATATTCATTTTAATTTGAACATTTGCTTGACAGATTATCTGAAAAGTGCCAATATATTTTATCATCAGCAGTATTCACCTGTCCAAAATATAAATATATATATAAAAGACGGTCTAGAAGCCCTCAGTGCTGACAGGGCACAGACGACATGCCATTTAATTTGCCCAATGGGATATACTGAGGCCTCGGTAAAGTAATTGGATCAATAAGTCAAGGAGTGAAGAAGGAGCTTAAAATGCCCTCTGCTTAGCACCTTCCTGCCTGATCCACAGGGCCACAATCTGGGAGCATGACAGAGAGACAGCTTCCGCGGCCTTGCTTCATCTACGCCAGACAGGCTGGACAAAGTGAGAAGACACTGTAGCCGACTCATATCACAGGGTCACCAACTCTCATGTATCTGGCGTGATACTCACACTTTCAGACTCTCACGCCCACGCAAGAAATCTTACGCCAAATATACATTACTCCATTATAAACCCAAAATTACCTGCATCAAAAACATAGGGGCCGTTGGCAAACCCTACAGACTATTTACAAGGTAATAAAACTCCTACATACATGTAAATCTGTGTGCTGATTTGTCTGGAACTGAAAATCTCACACCAGCCAGCTGACCATGGTTGGCAACCTTGTTATGACATCTTAGACAATTTAAACTGCTACACACTTCTTATACCACTTTAGAGGATTATGATTATCTGGACTGGTCTAAGAACTGTACCGCCCTCTACGAGAAGGGCCAGAGCAGGCTGCCTTTCCAATGGAGACTCTGTTCCTTTAGAGTCTGCAACACCCTGCTGCAGGTGCAGTGCCAGTCTGTTAGTTAGGGCCACCTTCTGTGCTGTTGCATGCTGGGGAAGCAGAATGCAGGTGGCAGAGACCAACAGACTCAATAAGGTGACCAGGAAGGCTGGGTTGATGATAGGGGAGGAGGGGGATACTATCGATACTGTGGCACCTCACTGAGCACCTCAGAAAATCATTCCTTTAGGTGGCTATCAGACTCTACAACCAGGGAATCACTCAGGGCACAAGCTCAATATATCCTGTCTGTTCATATTTCTTGTGCAGTATTACCATACATATACGTTATACTTATGTATTTTATATAGAAATAGTTGTATGTGGTACTGTGCATTGTCTAATTTAGTCTTTTCTGCAGTATACTGTGTAGTCTGTAATCACAAACGATTTCCTCCAGGATAAAAGTTTCCTGATTCTGATTCCGACCCAACACAAAAGAGCTTCTTTTATTTTTTCGCCAGGAGTCATTTTAAGTCTAAATTGTTATGTTTCACTTAACTGTTTTCATTCCAGTGTAGCGGACACTTATCTGAAGTAACATACAGCTCTGTAAAAAGATAAGAGACCACAGCAAAATAAAAACATAAGAAATTTACAAACAAGAGGGGGCCATCCGGCCTATCTAGGTCAAAAGGAGAACTTAAGTAATAGCTCAGAGTTGTTAAAATCTTATCTAGCTCTGATTTGACGGAACCCAAGGTTTTAGCTTGCGTTACACTAACAGGAAGACTATTCCATACTTCAACTACACGCTGTGTAAAGAAGTGCTTCCTTAAATTCATAAAAAAATGTTCTCCCACTAATTTCCATTTATGGCTCCGAGTTCTAGTATTTAAACTAATATTGAATACATTTGGCTGAACAGCATCCAGTCCTGTTAGAGTCCTATATACCTGGATCATGTCCCCCCTTAGTCTCCTTTGCTCGAGGCTAAACAGATTCAGCTCAGCTAACCTCTCTTCATAAGACATTCCTCTAAGACCAGGAATCATTCTTGTAGCCCTACGTTGCACCTTTTCTAATGCAGCAATGTCCTTCTTAAGGTATGGTGACCAAACCTGCACACAATATTCTAGGTGGGGTCTTACCAAGGGACTGTATAATTGTAGCATCACCTCCCTTGACTTAAACTCTACAACCCAACATCCTACTGGCCTTTTTTATTGCATCCCCAAACTAGCGAGAGTTAGACATGGAAGCATCAACACACACACCAAGGTCTTTCTCATAATCAGCTACCTTTATTTCTGTACTTTATATTTCTACTCCCTGCATGGATTACCTTACATTTATCTATGTTATATTTCATCTGCCAGGTATCAGCCCAGTTTCTAATTAAGTCAAGATCCCATTGTAGCCTCTCTGCTGCTAGATCAGTATCTGTTGGTGTCGTCTGCAAATTTAACGAGTTTACTGTATGTATTGGTGTTGATATGATTAATCAAAAATTGGGAACAATAGTGGTCCTAAAATTGAACCCTGCAGTACCCCACTATGAACGCAGGCCCACTGTGACATTGTCCCTCTAATAACATCTCGCTGCTTCCTGTCTGTTAACCAGTTTCTTTATAGATCTCCAGCCCTGCTTCTAGCAGCCTGATATGAATTGTCCCAGCAATGCACTTCACACCTTAACTTAATGTTTCCCTTTCTTTTTGAAGTTCACTTGAGTTTATCCTCTGATTCATGAAGTACTGTCGGATAAGTTAACAGTCATATCCAGCTTTAGAAAGTCGCTTCTGCCCTTTACCTGGCAGGTTTATGGTCATTCCCAGTGTCTCCTGTTTCCCCTTATTCTTGTGTAGTGCTGTCTTAGAAACTTTGAGCTTGGAAGCAGCCTACGGCTCAGCGTAGCCTTCTGCCAGCAGAACCAGGATTAAACGAGGATTAAACCAGGATTTATGAATGTAGATTTTTTTTAAATAAAGAGTGGTCTCAATATCTTTACCAGAGCTGTACCTTTTGTTGCGAAAGCCAGGTCAGATCCTGGGACAATTAGAGGATAGGGCCCTTCCTTCAGGGTCTAACATGGAAATGACTGCACCAGGGACTTAAAATGGCGACCTTCTGACCATACTGTAAGTACAGTCTTCTCACCCAACAACTGGAGGTCAGTACTTTGACTGTGGAACACTTTTATTTAGGCAGCATTATGCTCCACTCAATTCCTCCACAGAATATATAGGAAGTGATACCAGGAAAACATCAGTGGCAAACATTCAAGAAATAAATTCACCTGTAGCATCTGAGGACATCCATAACGCTTCCTTTAGTGCAGTGCTTCCCTATCTAGTTCTCAGGGACTCACAGCCAGTCCACATTTCTGCACCCTCCTAGCTCCCAGTTAAACGTGGACTGTCTATGAGTCCCCAAAGACCAGATTGGGAAAGACTGCTTTAGTGGAATCAGTGTGGTCTAGCCAAAAAACAATAATTAAAAAAGACTTGAAAACAATTTGTTTTAGTCAGAGGTTAAATACCCTAGTAGTGGATTACATTAATGTAAGATAATGCTTTAGAATTGCTTCCGTGGTGCAGCGGTCTCAGTAATTCCAATACATTTTCTGTGAACTATTTACCTCAACAAGAGAAAAGGGTAACTAATTTTACTGACAATTCGTTGCACAGATTAGTGGTATAGCAGTCCGATGTGATATCGATGTGATGGCACCCAGCCTTAATCTGAAATATTTAGAGTACAGAGGGAGCTCTTCATGATGGGTGGGGGCCAAACATTCCTCCAGAGTTTCATGTAGCTGATCACTAAGTACAGGAGGGGTTTGGTAGTGATGATTAATGGTAGTGTAACCAGTTAGTGAGTAACCAAAAAGAACCAAAAAAATATTAACAAAGAACACTGCTTTTTCCACGTAGAGATACTGTTATGCACCTTCCATTAATAAATAAATGACAGAAATATCACTTTCATCCTATTTGTTCACTTATTTCCTTTTTATCCAACACTCAGCATCACTTGAATGACATTTACTTTTAAAACATACATGAACGCACAGAGCATCCGACAGACACGTGGCTGTAGTGCTGGGGGGCCACTACCTAACCCACAAGTAATTCCCCATCCAGGAATACCATTAAATGCAAAGCACCCTCCGTCCCAAGAGAGCTGCGTTCGCTGGTGTTTAAAAAGTCCCTGCACACCCTAAGAGGAGTAGTGAGTAATGAGTTTACAAAAAGCTTTTTTGGTAATGTTTTACGCACAATTACATTGATCACACCTTCATAATGCATTCAGAGAACATTCAAAAGCATAGGTGGGAAGTGCTGGTTCAGAAAGTATAAATCCTGACCAAGGTTTTGTTTCAAGAAATAAGTTGAGTAAAAAAAAAAAAATAGTCACAGAGTCCTCGATTTGTTGGCTGAAATGAAACGCTGGTCTGGATTCGTACTTTCTGCAGCTGAACTTTCCACCACTGGAAAAGAAACTGTACTTCAACTGATAGGCCTAACTGAGGAACTGCTGAAGTTAAATGAAAGTGATGATTTTTTTTTTGTCAAGATCTTGCCTAACCCAAACAAAACCACTATTATGGCATCAAGCCTACACCCAACATCCCTTTGACTCTCTATGGGTAGTGCCTTATGGTGCATCTCAATATGAGGAATATTCAGTAGCCCTTAGTGAACCCTGGTCTCCCTCAGCTATACAGTAACTGTGCTCTTCTGGGTTATATATAAAAGCAGTGAACATTGGATCCAGGTGTTCAATGAAGACATAACCATGTTTCACGGATGAGGTGATTTTTCTTGGAATGCAGTGTTTTGTTTTTGCCAAACAGGAACATACTCTTATGTGAAAAATATCCACTGCCCGCTTTCATCTCATCTGGCCTAAGAACATTCTTCCAATAGCCTTCTGGGTCATCCAAGTGGTTTGGTGGTAAATTTGAAACAAGCAGCAATGTTCTTTTTGGATTGAGTCAAGTTCCTCCTGGGTTTCTCCCACGCATATCACTCTTCTTCAGTGTTTTACTTGGTGGACTCTAAACACTGACAGTAATTTTTTTGGAAGACCACTCCTGGAAAGAGTAATAGTGGTGTCGAATTTCCTCCCTTCTCCATTGTCAGTAAAATTAACTTTCGTAACGCTTTTCAGCCTTGTGAGCATCCGCTGCTCTTTACAAAATCATCAGAAATTCTTTTTTGATTGAAGCATGATTCACAAACCAAAGTTAAGAAAAGACTGAAGAGGAGGTGTTTTGCAATTTACATACACTCACAGCTGACTGTAATCCCATTCAGTGTGTGATTCGGTTTAATCATATCTTGTACTATAACTCAAATTCAGAAGATGACAAACTCAAAATAAAAAGTTCCAAAGAACTCACAACTGTCTCTCACCACTGTAAATGCCTTAATAGGTCAATCAAACATTAACTGCACGCTTCCTCTTCTTAGTACAGACCACTTAATGGCATGAAATTTACTGCATGTGACTACACATGGTTCATCTCCAGTCTACTACCTTGAGCTGTACCCCACCCAGGATCCTGACTATTGCTTAGGCTTAATAAACGCTTCCTCCAGGAGTCAAGTTGCCAATTACACTGTACACTGACATACATCAACAACGTCTGCACTCCCACACCCTATGCTCCTGGAACTGTACTGCTTACTTGTATTGCTTTGCACATCTATCTCTTCTATCCCACACGATTGCATATTTATCTTGCTAAGTATTTCCTGTAAATTCTACTTATACTGCAGTGCAGCGGTTGTCAACTGGTCAGTCGGTCTTTGTACCATACATACCTTGCAATAAGGTTACTATAATCTCAGCAGGCCGATTGAGAGACCATCCCAAAAACCCACACTGGCCCTCCAAGGATCAGGATCGCCACCCCCAAGCTACTGTCTGCTCTTGTAACGTGCATGACCTCGTTGTCTAACTAAAAACTTCTTAACGAAAACTCCATACACAGTGGCCTCCACTGTCACTGTGGGGGAAAAAAAGTTCATCAGTGGTGACATGAAAAGCGACTTCGATCGGTGTCTCTGTTCCTCTTCTCGCCATCCCTTACAAATGCATAATCTCTAAGTTTGTTCTATATATTAATTATTTTAAAATAAAAACCATTGAATTAAAATGAAATGCTATTAAATGTGTCTTATTATCGTTTAAAATAAAAATGAAAATGGTGGATAGATTACTGCAGAATATTTATGACCCTGTCCATCAAAATGACAGGTAATGAGAAAGTCTAACAACCTCTGTATACTGCCAAATGTAAATGCAGTACATTTCTCTGCAATTTTTCCTAATAAAACAATACAGTTGCAGGTCTGTACCACAAGGTTCAGCTGACAATAATATTTATATGACCATTCACAGGAAAATACTAAGAAGCTGTAGATCATATAATGAATGGCAAAATGGTTACAAACTGCTTAGCCATTGAGTTTCATTGACCAATGACTTATAACCTACTGACAAGTGGATCTAAAGGTGGAACTTACCAACCATCTCTGGCCACTTGCCCAGAGATTCCCGAAACGCCAAACGCACTGCTATAGAACTGTTGAGTCCATCTTTAGTTCTAAGCTCTTATTCGGGCTGAGCAATCACTGCTATCTGGTCGGGCAAAATTCAGGAGATGCTAATTATCCATGACATGGGCCCTAAATCAGAACCACCAAATAAACAAACAATCTAAAACTCACATGGTGTTAACAGTATGGCAAAAAAAACACGAGCAAAGCATGCAGGGCGTGACAATGAGATCATAAAAATAAATTTAGCCAGAAAAAAGCTTGACTGAGATTAACAGGGCATTTGTATTCACCAGGCCTGGCTCGTAATTGAGATAGAAAACACAAGCAATTATAATTGCATTGACTTTTAAGCAGAGCATCATGGATACATATGAATAGAACAGTCAACCCAACTACAGTATGTGCATTAAAGACTGAAACTAATATGTGTTATTTGTATCCTTCACATTATATTCCTTTAGGAGTAAGATTTATCTGAGATTTGAGCTGAAGATTGTTTAATTTATTGTCATACAACACCATTTCATGACTTAACCTATGTTACTGAAGCTATAGAAAAAACACAAATAGCAAGTCGCTCCTAAATTGGTTTCCCAAACAAGCGATACCCTTTACTGTTAAGCAAATGACTAGGAGTCTTACACTGCATTGTTCTACTCAGACGAAAAAATAGTTTCCTATAGAGCTGTCGTGATTACTTGATTAAACCCAATAACTGAGTTGAGTGAATCGTCTGTAGCCTGGTAAGGAATCTAGATTGTGAGATGCAGAAAAATAACAGCCCTATTGTCTTCTATTTGAAAATTTCAAAATACCTTAAAAGTTGTAGGTGTGTTTTGTTTGAACAAAGATTGCACTTTTATTTATATTTTGTGAACTGTCACTGTGCTCGTTCAGCAGCGAGCTTCTGCTTTCCCTGGCTTCTGACATCATTATACCGTTTTCGGCACTGTATAGATGATCTGGTGATGCCAGAAAACGAGCTACCTCATTCCATGCCTGCTTCACCTCAAAAAGCTTGGTAGGACAGTGGTGCTACTGTAGATGATGTGCCTGCACTTTTTCTCCTCGCACACAAGCACAACCCTTTTTGTCAAGGCAACGCGCCACTGTAATAGCAATCAGCCATAGATCATGCATGGCTGCCTCTTAAAGGTGAGGTGATGTGCCATTCAGATCGATTTATTGCCTGTTACACCCAAAACATGGCTCTGAATAATTAAGAGACTTAGGACATCCTTTTTGCACCTTGCGCAAAGTCTGTTTTTTTCCGCCGTCAAAATCGCCCATAAATGTCAGTTCCGCAGTGCTTTTCTCACTTTGCATTAGATCTTCAAAATAGAGCCCTATGAGTGAGTTCCAGAGCATGGAGGAGAATGATCATGATTGTCTCAGACAGCACATGCAGAGCTCATGCACAAGCAACAATGGTGAACTTTAGACTGATTTTCATACAGCAGGTAATGTTGAAAAGGAACTATCATTAAAATTGCAAAGGTTGCCAAGTTTCTTCTGATCGAGTAAAAATGTTTCAGCGCAACTTATTGATAGTTTGAGGAATGCAATTTGACAATATGCAGGAAATGCCATGTCGACATTAGCATGACATCATGCAAACCTACTGAGAGTGGCAGAGTGATGCACTGGTTAGCACTGTCGCTGTACGCCACCTCTTTGCGTGTGCGTGGAGTTTGCATGTTCACTCTATTCCTGTGTATGTGTGGCTTTACGGTGGATCATCCGGTTTCCTTTGACTATTCAAAAAACATGCTACTTACGTGAATTATAGTGGCTAAATTGAGCAGATGAGTGACTAAGTGTGCACCCTGTAATGGTTAGATGGCTGGTTCCAGCCTCACATGTGGCAATGTATGTATATTATATTACATCATATTGTATTATACTATATAAACGATAGATTACTCGACTACTGATATAATCGACAGTGAGAATCGTAATCATGTTCTCAGCCACTGCTCATGTGCAAATAAACAACCCGAGGTGAAAAAGCCTTCTGTTTCCTGCAGGTCTCTCAGTTTTATACTTGGAAACTACAGCATTATTATGATAGTAAACACTGGAAAATTACATCAAGAATAGCAACGTTTGCTGCAATGACCAATTTCTGCAAGACAATTTTAAATGATTCATTTGTCAATTGTGTAACAAGTTATAAATTATTTTTTTTTAAATCAGAGAGGTTAGTATATGGTACTATTCAAAAGTTTTAGGCATTAAAAAATAATGTTCAAAGCCATTTATCGGGATAGTAAGTGCACATTACCATGGCTCAAAAAACACAATAACATTAAAACACATGAAAACTATGAGTAGCACAATAACAACTAGTAAAAATTTCTTTTGTTCTCCAAAAAGGTGTGAGCATCTGGTTGGATGGCGAGAGGAACACGTCTTCCCAAACCTCTACTCAGGGGCACCTCAGCCGTTTCATGTATTTATTAAATTTCACCACCAGTTCACTTAATTACTGGTCTAATTCAGAGCATAAAGCAGTCTTTAGTCTTCATAACTTAAATAATAATAAATTGTAATAGCTTAAATAGTCACTGAGACACTGATTAGTTGTATGAGGTGTGCTTGAGTAAAAAAACACATGGGTGTATTGTGGGGTTGCTGCAAAAAATGGGTTGATTTTAGCAGCCATGTTGAAAGCGAACACACTTTTTACAGGCATGATACGTGTAGCATAGGTTTACACCAACATAACGATCATTTAAACATCATTTTCTTGGGCTGCATAAGACTTTTGCACAGTATTGTGTATCATTAGTGTAAAGCTCAACTCATTAAAACAACAACTGACCTTATCTCTCTGAATATCTCATGTATTGCAGTAGTGTAGCTTTAAATTTTCCCACAACATTAAACAAATTGTATACTGTTGAGGAATATTGTTAATCCATAACCCTAATATAATGTCAATGGGTCAGCACCAGCTGTGAAGAACAGCGCCCATGAACCATGGTACGTGGTCAAAAGCTCATCAGGAGCAATAGTATCTCACATCTACTTTTGGTGCACAGGAAAGTATATTATTTGTACACTTCCATTATGTATATTTATTTACAGTCATGCATTTGATGCATTAATTGTAAAAACTATAGACTATTTTGGTTTCTTGTGAATGCAGTTTTGGAAAGGAATGTAAACCAGTGTAAACCAACTACAGGTATGTCTGTTCTCAACTTGAAACTGATCTGCTCTCTATAACCAAATACACACTCACGAGTCCATTTTTAGGACACAGAGTAAAAGCCAAATATCATATTTGGGGAATAATTGTTTATATCAATGTTCCTTGAACTGGAGTTCCGTGAACTTTACTGTTTACAAAGGTCATAAACGTTTTTGCTTGGTAGAAACCTTGTTTTTGGCTCTAGCAATGATTTTGAAGAATTTGCATAAACATTTCTTCCACTATTAATAGTTGGGCTATAATAACAAAATAACAAGGAGATAAAAGAAATTGAAAATCCACTTTTTAGCACCATTTTAGTTTGTAAACTACAAGTGAAGTAGAAGCAGAGGCCCATGGCACTGCAGGGTTTGAGGGTATCCCTGAGCTTAGGTGCTGTTCATGACGAACTTATACAGTTTCAATCATTTCTGTTCATTGAGACGTCAAGAGGCTGTGTGCCACTGCATGTGCTGGAATCACGGGTAAAAATCCAGCAATGTTTATAGCAACAGCTTTAGATAGGAATGACAACTCATAGTAAAAGAGACGACTCTTTTTCCCCTTTAACTACAAACAGACTAAAAATAAAGTTAAACGACAACCTCCTCTGGTTTACCTGAATATCTCGTGGAATAACCGATGAAACTTCTTAAACAGATTAGTCTCCCATTAGCTACAGCATATCCATCTATATTCCAGCTGCTTAACCTAAGCTGGTTCACGGACAGCACTGGCAATGGCGTCAAAACCACCATTAATGGAATAGCAATCTGGAAGCGAAAATGTCTTGAACATTCCCCAAAGTTTTTGTGAAACTGTTCTTCAGCCTGTGCCATCATGGTTCACAACCCAGACCGTTCACACCACAAGGCTCACATAATTTATCTACTACAGGTGTTATTCTTAGCTGTGATGAAGGTACTGAATGATTTTAAATCCAATGCCAAAGCTACATTTTCCATCAGTCAGTGGCACTGGTGCAGGCAATACAGGCGTTAATGTAAGAGTTATTACACTGGTGACGCAGAAATAAGGTGACAGAGACAAGGGGTACATTAAAAGGCGCATTGGCGTGAATTTAAAATCTTACATGCCAGAGATTCATGGGCACACTGAGTACATCCAAGTTTTATTGGAATGATGAACGATCTGATCCATATGCACTTGTACTATGTAATGACAATCACAAAGACATAGCTACAACGAAAGTTATTTAAATCATATCCATCCAAAGAATACAGCAAAAAGAGAGTGGTGGGGGGGGGGGGGGGGGGGGGGGGGGGGGGGGGGGG
>JABFEB020000092.1:15332277-15344104 GCA_019775895.2 Stomatorhinus ivindoensis | reverse complement strand
TCATGGGGGGGGGGGGGGGGGTTTGGAGCCTATACTGTAGTTGGCAGCATATGCAGAAGAGCCTGGATAAGCAGTTGGAATGTGGATAGTTTTCAGTAAATTATTAAATAAGAAAAATGCATGCAAAAGCAATTCTTAACTTCTAAAAATGTTAATGTAAAAGTTTAATGTAAATCTATAATAATGAATTCTACATAATTTTTACATTATATAGTGAAATAAGACTGCAGATCATAAGACCATAATAAACACAGCAGTGATGACAAACAGGTTAATAATAATAATAAGCCCTAACTTATACACATGCGTGACCATAAAAACACCTGTTTGGGTGGAGGGGTGATTTTAAACCAAAAAAGTTAAAAATCAGGAAAATACAAAGATAAATTTGAAGGACTGAGATGAGTCCTGCAGCTAGGAGCGAGACACGTATCAGTTTTGGTGCTTATCCACCACCAGTGGGCGCCCAAGAGACACATACCCCTCCCCCTCCACACCACAGCCCTGGCCCACCCTACCCGGGGAATCCATTGGCCAGGAGCTCGCTGTCCGGCAAGTCCATGAACACGGAGGGGCACCTAAGGAGACAGGTCAGGTTCTCACAACGCTCCCACTGCACACCTCCGACCAGCCTCCTCTCCCATTTTCCCTAACACCCTCTAAACACTTCTGCATTCTATCACTCATTGGATCCTACACTCTTTTTCCAAACTAGACACACCCATAATAGTCCTCCTACGACTGCTTGCACTTTACAGGCTATATGAAAACATTCTGAGTTCAGTTCCCTGCTCATTTATCACTGCTTTCTGCTTCAGTGTGGGGCTGAAACAGAGAGAACACGATCCCAGAGGCTGCAGATTAACTAGCTGCTAGAAGGTGCCCTTGGTGCATTTAAATTTTGCTGTGCAGAGGCAACCAGAGAAAACCACAGTGAGATAAAGCTTTGCACATCACACTGTCCTGTCTTCGAGGTTTTACCAGTAAAGACAACCATAGCAAGCAGCACCGGATCCCTGGTGAAGGAGATTAGCCAACTAGTTCTTTGTTTGAGGCACCTAATCAGTAGATTCACTCATCTTCAAAAGAGGCTTTCCCTGAAAACTAGTTTACGCAGAAGACACCACCAGTGAAGTCACAGCATACTTACGGGGTGACGCAGATGAACTTGGTTTTCAGGTATGGCACAGCACCTATTAAGCACAAATAAATCCTGTTTCAGCTAAGAACGAGTTCTTGCTTTGGCACAGAAAGCCGAATCAGACATCTACTGTATACAGCAGCTTGGTTCGATTGGGCAAATGTTCAACTAAACAGAGACCCCTATTATGCACATTCAGCTGGCATTAAAATGACCCATGATACTGAGAAGCATTACAAAGTGTAGCTCAACAGAAAGATAGGATTCAAATTGCAAAGAGATGAACATTTTTACAGGTAAAACAGGATGCATGTCATTCTTTAATTTTATTCCATACATGATGAAGCTCCCTATATTGTAAACCCTTATCAGCCAGAAGATGTGATTCATTGTCACATTTTCATTCATCCCATGAAAAAAATTAAACAGACCTGTACTTGCAGCCAAACCCAGAGTCCTCAGGGTAAATCACTGTGGCAAGCAGGAAAATCAACAACTACCTGGGTCAGTCTGGTCAGACTCTGCGGCCTCCGTTCTGCAGTACTTCCCAAATGCCTCTTCCTTAGGGATCTCTGGGTAGAGATAGACGAGTGGGGAAACCAGGATGCTGGTGGCATCCATGATCTTGTAGCCCATGATGATCTCGGCGAAGGACATGCTGTTGAGCTGCTGTTTGGTGTACGGCTCCACAGACTGAATCTGGGTCTTTCCTGCAGGCAAAGATAGAGGGACTTTATTAAGAATGGGTACTGTTTAAGGCAATTGTTTGGTAGTCCGTAAGAGACCGGTCCAACTGGAATTGATACCGTTATGAGAAACCACATACACAGGACTGTGCAAAAGTCTTCGGCGGTCAAAGAAAATGATGCTTAAATCAACTTAACGTTGGTGTAAAACTATAAAGTGTGTCAGCGTAGGCATTTCAAAACCTCGCCTAAAACCACTCGTTCTTTTTATTGTGTTACTGTACATTTGCTTATGTTCTAATGTTAAATTGTGTTTTTTTTCTGATCTAAACTACCCAGATAAATAGCGTTAATCATTTTCTTTGACTGTACTTAAGTGGAAGACTTTTGCACAGTACTGTACACTTGAATACCAATTTCAGAGTAATAGTTTCCCATGAAGAAGAATAAATATTTTTTATTTTAAAGGCTCATATTGCACTGAATGCCTGTCTGTTAAGGAGCACACTTCAACTCAGCAGTTAATGCTTTTATTGCCATTTTATCTGTCAGCCAACTGCTCTCTAAAGCACCTTCTCTACAAGCACAGACCAGGCTTAATAAATGATAAACAAATCCGTGTCACATACGCCAAACCAAATGCTCCGAGGCTAGGGATCTATCCCAGCAATAGGAAGGTTAGTGGTTCGAGTCCCTTGAATGCCCGGAGTGATCCTACTTCATTGGGCCCTTGAGCAAGGTCATTAACCTGCAGTTACTTCATCCTGGGTATGATGTTAATCTACATCCAGCCCTATAAGCAGGTCCTCCAACTTACAGCGAAATTTGGGGGCTGGTGACAGGATTGGGACTCCAGCCACCACACAAAAACTTACACTGGTCCATTTGGACTAGTGTGGTGCTGAGGTATCACCTGCCACATGGCTGCACTCAGGTTCTCATCCCTGAGGTGGTTTGTCATGTAGTGGGTGTGTCAATGTGCTGTAATCGGCACATGCTCCTTACCTCCTCTATTAAAAATGGCCTAGGGAGAGGTGTGCAATGGTACAGGAAATTCATGAATCAGAACAAACCTGTTTTGGGTTCAGAATTTGGCGTAATTTCGGTACAGCAAGGAAAAGCAGAATTTGTTTTTAAAGCACTTATTGCTGAAACTGCAATGCCAGTGATCTATTAGGTTGTTTACGGTGCAGGTTTGCGTGTTACGTTGTACACACTGTGGCACATCTGATCATCTGTGGCCTCTCATCCGATCTCTGTACTCTCGCCCAACCCACGGCCCTGTGTCTGTATTATTAAACACTGGTTATCATCTACGGCAGTGTGGCCGACTTATTTCAACCTCTGGTGCAAACACAGATAGGATCACCTTTAAACCAAAGCCCATTTGTGTGATGTTGACATGTCAGAATAGCAAAACCTAAGGGATGCTTAGTTGCATATTGTAAAAATAAATATGTATAAATAATAATTTAAACACATGACTGCAAAATATCAATCACAATAAACTAAATCCTCCATTACCAAGTTTGGTTGCATATCTGTAGTGACCAACACCCCTATATCCTTAGTTTTTTTTATCTGCAAAAGTGCCTTAAATGCCACGGAAGCCCGGCTTGCAGAGGCTTTTTCTGCCTTGCTGCAGTCGGATGACGTCGCCAAAAAATCAGTTTCCAGCAACATATCCAAGTTTGGTATAACAGAGCCCATAGTTGGAACTGGTTTTATCAACCACATTCTTTCCAGCGTTGGTGCAATTTGTGGGAAAACCAAAACGTTCCCAAACTGCTGACTGTGACTGACTAACCAGGATTAGAACAAATTCACTGCCACTATTAGCATAATGTAGCATAATGCTTTCCATGTTGAACATCTACTTGTGAATTCAGGTTCCGCCTGTGTCAAGAATGTATTAATTCACTGCCGTGAGCTGCGTCTGCCCCCAGACACCCTGTTCTGGTGCTCACCGTTGATGTCCTTCTCCACCCAGGTGAAGGTGATGCCACCTTCCTTGCTGCTCTCACTGAAACGTAGCAGGAAGGTGCCGGGAGGCTTGGTGCTCAAGATGGCGCGCTCCCGCTCCTTGCTGATGAAGCCCATGATGTACCTGCAGCAAAGGGGCGGATGTGCCTCAACACCACACGCACGCTCACCCCGGGAGGAAGCTCACCGTGACATCTGTGATCCCATCTGCCCAAGCTGAGGTACCCTGCGTATCACAATGGCAGCCTTCCGCTGTACCATTCAGGCGTTTGATTTACCCTCAGGAATCAGTCTAGATCAAGGCTCAGCGGTATCAGGCCATGGAGCCAAAAGCAAGCGCAGGCTTACATTTCAGTCGGCTTAAATAATTAATATGTTGTGCTTGTACTGCTGAGTGAACCAGCTGAGCGATCCAAATCAGACAAAAACAAAAGTGTTATTTAAACCCACACATTTTAAATGATTGTTCGGCCAAACCTATGATTAACTGAATTCCCTTTATCAATAATAAAATGTTATTTTTAAATCATCCATAACTATTCTTACCTTCAAAACGACACAAAATTATTAGATCCTTTAATTACGGTGACTTTTCATTTTGTTAAGAATAAGACAGCGGGACAATATTATCCAAAACACAATTACGCCAGGTGTTTAACACTAGGTATTATGAAACTTAAGAATGATAATCTGCCTTATCCTGAAGACAGTTCAGCCAAAAGCCGTTGATGGCTAATTGAGACCAAAGTGGAAATAAAATCCAGAGTTCCGTCAGGCCACTGAAGCCTGTAGTTCTCCATCTCTAGTGTGGCCGGACAGGTGAATGACTGCCTCACCCTTCATTCCACAACACCAGGATGTACTTCTTCACCAAGTCGATGATGTTATCCAGCCAGACCCAGAAGGAGAAGCCTTTGCCAGCCATGTTCTCCTGAAACATTTTTAAAAGGTGAAATGTATATCAGAGCAGTGTGGGGGGGGGGGGGGCAAAGTAATTTAATAGGATGGTTTTTTAGGTTGGTCAGCGGTGAGGAGAGAGAACTCACTTTGCAGAACTTTGCCCAGGTTATCTGACAGCCCGAGTAGTTCACACACGGTCCTGCATAAAATAAAGATGCAGGCATTAAGACCTCAGAGATGAAGATGGAGATCTAAGAAAAATGTTGCATGATAAGCATCCACGAGAACAGGCAAAGTGTGACGTGGAGTGAGGAAAGTAGCTGGAGGACTGATATGTTGTGTGACTAAATTTTAGGGACCCTTTAATCAGCTATGCACTTGCCCCTGCAACACCAGCTGATGCTGAAGAGAATTTAAAAAAATATATACCCTGCTATTGTTTTCCATCTCTGAAACAAAGTTCTAGAGGCTCACAATGGCGATAAACAGTGATAAAAAATGTTAAAGCATGATAGAACAATTCCGTGAATTTCAGCCCCATACACCAGTCAAACAGGCACAACTAGCCTAATGTAAGGTCTCATGACAAAAGAACCTAAGTCCCTTCTTCCTTGACCTCCATCCAGCCACATTACTCTCGTTTCACCCTTACTTATCCATTTGTAAATGGACGCATCTGTTGTGTTTGTGTAGACTAAGCATTTATTATTCATAAATCATCTGGTACCAGGAAATACCCTTTATTAATAATATAAATGACCTCTATTCACCCACAGGCACATGGGCGTCGCCATCATTAAATTTGAGGGGGATGTGTCCCCCTCACATTTCATAATTACCCTTTTGGACCCCCCCCCCCACATTTATTATTAGTTTTAGTTTTATTCCAGTGTGCCCCCCCCACATTCAAATGCTTGACGCCCCTACACAGGCATGCCATTTTGCACACATTTACAAAAGATCAAGATAAAAACAACATGCCTGTTAATGCTGTGACCTAAAAATAAGTCATCAGCAAGTTATGTTTGCGTTATCTCTACCACGAATGCTAAACCACTTCCATGCCCAAGGCTTAGGCTCATCCTACCCAAGAGTTTTTCTGCCAGCGTGGTGAGCTGCTCGATGTTGAGGCCTCGCTTGGTGGTGGAGGAGAACTGCCAGCTCAGAACTTCAGCCACCTGGTCCCATGTGGCCACCGGCGGTTTGGTGAAGAAGTTCACGTTCTGGGGAGGGTTAAAATGCAATCACCGGAAAGGTCAGGCAGCACCGCCACTCACGGCTCTGCAGGTTTGCCTGACTGGTGCCATCACGATAGGAGGATGTTTCGCACAGCAGGATTCCATCGAAAATGAACGCCACCATGATCGATCCAGTGCTCTGCACTCCCGGGGAAACCACGACTGTGCGTTCACATTAAATTTACATATTGCCCTTAACTGACAGACTGGATAGGGAAAGACCAGCCAAGTGAAGGTCTTACCTTCGGGTGGTTGGTGAGCATGTTGTACCAAAGGATTGAGGCCCAGGCATTTGGCATCTGACAGATGTTGGAGATCACGACGACTGGGAGGGAATGCGTCTGCACAGGAAAGATAACTGCTCTAGTGGCACTCCTACTTCAGCAAATATTATTTCTAACATAAGACATTATGACAATTTATAACTACAAAGTCACATAAAACAGAGCAAAGCCTATTTCTCCTGTGAAAATTGCCTTGAAGTCATGGAGCAAAAGCTTATTTATTCATGACAGAACAATGCTTAATAAGTCGTTCATTAACTTCTCAAGCTTTTCACCTGGAAACTAACCACTCTTTATGTCACAGCAGAGAGACCGTTAGAGTGGGAAACACAACATGGTGTGAAACCAAAGCCACTCATTTACCTGCACTGCTTATCAGAAGGGCTGGGAATGGACCCTGACATCAGTTTTATCCAGTTTTGATTCACGAATGCCAGATTTGATCCAGTTTTGATTCAACTCAATTTACCTTTCACACACATTCACTTGTGTGCAATCAAACCAGATTTCTTGTAATAACAACAGGCACAGCTCTGTGGCTTTAAATTGCAACATAGACCAATGCAATTAAGTTACCATTACAGGAAGAAAATAAGACAGCAATGTATAGTAAAGGAATAAGCATGAAATTTCTATTTAAACTAAAACTAAATACACTGAAGTATTTTGTCCATGCTTTTCCTTCAGCAGTTCTTCAAACTTTGTGATTTTCATTTGCTTGAATGTTACCCACAACATTAGAAAAACCAGATAATTAACAAAACACTCATATCTGACAATGTGTGGCTTTCAATGTACATGAGTAACATTAGAAATGGAATTAGAATTAGAATGCATTTATTGTCACTGTAACAAGGTACAACGAGACTCATTTTGCGAAATTTCCCAGTGAACAAAGATAAACAAGATTAAGTTAGCTAAATAAGCAAAGAAGAATGTAAAGTATTAAAAATGTAAAAGTACATACCCGATAATTCATTTTCTCTACATATCATTTGCTTTTATTTCATTTTATTTATTTTGCTTTTATATAACATTTCACATGACATTATTTCGCTCCATTGCATGCAAGTGTACTGGATTTGTTTGGTGAGACTAAAGCCCTACCTGACTTGACTTGCTTGCATTCACAAGCTCGGAATGCTACCATGGCTAATAATGCACCAAGATGGCGGAATGAGGTGTCTGCACTATACTATTATAACCTTCCTATAGCCGAGAGAGAAAATAGTGCCACCTATATAGAAGGACTGATAAAAGTAAAATTCAGCGAAATTACTTTTAGTGACAAGGAAAAGGCATAAATGAACAGGATTGAAGCTTGGGATCTTGTGTGTTAACATTGAATTGTCAAAACCAGTATCGCGATTAATTATATAATCAATATTTTTTGCCCCCCTCTACCAATTTATACAGCATGATGAATCATAATGCGTTTCTATGGATGCCCAACAAGAAAAATAGAACTTGGACGAATCTCACCTCTAAGTCAATCTTCAGCCCTTGGTGGTAGACCTCAGTTTCAAAAGTAATAAGGTGGAGTTCCTCTGTCACAATCAAAGAGGCCTGGGTGGGGAGAGGAGGATCCGCAAAGTAAAGGTTCACACTTCACTTTTCTGCATGAGCTTTCAGTCTGTACACAGGACAATGTAAATTTTATTATCAGGGGTTTGCGCTGGATGGTGCATGTAGAGCCCAGATTTTTTGGTCCAGTGGAAATCGTGCACATCAGTGTGCATCTTCTGCACATGTGCAAGGAAAGTAACTAGATGTGTGCAGTAGGTGGTAGTGACTTTCACAGAGCAAAGGTCAACCAAGAAAGTAGGAGAACTATTGTAGGTGGTGTGGAGGTATCCGCATCTTAATTTTTACTGTCAAGATAGTTCATACTGTCTAAACGTATACCACGGTATATGGTACTTTCAAATGCAACACTATTCCAGTAATTTGAAGTCATGGTGATAAAATTCACTGGGTGGGAGGGTCCTGGCTAATTCTGTCCTAAGGACTTGGGATTCGAGAATGTTGTGTTATGCTGTTTTACCTTAATACTGCTCATACCTAGACTAACAACTTTAAAACTGTTTACCAGTTTCATTATATTGCTTGTATTCGTGTTTGGTCTGTAGACTGAAAAGCTTAGGTCATACTTCACTTTTCCACATGCCTAAGTGGTCAAAACATATTGATATTAGCCATTAGGCAGACTACTTCAACCTCAGCAGTAAATTAGCACTGAAAGACAGATAAAGAGATTGGCTACTGTCAAATCTCTGCCACAATCATGCATGTTTCTAAGAGGTTCTGTGTGTTCAGACTTATTCAACAGTAAGAAATAGAAGATGCTCACATCACTGCTGGTTCTTCCACCATTCCCACATCTCTGCTCCCTCAAAGTCTAGAAGACACAAACATTTTTAGACCGGTGATGCAATGACAGAAAGAGAAATCCACAACAGCTGAAGATCCTCCCCAAGACTCACCAAGTGCTTGAACTCTGCAGAGAGACTGCCATTGTTAGACTCC
Source organism: Stomatorhinus ivindoensis (assembly GCA_019775895.2). NCBI lineage: Eukaryota > Metazoa > Chordata > Actinopteri > Osteoglossiformes > Mormyridae > Stomatorhinus > Stomatorhinus ivindoensis. Next base: position 15,335,346 of record JABFEB020000092.1, on the reverse strand, counting down.
TCCATGTTCATCACTTTGGTGTTAGTACCCAGTATGTTGAACTTCCGTGACCTAGAAGGTCAGAGAACCCAGAATGATCATCAAAGCAGTTACCTGTGCTGCCACTGAACAGCGGAGGCTTTGCAGATCACAGAATTAAACACATGAAACCATCACTCACCCGCGCAGAGCAGCAACATCCCCCGATTCTCTGGAAAAAAAAAGCCTAAAAGGTCAATTCTGCAGTGGAACTGTAAAAAGGGGCTTTTAATAACCCACACCATTATGACTGAACAGAAGAAAACTGAAGTGCCACTGTTCAATGCAGAAAAGAGCTAGTAGGTGCATATAAATATATAATAACAATTATAAATGCACGGAAAAAATGATTCATAAAGAACAACGATGACGCTGGACCTGGAACCCACTTGTCAATGCAGACTTTGATTTTTAGCTGGTAATTCAACTCTGGAAATTTCACCAGTAGCCTGCAATACACAGAATAACACGTGCGCATTAAAACGTCATAACCTTAATGTTCATCTTAAACAGGCAGCAGGGCTCATGTTGATGCAGACCAGGACAGATCACAGTGCGTCACTTGCCTCACTTTGGTGGTGAACTGAACACCGGTTTTGATGACCAAAGGCCGGTCTGGATGCATGGGCATACAAGGCTGCCGTTCCACCACAAACGCACTGCAACGTCAGGGGAGAAAATACGCTTGCTAGATGAGCTCACATCATTCCCATCATCAATGTTTGCATGGCAACTGATCATATTTAGTCATCCTATCTGTATTTAAAGATGGAATGGAAACAAGTGTCTACACAGCATGGTAACATACTACATAGGTTTCGGGTCTCAAGTCCCTTTGACTTTCAAGTCTGTGACGGAGGTGTGACGTGTACCTCTTCATGAGGTTTCGGAAGAGGTCCACAATCTTCTCTTCCAGAGCTGGCCGGTGCTGGATAATAGGGTCTCCCTTGTAGGACACTTTCTGCTGCAGCTCTTCCAGCTTCTTGATCTGCTGTCGGATCTGCAGTTGGGACTCGGCCGACGATGTAAACCTTGAGGGTCGACAGAGGTGCCGAGTAACGGGCACGGGCCACAGTTTCTCAGAACATGACAAACGGCGAGAGTAGCCACGAGTAAAGCAAATTAAAGCTGACTAGAATTGGGCTAGAAAATATTACGTTTACAAACGTGGAGTGTCCTGAACCGAGTATGACACAGCACACCTCACTGTTCCCAAAAACAAGGTGAAATGTAATATATGAAGAAGTGGCAGAGGAAGGACAGCTGACCTACCAGTTTTCCAGACGATCCAGGCAGATATTAGGGGTCCCCCCGATCGAGGCAATCTGTTGCCTTCTTTTCCACTCGGCTAGCTCCTCCGTCAGGTTCTTCTGCACAAATTCCATCGCCGACAGCAGCCCTGCCATCTCTGTCACAATTTGCTGCCAAGGACGAGAGTCGTCAGTGTTTAACATGCCCCTCTCATTCCGGAGAGAAGAGTTTTTATTTCTACTAATCAAATACTTCCTTTACAAAACTGTTTTGAGTATCAGAGAATCCATCATTTATTTTATTTTTTTTTTACTTTTAGATACCTGTTAAATATATAGTTCGGAATACCTGCCTCCGAACGTACACATTATGATTAGTAGTTGCCTTCCATCTTCACCAATGGCTTGTAGCTAAAGCCAACTGAACAGTTAGTTCTGCAGACCTACCCTTCTGAGCTGGTCCAGGGCTGTGAGCATCTGCTCCAGCTGGGCCATTTTCTGGCGGGTGGCTGCGGCCTGGCTGTTGCCGTTCAAGTCCTGTGACAGTTCTGCAAGAGGTAGCGAGGATGGTCAGGGTGAACTGCACCTCACCATTCAAATTAGGCACCTACTGGCCATGATCATCCGGACCCCTAGCAGTGTTTATTCCTATGGAGACACAGGCAGATTGCTGCATAAGCAGCAGATAACCCCCGTAACTGCTGACCCACCTCCTTGGCTCTTCAGGGTTTTGTAATTAAAGTCAAAGTCATCCTGCAGGTTTTCTAGCATCTTCATCTTCTGCTCCATATCCTGAGCCAGAAGAAAACAGACAGGTTGGATACCATGGTGTAAACACCTACCAGCGTCCGAAAAAGCGCTAGCAGTGACAATCAGGAAAGTTCCAAGGACGAGAAGCGGATCCCACTGGGGAAGACGTTCCTTCTGGTTCCCATGTTGCTACTGCACTTGTGTGGATCTCCCACCCTGCCACTGCTTCTCACCTGTACCCTCTTCCTGACATCCTGCAGGTTGTGCTCAAGCATCTGCTGCTTCTCTGTCACAACTGTTCCTGTGGGGTGGGCTGCCTGTCCATCCTGAAAGGGGGGAGCCAATATGAAACTGGAAAGGTCAAGAATCAACTTTATTTAAAAAGAGGCAGAGATAAGTAAAAAGTCAATTTTAGCATTTAAATATATTAATATTCATCTTACTCCAACATATAGCCCATAAAACGAGTTCACACAACCCCTTACTAAAGTGCAAGACTGCATGCATTAAAAGGTGAAAATTTACAGCATTCAGCTCTGGTTGCAGGGCATTGTTAATGCAAGCCTAATGTTTTGCTGCACCCAGTCACACAGCATCACGGCCTGGTTTAGCTGCAATCAGCCAAAGCAAATGCAATTAAAACACAACACTAGTAGGTACTTCGACAAGCACAAAAGTACAGATGATTATTTGGCTAGCATGCATTTCGTTTTCATTGCAAGCCTGTAAGCAAAGAGCATGTGAAGTATTAGTCATTCCTGCTACAACATGTTATATCACACTGTGAATCTGGTCTAACGAGACTGATAAATCAATACAAGTCCAAACCAGTTTAACACAGAATAGTGTAAATTGATCTCTCTTTTGAATCGATTCCTTTCATTACCATATAAAAACAGACAGCAACCTTTATTATTCACTTACATTTCCTTATTGTGGACTCTCTGTAGTCATGCCTTCATTGCCCCGCCCTAATCCTTTGTATTTGTGCCCCGTGCATGCCCAGTCGCATGGGGCCCCTCCGCATACCGCGATCCTTTGTATTTGTGCC
>JABFEB020000092.1:15294874-15312345 GCA_019775895.2 Stomatorhinus ivindoensis | reverse complement strand
TTATTATTATTATTATTATTATTGAAGTTCAGACGTGATAGTTGTGAATCTGATTATAAAGGAGATATCATCAGCATCTTAATAATAATCAAACGCATAAACCATAAACAGCTTTATCTAATAATAGAGTCTTTTTCTGTGCTTGTTTAGTTTAATTTACAGCCTTCTTGGCAGGGAGCACCGGTGCTCGTAAAGTCTGTCCATCTCCTCTGTCTGCCCGCAGAGGGAGCCTGCCAACACAGTCAGCCGTGCCTGAGGTGAGGCCAGGAGGCGCAGCAGAGAGTATCCGGAGACCCTGGCCCTGGCATTCTGCCCATCACCATGGGCGACGTGTGGCACCTGAGAAAGCGCTGCTGGAGTAGCGTGCTGGAACCCAGTGGGGTGTTTACAGTGCCAGGGGGTCCAGTTTGAGTGTGACACCTGGTATGTTTGAATGTGCGTGACGCTCCCTGGCTGCTGCTAGCACTCATCTGGACGGCCACATCTGCAGCAGAGATGCCTAAGCTAGCAGCTGAGCACCAAATAAGGGAAAGAAAGCACTGACTCTTATCAACACCGGGATTAAGCCTCGACTTCACATATACATAACTGACTAGTGTTGTAGTCGCAGAGACCAGTAAGGAACAGGAAGGTTTTTTTATTGGCAAAGAAATTGTTCCTTTTATTCTTTACTCAAACAAATGGTGCCAGTGTAATATAATTTCTGCTGTGACTTAAAAACAAACTGAAACGAATTGTGGCTTCATGAAGCTATGATTGTCACGCATGTGTTTATGTTTCGTTAGTTCTGAATTTGTCAACTTTGAATAAGTGCCATGTAGGGCAAAGTTACATTGTTCGAGAAATAACCAAAGTGGTGGAAACTGGGTAGTCTGGGGGCATGACTTAAAGTATGAGATGAACCATGTGTAATGTCCAGAACCCCACACCCCCACAGCAGGTTTCCTTTTTATGGCGTAGGAAGGCAAAGCCTTAATCATAAAGTAGTGGTTTTGGTTGGAGTACATTCTCCGCAGAACGCAAGTGCTTTTCACCTGAGTCACCATGTGTGTATCCTTCTAAACCAGAGCCCTGTTGCTACAACAAAACAAACATACAACCCCTTGCTCCAGACCGAGGGACCTTGGCAGTAAGACCAACTCAATTTTCCAATTTCCAACCGCATTCAACATTCCAGAGTTTCCCCGGCAGATATCGCCCTATCCTTTTCCCTGCTTTGCACATCATTCAGAAATATAACAGCAGCAATGCTTTGGTGACATGAAGCGTCAACCACACCTGACACAAATAGCCACCATCACCATCAATGAAACTACTATTTGATTTGTATATACGATACCAACGACTTGTGTTGTGTTGGTGTCATGTGCTCTGAACCGCCCTTGGTAACCATCAATGAGCTACTCTTTACCCTCCCTGTTAAAAAGGGCTATAGGACCCTATGAGCAATACATATATTTTCGTCCTTTAGTGTTTATTACAATCTGTTTGCATTACAGCTAATACTCATTTTTTTGCAATGATAACTGTCCTTTCTTTGTTTTGTTTTATTATTATCCGGCATGTGATTGGTTAAGATTGCAATTACTCAAAGTTACCCAGGGCATGTTTATAAAGATGTGCCCACCCTCTTCAGCAGAGAAACCTTAAGGACAGGGTTTCCCAATCCGTTCCTCAGGGACCCACAGTCAGCCCACATTTTTGTTCCCTCCCAGCTCCCAAGAAAAACGTGGACTGTCTGTGTGTCGTCGAGTTCCAGATTGGGAAACACTGCTGTAGGCTCTTTGGCTTGTGCAGTGTGAGGTACTTTGTCTAAGCTGTGACTTGTGAGATTGTGTACGCGCAGCTAATGAACCACACAGCTTCACACTTCTTCATACACACACGCAGTTAGCAACAGAATCTGATTAGTGTCTGCTTGTGCATAATAAAAACCAGCTGCGACTAGATATCGCCTCCTTAGACATCAGACTGGACAACCTGCGGCGATTGTCACCTTGACAGAATGTCAGAGATCCAGTGGACAGATTTGGGACTTCACACAGCATTCCATTTGGATCAAAAAGGTGTTAGTAAAAATACAAATAAATACAAATAAAACAGCCCCTGGCTTAGTCGTATTTTCCTGGCCAAGCCAGTGTACTTGTATTTAATTTAATCACACATTTGCAGAAAATTCCCTGTTATATATTGAGGATAATGACAGTGACTGCTTCATCTGACAAGCCTTTCATGAAGTTAATTGTTCAGTGCTATATTGCAAGGCAGCCAAAATGCCGAAATGATTCCAAAACCCAGTGTCTGAAGGGCTTTGTAATGAGGACCTGGGTCCCCCTGAAACCTGCAAAGGAATGTTTCCACTGACCAATGGCAATGTTCCTCATTAAGTAATGTTTGGACTCCATTCATCCATTTGTTTACTGTGTGAAGGAATCCCCCAGAACACTTTTGCCCGGTTTCCCAGGCAACGCCTCACCCAATCGTAGGCGAGGTTTCCACTAAATATATCAAGAGGCAATCCGCATGATTCCTCACTTGATTCTCACATATAGCAAGCCTGGAAAATACAATGGCTCGTTCATTGGTTTTAGTTTTCATTATCTTCTTTTTAATTTTATTTTTTGTCTTCAGTAAATGTTTATGTTAATGTTTTTTTTCTATGTACGTGTCCCATAGTATAGCAGTGCAACCAAACTCTGAGATTACTGTTCAAATGTGTGACCACATGGTCCAAAGCAATAAGTCCCTCCTTTCTATAACGATGCTCATGCACTGATAGATCTGTGCAGTTTTATGTGCAGCAGCTTAGAGCAGAACTGGAACTCTGTAAATCATAAGTTTGGAAAAGACTGATTGTTCCAGGGGGACCCTCGGCCTCCTTTGAATATATCCCCTCAATCATCGCCTGGGACACTGGTGCCTGATTAAGTAATGGCACCCCAGAGCCACCATGTGGGAGTAGTTTCCCATGAACCACATATTTCTAGATAACATGCAGCTCCAGGGCACTGATCCCCTTGAGGATGAGACACAGTAGACCACAGAGCCTTGGCTCAGTGGCTGATTCTGAGTCATACATCACGAAGATGGGACCGCGGGGCTGGGGTTTCTGCAAAATTCCACTTCAGAGGGAAGCCACACAGATTGCTGAAGGATCTCTGTACAACGTTCAATCTATCCTTCACGACTTTTTTTTTTCCACATCTGCCGCTACATGACAGGGCTTGCTGCTAGGAGAAATTGGACTGCGTTTAAAAGAGAAACCAGCAGAGGAGAGTATGCAAATGATCCTTTCACTAAAATGGACAGATTAAGGCCTAAAACTTAAAACTAACAATAAAGACTAAACAAACAAAAAGCATATCATTGACACTGAATACATTATTAGGTTACATTGTACTGAAGAAATCAGACATTTCTAAGATCTCATTAGAAAACTATATCTCATGTTTAACAAAACTGCACTTATTTTTCATGCTTGTGAAAGCTGTAGTTGCTATGGCGTCACCGTGTCACTATTTCCAATAACAAGGAAGGGAGTTCTGCAGATTTTGCTGGAAGATTTATGATCCCAAAGAACACCGGGGCATCCCTTTCCATAGCTCAGCCTATCTGGATGATTCAACAGGTTAGTAACCTTCTAGGATTTCCATACATCTGTCGTTCAGATATGCCCATTCAACCACACAGGATAACAATGCTTAGCACATTTCTAATGCAATGTAATACTGTTGGCGGTCTCAAGCCATCTGAGAAAGATATCAGTGGGCACTGGGAACTAGTCTCAGGCAAGTCTGATTCTATCGCTTTCCAGAAATGATTCATGAAATTTAAAAAAATAAGCGAATGGAATTACCACAATCCATCTTTGAAACCTCTTGTTCTGTGTTGTGTAAAAGAAACTGTTTATCTTAATCATCAAGAAATATGTCTTGGAAACAATAACTCTTTATAGAAGTAGCACCTGTGTTTTATAGTCTGTCTACAAATGGTCATCCTGACGTCTAGAAGTTCGCCTCATTAGTGAAATATTGCTTCAGAGTTCTACTTTTTATGTAATTTCCACCAAGGTCCAATAAAGTGGCGCCATTTAAACTCCTGGATTCAACCGACACAGGTGTGCTGCGTTCATTCTTATGCTGACTACCTCACATCTGATGTCAGATTTGCCACTAACTCACCTCTTTGAGAAATGATGTCACTGGCTTTGCGTCAGCAGTGATGCTCGCTTAGGATGCCACGTTGGCTAAGATTTTAACAACTGAAGGTATAGGCTGGAGCAGTAATTTGGTCATTCTCAACAAATTGCACCATTTCACAGTCTAGCAGTGTCTTTAATCAAAAAGCAGCTACTGTTGTTGTGCCGTCAAAAGCAGAAGACTAATCCCACTACTTCAGGCACCTGATTGGAAGATTATACCATATATTGAAATATTGAAACTCGTTTGTCGACGCAGTTTGGAAGGCAGGAGGAGGGCAGTTTGGAAAATCTGTGTAAGTGCATCTTAGAGAACAACTCTGGAAACGTACCGTGATGGAGCTACGTGTACATGACAGGATTACAACAGGAACAGGAGGTAGAACCAAAGAAATGGGCACTGAAAGCCACTGGCTAAACCTTGCAGCATATACGGGACAACAAGGGATATTCAAACCAGGAAAGACGCAGAGTTATTTTAATGTAGATGACTTACACAAACTCATACTTAAGGGCAAGTGCTATGGAAGGTCTCATGGGAAGATAATCCTATAGTATAATTTTCATCTAAAAATAATCAGAAATGCTCCAGTGATGCTGCAGCACCAGAAATGCTCCAGCTGAAAACATTCTGGGAAGTTTGCATTAAAAACCTCAAAGGCTAGAGCCAATCAATTTCTTTGTAAGTGTTTAAGATAAATTTAAAAAACTATAGACTACAGTACCAGCTAAAAGTTTGGATAGGTTTTTAACATTATGGTTGATATATATTTTTCCTACGATACCATAAACAAAACAATGAGAAGAATCAAATCAGTGCTTCGGGAAATAAATTGTCTTTTGCCAGCAGTTTCAGGAGCAACTTCCCAGCGACTCTCGGCCATCAGGCTGCTTGTTGGCTGCTTTTCTCTGACAAGTTCATGCCATGAAGTTTATACAGGACTGAGCTCTATAAACTAGACAGGCCAAGGTCATTGGTGTGAGGCGTCCTTCATGTTTTTCCGGAAAGTTTTTGTGCAATGTTGAGGTCATTCTTGGATTGCCATCTTGTTAAAGAAAGGAAGCCTCTCCAATCAGCATAGCACACCTTTGAAGTTTACTGTAAAAGCCTTTCTGACAGAGATGACGGCAGATTTGCTACAGATCACCAATTCTGTCACCAGCACAGCAACTGCACGTCCAGATGCTGCCATGGGGGAACCACACATACACTCAGCACTCAGTATCTTACAGTTATTTAAAACTGTGACTCATTGGTCCATAACATCATCTTCTACTCCTGTTAATAGATACGTGAATGCAGCTTAAAGTACAGATATTTATGTATTTAGCAGATTTACTCAAACCTCTGACTGGAGCTACGCATCAGGAAATTATTAACTGTATTAACTAATGACAACAAACACAGCTGAGCTATTGGCTTTTGACTCATCTGATGCACTGAACCACTTAGTATAAAAACAAAGCTCTTTTCTCACATAAGAAGAATGCAGGATTTCCTATTTTTAGGCTCCAGCCTCCCTGCTCTCCCTAGTCCCAAGGAGCCAAGGCAGTCTAACTCTCCCTATCCCTCCAATCAATTCCTCTGATAACATCTCCTGGATACACGCTGCCACGCCTTCCAGCAGATTGTTACACGACGGCCAAGAGAGAAGCCCCTAAACGACAAGTAGCTAGGTAACTTGGGAAGTGAAGGTCATGGAAAGCACAATGAAAGAGGGGAAAAAATGGCCCATAAAAGGCTCCACTGTCACATTACTGAACAGGGAGAAATATGTCATGTTAAACTTAATGACTGGGAAACTTTGTTCTTCAGTAAAGTCTGGTGATAGGAATGTTTAACATTTTTCTAAGCTGGCTTCAGCCTCTATTTTACAATAAGCAAAAAAAAAAAATCAGTAATGTCTGATCATAGTACAGAGATCAACTAAACTCCAGTGGCTGACATTATTTAGACATTAACAGGATCCTGGCCTTTCGACAACCCTATTCTGCCAGTCTGTCGATGAAAAAGCTGCACACCACTTATTAAATACAACTTACAAACAGAATGTTGCGGGATGCAGCCAGGGTGTCTTACAGTATACCCCTGTTCATGTCAATGATATATGTTCACACTTTTGTGTATTTCTTCTCGTTAATGTTATTCAAAACAGTGCTCAATATCCTGAAGTCAAAAAGTTATGCAATGCAGGGTAACTGAAATCTACCAACAGTGTTTAGATGCCCCAACTTATCTCCATAGTCTTTTTATGAACATTATGCTTATTTTCTAAATGCGTCCTTTGGCTGCAGCAAGTTATTTAATGACACCTTGGGTCCACTTGCTACGTTCAAATAAGTGGAGTCTGACTTCAAACGATAAAGGTCTCTGAGGAGCGATATGCTGTCATGCTCTGATGTTGCATAGAATGTGGTCTTATGTTCCTCTGATCCTGCCATCTTGTAGTATAAGGTAGCTTGTGGTGCCGAAACGTCTAACCTGTCTACTGCTATATGCCAGATACTGTACCAATATGTGAGGGGGAGGCAGAGGCAGGGGGGCTGAGTGGAAGGAGCGGGAATGCCGGCCAGATGAATCATGACTGGAGTTTATCAACATTCACGGGTAGAGAATCCCTGCTCTCCCACACTGGGCGTTTGCCCACCATAAAAGCTATTCCAGCTAAGGTTCTGCCAGTTGGTGTATCAATCCTAACCGGAAACCCAGATACGGTGGTACTGGCAAACTGGTCAGAGACTGGGCATTTCTGCAGGCATGTTTATCCAAAACCATGGTTACCACCACAAAAAAAGGAAAGCAGCCTATGAGTCATCATCGGTCGGGCGGGTGGGAAGGCAGCGGCTGCACCACCTTGGCACCACTGCAAACGCTGCAAGCACTCCGCAGACATTGTTTTAGAGGAAACAGCAAAGGTGCATGGCAACCTCACTGACACTGTCAGGTTCGGCGGCCGAAGAAGCAGCTTCCGGATGCCGCATGCTAAGTAAGATCTGGGGTGTCAAGTGGGGGGGGGGGGGGGCTGCAACAGCTGCCTCAACATGCTTTTGTATAGCAAAGACAAACAGCAGCCCGTTCTCAACAGACTCCTCCAGCAATGACAGGAGCCCTCTGTTAGATGGCCACTGGGCTGGACTGAAGAGCATGTGAAGAGATTTTAAAGTGGACACAGCTTCTCTTATGCTTTTACTTCCACTAGAATTTAGGCTTTTCTCTGTTGGGTGCTTGAGCTTCGGAGTTAAGGATCATACAGCAGCAGCGTCTGGGATTAATTATCCAAACTATTGCTGTCTGCCTCCACATGTTCTGTGTTCTAGAGGCACTCTATTACGCAACATGCCAGGGTAGCGAACTCCGCCCACCTCAATGATAATCAGTCATGCCAATGCACCATCTCTCTACTAGCTCTACTTTCAAATAGCATAACACCACAGAGGCTTCAGCCAAAAATAGGCCGGATCCCCAGGCCAAATGCATGGCTGTGATCTGCCCCACTGCAAATGTCATCCTTCCTTACCGTGACTTTTGGTTACTTTTTGTATTCTCTTTGGAGTATCACCCGAGTAGATGTCTTCAATAAAAACGGCCATACATGTTATTACGATTAAATGTCGACCGAGGATTAATAAAAGTAGGCCTTCTGCCTTCCAGGGACATGAACTTATAAGCTCATGGGTTAGAAATCTTCATTCCGAATCGCGACACAACTTGCTGAGAGAAACAGGTGCGTTGGATGTCTGTTGAAAATGTGTGTTGCTTTCCACTCAGTTATTTGATTAAATTTAAGGAGACACCGTGAGAGAATCTGACGCCTCAAGACCCCTGGGAAAGCTTATAAAATACTCAGTTCCAAAATATCACATTTAATAGGACAGTAGTAGTAGCAGGCAGATGGAAAACGGAGACACATATCTTGCAATGCGAGTGGAATTCATTCCCAAATGACAGTGGTTTTGTCAGAACTTGACCTTGGATTCCAGGAAAAAAAATGATTCCAAAAAAGCATTACAGCTTGAATCTGACTACATTCTAACAGCCTAGTGTTTGTTTATTTTTACATCAAAAGCCATACCTTAATACTACGTTGCTTCCTATATTTCCATTATGTGGATTGAGGTCTTCTGTGGAGGATGGCAGCAGCCTAAGGGTGGACATTCCAGAAGCCAAACTGACACACCTCATCACACAGACACTGAGAAATTCCAGGCTCTCTTTCCAAGCGAGCACACAGAATGATAGTAAACGCTAGTAGAAAACATAGGAAGAGGAAACCTAAATGTCACAGGGGTGCTATGAACTTATAATTATGTAGTTATTAATTTATCTCTATGCTGCCTGTAAAGAAGGGATTGAAGGGCCAGTTTAGTGCCACACGCAGTTCCTGGGCAGCCCACCGTATCCACTGGGAATAACTGGGGAATGAGGGGCAGGGAAAACTCCTCTAAGCCAGGGTGGAAACTCTGAATGTCTCACGCCTCCATGCAAGCTGCAAGCTATTAGACATTACAGCACACAAGGCTAAAAAAAGACCAAGCTCTGAAGCCAAAACTACAGAGTGCCTTTTCAAACTAAGTGCCTACCGTTCACTCTCTTTCCCCTCTCTCACTAACCATCTCTGCTCTAGGAGGGATCTACAGAGCTCATGGTATTTTCCATATTTGTGAATGCTCAGTCAAAAAAGAGTTCCTTATGCCTCAAATTAAGCTTGTACACAAATGCATATTGTCTCACTCACCAGGAGACTGCTGCAAGACTAAGAGCAACAGGTAGCCTTGCATGCATGTGTGAAATCTCTGTTAGGCGAGACCCTCCCCCCAAAAGCCAAAAGATCAACCATCGGCATGCCTCGGACTCCGCATATGTGACTCATGACTCAGTCCAGATAAGATGCACGTGTGAATCATTTACAAAATAATAAACGGTCTGGTCCCGTATTACAACAGATTAAGTAATTACTCAATTGGTAAATTAAGCAACCATTTGCACAATAAGACTCGACTAAGGGTGAAGTTGCATATCTGGGAAAAAAGTTGTGCCATCGGTATGATTCATTTTTGACACAGCCTAATCATTTCAAAATGCATCAGTAATGAGCAAAGCCAGGGGTTAGCCAATGTCGAGCATCAGCTCTCATTTTATAACTGAGGAATTCTGGTTGCTTGAAGATATACATTTCTGCACAATTTATTTCATTTTGTCGTTAATATATCCTGTCCCTTGGCCACACACCACAAAATGTAAGGACACTTAATTTTTTATGCATCATAATACATTTATGTCCCATTAAATAACAATTTAAAATATGAACAGATTGAAAGATGGATCATTTTTATCTCCTTTATCTCTAATTAAACCGTGTACATGTTTGAATTCGCTAGTGACAGCCTTTTGAAATAAATTCAGGGAGAAATGTTGCACATTATGTAATCATTCAGTGAGTGGGGAACACCGTCTATTCTGTAGGTATGACATAATCCCTTTTTTCAATAGAGGGATTCTCCACTCCAGTCCCACTGCTGCACAGTATTTGTTCACTACATGAATATGGGAAAAATCCCGGTGTATAGCAGCAGGGCTCGCCCGCCATGACATCATGGGGATCAGCATTAACCACCCCAGACCCTCCAGTAACTGTTGCCCTCTGTGGACTTCTCCTGAATATTCCCCCCCACCCTTACCTGGTAGATCATGACTTTGAAGTTGCGCCTCTTGAGAAGTTCGTTCTCATTGCTCTCCAGACGCTTGATCTGGCCAGCCTGCTTCTCCAGGTTGGTCCGCACCGACTTGACGTTGACGCTAACCTTGCGCACCTTTTCCAGCATCTTGTTGACAGTGTTGGCAGTGGTGGTGTGGCTCTTGGAGAGCTTGGCTAACTCACTCTGGATGCCTGTCACTGACTGATCCATCTCCCGCTGCCGGGTTTCCAGCCCTGTCTGGGTCTGCTGGATCTTGTCCACCGCCCCGATGATCTTGTCAAGCAGTGCCAGCACCATCATCCCATTCATCTGCGAGTCACCCTTCTCCAGCTCCTTGGCTGCTTCAGCGACCTCGTCGTCATCGTCGGAGGGAGGAATAGCCACTTCTTCATCATCCGACAGCTCCTTCATCGCTGCCTCCTCCAGCTGCAAGGTGGAATCTGCCATCGCTGTTAATGGATAGTAATAATCTCACAAAAGTACAAAAAAACTAAGGCAGTTTTTCAAACTCGCTGTAGGCTAAACTAAATCTCTGTTTTTCCTACTTTATTGTCTATTTTGTTCTTCCTTTCTACGTCTTCCACTGCCCTGGGATGCTGACCAGAGAACAAGAGAAAACCACTCTCAAATACTGCTGCATGCGTGCGTGCCTGTACTCAAATGCCACAGCTCCCATCTAAACCATCCAGTCAAATTAGTCTGCAGGTTTTCCCCTACGCCCCTCCCGTCCTCCTCCCCTGTTCCTCTCCTCCCATTTCTCCACCCATTTTACTCCATACCATCCAATCGAATAAAAGGATCTGACTATGGTCACCTCCCTCAGTGAGTGTAGATACCCCGCCTCCCAGCAGAATGGCTGGTATACTCAGGATGAGGCTTCAAACAGCAGTTCACAAGCACAAGCACAGCTAAGGGAGGAATGTAAATCCAGAGTTCTAACTTTTTTTCCTTTTCTTCCCCACTTCCTTTCCGGGATATTTTTTAATTAAATGGAGAGAAAAACAGTGCTGAATTTTACTGTATCTGCTGAGGTATGCAGACGTATGCTGTTTGATAAATACTAATACAGAGTAATAAGGGTGGAAGGAACAGCTCCAAGAAACACTTGAAGGCCTGATCTGCATTCACAGTACTTCTGTATTTGAAAATGACAAAAAACTTGAACTCCACGTATAACTTGTAGTGTCTTGCTATGTTAATACTCACTACGCTTAGGGATTCACTATAGAAATCTGTGTGGTCTTCTTCCTAAGTGACTATTTCAGAAAGGAACTGAAAAAGTGGGCGGATCTGACAGAGTAGTTCTAATATCTGCAGTGTCACATGCTGTCCAGCACAATGTTTGTTTTATGAGCACAGAGGAAAGAATTGTTTGGGAACTTGTAGTAGTTGAGCAGTGTCAGATTAACAAAGACTGAGTGTCTTATCCTGTAGCATGCAGGCAATGACTCTTTGGTGAAACTGTGAATTACATGTAGAGAGATCTGAGAAATTACATCTACTCTCTCCTCAGTAGTCATAACTTTGTTATTAATATGAGTGTTACCTGTATATAGAATCTTCTTTTGTTTCGATTATCCTTAATACAATGGAAACATTTTTGTGATGAGTTAATTCTGGACACTTTCTCTTACACCTACGTTTTGATTTTGAGAACTAACAATGTCCTGTAAAACTTCATCTTCCACCTCGTTCTACATCTGGTAGATAGCATATTTTTTAGAAAATTCTCTCCGCATTTTACAAATATTTTTATCCATCCATCCATCCATCCCTCCATTTTCTTGTCTTATGGAGAGTTATGGGGGTCCAAAGTCTGTCTTGGAAGCTATGGGTGCAAGGTTGAGAATAACCATGAACAAAATTGTCCAGTTCCTTTTTGAACACCATGTTTTTGCTCCATTCATTTCATAACGATATAATTGTTTTTTATAGAGGTGCACTGAATAAGTTGAGAAATGCTTATGAGGTGGATCTGAACTGATACACAGAGTGTCGCTAAAGAATAATGAGATTTGAGGTTCCAGACGTACTGTGACCCAGGAGGCATAAACAGTAGGGTGATGAAGGTTCTCCACAGTTTTCCTTATGGCCAACTTAACCCTTCATGTACTGTTGCTTGCTAAATATACCTGCTTTAATTACACCATGTGTGCCAAATTCTTTAAGTAGTTTCCTACTTTGCAGCACACTATCCTGTAACAAGCAAGTGCAAGGCTTGATGGGTCTATTGAGCAATAAAATTGCAGCAACCTGCCATCGTATACATATACGGAGTTGTCACATATCAAACACAGACATATTTGAAAAATAGTAGCAGAAACAGATAATGGATTTTAAGTCCTGTCCCAACACCTGCTCTGGTATTGCAGGACACTAGATTAGATAAATTCCATTTATCTAATGTTAGTATAACCATCTGCTGATCCATGCATATATGCATCACACATAAGTTTCACATAATTTTACATTGTTTTCAGTTAAACTCACCCAGTATTTGCCTAATTGTTCTCATAGTCAAATGTCTCCTATAATACTTCAAGTTCTGTTTAATTTAATTTATGTAATGTAGTTGTTATGTAATAAGTGGTTGGAAGTTGACTGGACTGATAAGTAAATGTATGAAAGTGAAAATAATCACTATAAATAATTTCATATTAAATCATCAGTTAAATAACTAAATCCATATTTTAACATCCTCCCCAGAGTATGCCCTACGTCAAACCCCCCTGCAGATTGAGCCGAATACTCTGAAAATGAAGGCATGGGTGGAAAAAAACTGATACCCAAAAGAACATCTAGTAGCTAATGGTTCAGTCCAGGGTTTCCTCCATAATGCAATTCAAAAACGTGAGGGGGGAGGAGGACCGGTCCATCCCTGTACTCGGTGGAATGACATCACGTTTATGCTGGTGAGCGGAGGCTGAGCGAGCGGTGGGGTCCGGAAGGCTTCTATTACAGTACGCGATTCATTTATTAACAGTCGATTTCAGGATTTTAAATTCTTAAAATTGCATGCGTTTAACGCGTAATATAAAATTTTCAATTTCAAGCATGAATTTTTATTACCACTATAATATTCATGTTAAGCCACTAGGATAGCCAGCGAAAATATGCTGCAAATTAAGAATCTTTCCATATCTGATATTTATTTACGTTTTCTTATAACGATGATTTGCATTTGTAAGAGCAAAGCTGCTGTGCCGCTTTTATTTTCCGGCTATCAGGCTTACAATATTTACCGTGGTTCAATAGGTATGGATGCAACGGAGAAAGCTACATTAGCCGTCTAACGAGATACATCAATGTGACAGCGCACATAACATATGATACGGGATTATTAAACTGTTTCACTGCTGTGTTTGCGATAAAAGGTTTGTTGTTTCGAGGTTAAAGCTAAAAACGCTGAATTTATATTGACTAGTATATATTGATGATGCGGTGATATCCGTAATCTTTGTATTACGCAATATAAAATGTTAGCCATTAATATTTTTCTCCACATTTATTTATGCGTCCCATTTCAAAGACCTTGCCATACCAATATTAAAACAATATATTCTGAACGATAATTCGAGGACATTTTGAACAATACAACTGAAGATCACGTTTCTCTCCGTAGAATATATAAAATGCACAAAGTGTTGCCCATTCACTAATAAACAATACCATCCATTTTTGTGCCGCTATTAAAATGTGTTATGTAAGATTTTTTGTAGCTGACCGGATAAGCCGTTGCAAACCGGGCATCATCATCATGGCGTCCTTGAAAGGTTAAGGATAGTGCGGCAGATGGTCTTTCAGCCTGGAATAACACACACCTGTGATTGTTTTTCTTGGAAATTGTTTCCGTTTTCATTTTTAACAATGAATTCAGGTTTGCTTCTTTTTTGTCTTTAAATATTTCGTGCAAAAAGGGCAAATTTGTCGATATTTTAAGCATTGAAATGCTTTGGCTATATTTAATCTCCAATATCCGGGGAATATAAGGATTTAAACGGCGGTGTTTCTGATTTACTTTAAAAACGTAAATTGTAGATTTGGATCATACGTATGTAATATATTGCTGTATACTGCATTTAATAATAGTTCATATATTGAAAATGCGAATACATATGCGGTGAAAAAAGTGGGTATATATATATACACACAAATACATAAAAACGTAACGTGACCATTAAAAATATTGTTTTTTTTAAAAACGGTAGACCTTGTATTGCTGCAGCATAACATTTTGCACTCGTGAGACTGACATCTTATAATGTTGCCTGAGAGATGAGTATAGCATGAAATGCGCAATAGCTACTGAGTTAAGCAGACCTGCTACTTTCAGTTTCAAATGAAATATACTAGCCTTAACTAATAGCATTTCTTAAAAAGCATGAAGGATACGATAAAAACATAGATAGTTATGATAACAAGGTCTTTTATGAGCAAGAATTTCCCATCAGTATCTTTCGACATTTGATCAACATGCTGATGTGATGTAACATTTCGCTTTGTTTGTCTCCACAGGGATAAAGTGAATCCAGAGTATCTTTTAGGCTTGACTTGCCGTAATCGCAGCCACCATGGGGGAGCTCTTCCGAAGTGAGGAGATGACACTTGCACAGCTCTTCCTCCAGTCTGAGGCAGCCTACTGCTGCGTCAGTGAGCTGGGAGAGCTGGGAATGGTCCAGTTCCGTGATGTGAGTGACTTCTAAGGCTTAAGAGACATTCTTGCTTTGCTCTTGAGTAGAGAAATGTTACCCCTGATAGTTTTCTGCTGATTGGTATACATCTACTATTTAAAGTGTTGATTTCCTAGTATTGTCCTCTATATAGTGGTTGTTATTACTATTGTTATTAAGTTCATGTCTAAGTACTTTGTATTAAGTGCTTGAAGTGGGGAAGAAATAGGTACTGGAAACCAAGAGATACTGAGAGGTATCAACTAAGAAGTGCTGGTACTGTAAGCACTGTGTGTATCCAAGCCAGCAGCAGAGCAAATGACGGGGGGTATGTGGGGGGGGCGCATGGCCAAATATGACCATCCATAGCCTGGTCCCTGGGAAGGACTGGGCTGTCTCGTTTTAGGGTGAATGCCTCTATTTGAAAATAAAAGGTAGCATTTGGGGGGGGGGGGCATGGCCCGTGAATGACCTCCACCGCCAATGACTATGACCCTGCTATGTATAAATAGTAAAGCATGAACATGAACAGAGAGTGTAGAAGGATCAGCCTGTAAGATGGGGTGGCATGGACCGGTCAGCGTGGTGTGAGCTCAGGTGATGGTAAAACTTAACCCCAAATAAAGTTCTCAGTCCATCCCCTCATTCCTGTGACTGATGTCTCCTTTGGGGCATTTTCACCATCAGGGGTGTGGCTAGAAGCTCTGGTGGGGGGTGGGGTGGGGTCTCCATGGTAACATTTTGTAGCGCGAAGGTACAAGGTTAGTCAAGCATGTAGATTATCATTTTTCATGTTCACATGTCCCTATGAAGGGCTGCCTCCCTGAATCTGCCAGGATATCATGCCGGCCCCCCAGCACCCTTGTCCACAACCCTAAATTAGCAGCTTATCAAACTAAACTAGGCCCAGTTACCAAACTGGTACTGTGGTGGTTCAGCCTACCAATGCTCAAGGTGAACAGTGGACTGATGCTTTCAAAGAATGTGCCATCACGATTGAAGACAGTGATGAGATGCTCTCCTTCCCCATGACAGCTGAACCCTGACGTCAACGTGTTCCAGCGCAAGTTCGTCAACGAGGTGCGACGCTGCGAAGAGATGGATCGCAAGCTCAGTGAGTGTCTGACACTACCTACCATCACACCAAACGGAAACACACAGACTACAGAGGTTTGAGAAGATCTTGGTGGGTCTGTTGCTTGCATCATCGACGAATGAACATGGACCCAGTTCCTTGTTAGCTGAACTCTTCATAAGAGCATGTCAGTAAAATGAATGACTTTGTCATACCTAGAGTGTGATAGTCTAGTCTAAGCAATAAAAGGCAATATACATTTTGATGTATCCCACATGTATCTGTATTCTGCAACAATGTTCTCAAAGGATAAGAGCTCCAGTTACTAAACTAGATGATAGTAAAGTTGATGAAGTGTTTTGTGCAAGGGTATGGTTGTGGATTTGAACCAACAAAATTTTTAATCAGGCATATTATGTTTGACGCGTGAACAACCCATCAACCTCTAGATACAGGTCAAAGTGATGTACTAGCTAGTTAAATGTGCTGCACTGTGATTAGATATATTCATGAATTACCTGATTTTAATGTAACTCTTACATTACTTGTGTAAGGATTTGTGGAGAAGGAGATCAAGAAGGCCAGCATCCCAATTATGGACACTGGGGAGAACCCTGAAGTTCCTTTCCCAAGGGATATCATTGATTTGGAGGTATCTTTGTACTTTAATAATGCTATTTAAAGGACTCTTAACAGCATGCATGACGTTACGTTACTTTAATATCTAATTAATTCATTTAGTAATTCCTAACACATATTTGACTCTGACAGGCTACCTTTGAGAAACTAGAGAATGAGCTGAAAGAGATCAATACCAACCAGGAGGCTCTGAAGAAGAACTTCCTGGAATTGACGGAGTTGAAACACATCCTGCGTCGCACACAGCAGTTCTTCGATGAGGTCAGGCTGCCCTCCCGCCCTTCATGCCGTTCTGACTTCTCATTGGCTGTGGTGGCTGTCCGTCACCCTTCTTGGCATAGTTATGGAATGTGATGTAGGCACTGATTGCAGTATTTCATTCTCAGGCTTTAAGGAGGTGTCATAACTCAAGAACTGCTTCATTTCTTTCTGTGAATGTTTAATCGTATATAAAAGACAGCTGCAGAAAATGCCCAAATATAGTACATGTGAAGTACCCATTTAATGCGGCCCAGATGCTGATTTTTGGGTTACTCTACTAGCTAAATCTGTGTGCAGCAGTTAGCTGAGAGAGTGTGAAAATCAGTTTTAAGTATGAAAATATTATAGGTACCCAACCCTGGAGGTTCAATTTTAAAATAGTTGAGCATTTTTTAGAGATTAATCTCATGTTGCAAGGTGTGGCTTTTCTGTTCTTCTTTCAAGTAATAAATAATTTCTGGTGCTGTAAAAAATGCTAATTATTCATCCATGTTTAGCGGTCAGTGCCATTAGTGCATTGCCTGTATACAGGCTTTAGTTTATTGTAGTTGTGGCTTTTTGGTTATTGTGCTTGGGCAAACTTGGAAATGATGGCGTCACGTTACCTAGTACTCTGTCAGTATGCTTAATATATAAATATTTGAATGATATCAATTTGAAGATGGTTTCCTCAAAATGGAGGATTGTTCAAAGCCTTCATTCCTGTACTTCTCCTGGATAAGTGTGTCTGTCATTTCTTGTGTCCCGTCACTAGTGGACATTTTGGGTCCAAACAGTGTAAAAAAAAAAAAAAATTTCTTTCAACTAACCAGTTGAGTGACTCTGACTCTTTCTATTCAACTGGCTGGTTCAAACAAAACGTTGGTCTGAATTTTTTTGTATGGGGATGTGTGTGGGGATGTGGGGGGGGGGGGGGGGGAGTGGTTTTGGT
>JABFEB020000092.1:15259813-15291867 GCA_019775895.2 Stomatorhinus ivindoensis | reverse complement strand
GAATAGAGAAGTGCAGTGTCAAAGATAACCTTACTGCATTAACTGTAGCATGTTTTACTTTCCATTATTTTCTGTTAAAATTTATTTACTTTCACCTTGTTGTTGTACTTCATACTAAAAGTGGTTATATACAGAAGGGTTGCCACTCTCATGCACCTGGCGTCACACACTTTCTGACTCAGGTTTTGTAAGAAATCTTATGGCAAATTAATATTATTCCATTATAAACATAAAATTAGCTACATCAAAAGCATGGGGGTAGTTTGTAAACCCTGCAGAATAATTATAGGGTAATAAAACTCTTACATACATGTAAATGAGTGTGCAGACTTGTCTCAAATTGAAACTCATGCCAGCCAGCTGACCAAAGTTGTCAACACTGATACATTATGCTGATAACATTTGTGTTTATTTATTTGGCAAATGTCTTTGTCCAAAGCCGTGCACAGATGAGGAATGCTTGGGCTCTGAGAGCAGGGTCAGTCAGCAGTGACATGATTACTGTGTTTGGCACAGAATTAGAACCAAAATCGTTTTGGATAATCAGGCCACAGATTCCTATAACCTACTGGCAAGTGGCAATAAACAGATCAACACAGTAAGGGATGTAGGTTTATGCTGATATTCCATCAGTGTATTAGCTTACATTTCCCTGCTGTACCTCTCTTACAGCTAACAACCATCTGCTTATTTCACAAAGCAATAAGATACAGCCGACACAAGGAGACATATTCCTCCCTCTCCTCCGGTTCTGGGCGAGCCCAAACCTGCCCAAGTGTCGAAGCGAGGTGATCTGGAAGATACGCACTTCAGCTCTGAATTCTCTAGCTGAAGCTGAAGCTGCTTTGAGTCAAAGCCATGTTTCTGGCATCCAGCGCTGGCGCCGACTTTTTGGACCCAACCCCCCCCCCGAGCAGGGACCCGTGTGAGCCTGGTTCGAGAATGCTGATAACTTTATCGAGCCCCCACATCTGGGCCAGTCCAGCTGAACCTCCTGCTGATTCATTCGGATGCTGCTGTTGCAGTTCAGCCGGAGCGGGTACAAAGGCCCCCCTTTTGCTTTCTCCCGAAGCCTGTGTTTAATTTCCAGGCCAAGCCGAAGGGTGTTGCAGTGGGTGCCCTCTGAACACACTGCTCCTGACCATTTATTACATATTGTCTTTCATTTCCGATTATTGAATCCTAAAATGCAGTGATTATTGGAGTAAAATAAAGGTAGTGGTCGTATTTGTCTTCTGCTAGAGAATGTTTGATGTGTTAACCTAAAATTGATGCCTTCTTAACGGAGGTATGTCTCTTGTTTCACTTCCCACCCATAAAAAGGGTCTGGTCCGTCTAACAGTCTTACCTCTTTGGACTGCCCTTGTTGGTATATCTTGCTGTACTTGGCGTGGTTCACCCACCCCTGTATGGAGGATGTCTCCTGCAGCTTTGTACTGCTCTCCCCCCGCCCCACCCTCCTGGAGTCGGTCAGAGATTCAGCTGCGCTTCATCTGTGCCCCTGCCAGCTGGATCAGTTTGCAGGCATGGAGACAGAGCCTTCTGATTCACTTCATAGGCATTCAGAGGTAGCTGGGCTGGGCAGGGGGAGGGGGCCGCTTTCTCTGACCCCCCCTTTCACTCCACTTGGACCAGTTTGAGACCAGTTTTTGCCGTGAAAACAAAATGCAGTGAACCCTTCATTAACTTCAGCACAACAACATTAAGTCAGATGAGCTGTTGTTGCTCCCCTGCTGGAATATATGACTCAGAATAGTTTAAAGTTGGATGCAGAAAAGTGCTCGATTGATAAATGCTGTAATGTGAGGCAGTTAACATGGTTTCCTCCTTTAGCTTTTCTGCATTTTCAGGTCATTCTTACAGATCCCTCTCTAGTGCACCATGTCCCACTGCTTCGGCACTGACCTCTTCCTCGATGTCCTTTCAGGTGCTGAATCAGACAGAAGACCACCGTCAGAGGGTCCTGCAGGCCGCTGCCAAGACGATGAGGGTCTGGTTCATCAAAGTTAGGAAGATGAAGGCCATATACCACACACTGAACCTCTGCAACATTGACGTCACCCAGAAGTGTCTGATTGCCGAGGTGTGGTGTCCCGTTTCTGACCTGGACTCGATCCAGTTTGCCTTGCGACGGGGCACGGTGAGTTCGCTAGCACGCCATGCCGTCTTGTGTCCTAAGTCATCCAATCCTTTTGACTGAAGCCTAATGTTGTCTTGGTTACCGCTGTAATACGCAAGAGCTTTCTTTCATTGTTCAATCAAGATGTGAATTTTGAGCCAGGTATGTCTAAATCCTTCGATGGGCTGGTTTTGTGTCCCCAACTTCTGCTCCAAACTTGTAAGTCAAAGGAAGATGAATACTCTGAAGCGATATGCAGACATGAGGCCAATCATAACACAGGCATGACCGTATCTGCGAAGTTCTATTGTGTGATTGTTTCACCAGCCACATGTCGCTTCCTTGTATTATTATGAATATTAGTCATGTTTGGTTGACATCCCTCCTCAACAAACTGTTGGACTTCCTCCTTTGCCCAGGGGCACTATAGTGATCTTTCACCCAGGACTTTAAAGTACACAGGAATTACTGCCTTGCCTTTGATAGTCTTGGCTGGCTTTTGGGCTCACCATCATTTTTTCCACCGCTAATGGATTTCGGGGCCTGCGAGGATTGTGCTTTGTTTAGTTGCTTTTGTCTGAGAGACGGGGGCTGCCATTTTGCACATGTGCCATTAGTCACCTGCTTCTTTTCAGTATGTGGGCTGCGGGCTTCATCGAGCAGCCTAACAAACTAGGAAGAGAAGCACTATTAACTTGATTGCACCCACTGCTCTGGAGGGGCCTAGCTGACAGTAGAGGTCACTGTAGAGTGACGAGAGGGACAGGATACCCAGCCTTCTGAGCTTGCCTTTTCTGGGTTTTGCCGTGAATCTGACTACCTGTCCCTTTAAACAGGAAGACCCTCAACTGTCTTGGTTTTTCATGGCTTATTAGCTGTTATATTTCCCAGACAATCAGCTTGATCACAGTAGAATAGACCATTTATTGTTTGTAGCAGCTCTTTTTAAGGTGTGTGTGTGTGTGTATGTATATGTGTATGTATGTATATATATATATATATATATATATACACACACACGCATTCCTTTTAATTTTTATTCAGATATTGAGATATTATTAATATTCCTTCAAGAATGGCATATTAGGTGAAAATCCGTGACTGTACATGTAAATAAAATTATTAAATGACAAATGTGATCACTCAAAACTGTAATTCTCTTTAAGTTAACTAATGCTTAATCAGGGGTATGAATAGCCTATGCGCACAATTAGTTGTGGAAAGCATGTTTTGAAGGGATGGTGTACTCTGTATCTAAGTGAGATGAAAGCAGTGGTCTGGGTATTTATATGCATTTGAATAGAATTGGGATACTACAAAAAATGACAACTCACTGAAAAGTACAGCTGTAATGTGTGGGTCGGTTATGGTCCACACCCAGCAGAAGATTATATTCCAGATGCAGAGGAGGCAAAGTGGCATCGATCTCACTGCGTCATTGGTGGAATTCCTCGAGGTCAGCGGTCAGAGTGGGAGAGGAGCATTGGAATCTGACTGGTTGTTTAAATGGCAGTGCATGAGCGTACGGTCCCTGCTGCTCTCTCCTCTCGTTTGGTAACAGGCTGTGGTCGGACTGGGCTCCTTCTACTGCACGCTTGGTGTGCTATAGGTCATGAAGATACGGTTTGTCTCTGGCCAGCACCATAAGTTTTAGGGTATTTCGCATCACCTGCTGTATTTGGGGAGCTAACTGCCAAGCTCCAGGCAAACCCAGGTGAAACCATCCCTCACCATTATATGGGGGTGCCTCAGATTCTTACTTTACATCTACAGTACAGTGAAGTTATTATATGTTAGATATGACTTATCTTGTGTAAAACTGAGAGAGTTCAGTTCCTACTCCTGCTCTGCGTATGCAAACACGATCTCTTTGTGCTATAAGTGGTAATGGGGGAAAAAACATGGATATTAAATACCCGACGAGGTTGTCATCTTCTCATGAGGTACTTTGCCCTAAGATTCTTTGAGCAAAGTATCTTTAGTTATTTAGTAATTGATGCTTCCATCAAGGAGAAATAGAGGAAGTGATGAGAAGTGCGGAATCTCCAAGCACGTGGCGTAAGCATGGTCCTCCGTCCGCCTGCAGGAGAGGAGCGGCTCTACGGTGCCCTCCATCCTCAACAGGATGCAGACTAAGCAGACTCCACCCACCTTCAATAAGACTACCAAGTTCACCGCTGGCTTCCAGAACATCGTGGATGCCTATGGCATTGGGACATACAGGGAGATCAACCCAGGTAACGAACACCCATTATAATCTAAATGCAAAAAACATAGGCCTCACCTGCAGCCTCCCAACACGCCTGTGTTCTGTCATGAATAATCCGTTGCAGAAATTTCACTTGGAGGCTTGGTTCTGAGAATGTATTATTTTCTATTTGGACTAAGTACCTACTGTAATTCAGCACTGAATGCAATGTCCCCATTACTGCACGAGCAAGACTTGCACACATCAGCAAACATTGCGGTAGTGAGCACAGATGAACAATTTCTCAGAGTAATAATAGCGCCTCCAAGAGCAATTGGATTTTTATTGCATAATTCAAAGATACTGTTTCTAAGACTTTTCAGACAGAACATCTCAAGTTGTTGCACCTGGGTCTAATATAAAATAAAGTGGTACTCCCTGTCTCATTAACCCAAGCTTGGAAGGAAAGTGACACTGCTCATCTCAGTAGCCGAGGCTGGGATGGATAGGAAGTACGAAAGAAGACGACACAACTAATAACATCGGCAAACAGCACAGTCTTTGCAGTCTAGTTGTGTTAACATTCCTCAACTTTGCTTTCTTCCACAAATATTAAGTATTGTTCCTGTCTGATGATTAGCTGGACATGATTCAAATGCTTGATTTGATTAGAATGCATATTTCTTATTGGTCGTTGCGCAAGTTCTGTTGCAAATACTTTCATTAAGGCTCTTGGTTATGGTTCATGCCTCATCAAAAATAATCCGTCAAATGCAGAATTAGGACTTCAGTGTGAGGTCACCGTGACACTCAATGAAACATTAATAATAAGCATTGAGCCTAGATAATGGAACGGGAATCTTGTTCTTTCTCCTCTGTAACGTCTGTCCTGTAGCACCATATACCATCATCACCTTCCCCTTCCTCTTTGCTGTCATGTTTGGTGACATGGGCCATGGGTTACTCATGACGTGTGCTGCCCTCTACCTGGTCTTGAGGGAGAGTCGGCTACTCTCTCAAAAGAGTGACAATGAGGTGAGGGCCAATCTTGCAGTCTCATTCTAGCAGTCCTGGAGAGGACGTGATTTTCATTTTTTTTTTTAAATATCAAAGAACAAACACCAATTACCCCAACTTGCATATGCACATTGTTACAAGTATAGTAAGATGTCTGATCACTCTTATTTGACTTTGGTACCTGATTCTGGTGTTAAAAGTAGGGTTTTGAAGCACATGATCATATGATATAGCCACAAAACTTAGGAAGCTCAATCAGTGTCCATACCTTTATCAGGCAACTTAATGTCTTTCATGATATCCTTCTCATACAATCCAGATGTTCAATATGGTGTTTGCTGGGCGCTACATCATACTCCTGATGGGAATCTTTTCTGTCTACACTGGAATCATCTACAATGACTGCTTCTCAAAATCGCTTAATATGTTTGGATCGGGCTGGAGTGTGAGACCCATGTTTTCACCCAAGGGAGGCAACTGGTCGTAAGTTGTTTGAATTTTTCATTGTCTGCTGATTGCATATTTGTTTGCATAGTCGATATAGTGAATAGTATACTTTATACTTGCATCTTTACAATTTTTTCTTTAGAGTGAAAACACTTGAAGATAATGCATTGCTACAGATAGATCCAGCAGTAGAAGGAGTTTTTGGTGGACCTTATCCTTTGGGTATTGACCCGGTAAGAGTTCATACCTTACCTGCAAAAGGCACATGATGCAAATGTGATGGTTTGTTTATTTTTATATGAATGTCTGAGTCTAATGATCTTTTTTCTATATACATAGATTTGGAACATTGCCCAAAACAAGCTCACCTTCCTCAACTCTTTTAAGATGAAGATGTCTGTCATTCTGGGTGTGATCCACATGCTGTTTGGGGTCACCCTCAGCTTGTTCAATCATCTGTAGGTTCCAAGATATATTTTTTAGGGGTCACAAAATTGTTTTTTTTTTTAATTATAGAAAAGTTATAATTAAGACAGTGTGCAACCATTAAGTGTTGAGATCAAAAAAGTATGATAAGACCACTATTTTTGAGCCACATTGTTGCTTAATTCTTTGTTCTGTGATTTCAAAGGTACTTCAAGAAGCCTCTGAACATCTTCCTTGGTTTCATCCCTGAGATAGTCTTCATGAGCAGCCTCTTTGGATATCTGGTCCTTCTTATCTTCTACAAGTGGGGTGCTTATAATGCCGCCACCTCCAAGGATGCCCCAAGCCTGCTCATTGCCTTCATCAATATGTGTCTATTCAACTACAGTGACCCCACAAACAAGACCCTCTACAGCGGACAGGTGACGGCCCCTGTCTGTCCATTGGGCCCAAGGAATTAAGTGTCAGAGAAGAAATGGAGCCTAGTGCCTTCTGCTGGGTGTGCAACCTAACTTCTTTCTGTTTGAATCTATAGATTGGCATCCAGTCTTTGTTGGTGGTGATTGCCCTTGCATGTGTTCCCTGTATGCTGGTTGTGAAAACAATGGTGCTTCGTCGTCAGTACCTGTGGAAGAAACACCTGGTATGTCAACCTGTACCATAAATACAGTACTGTGCAAAACTCTTGGGCTGCCCAAGAGAGTTTTATTTAAATAATCTCATATTGGTGTAAAATAGAATACCATGTGTGTAAATGTGTGTTACCTTACTCATTTCCAAACCTCTTCTGATGTCACCCCAGTTTATAACCATCCAAAATACTCATGGATTTGTTGACTCATTTGTTGAATTATTTAACTGATAAAGTAAATTAATTAACTAGTTAAAATTAATTAAATGGCTGGGGAGAGGAGTGGTTTGGGAATTGAAACTTATTCTAGCCACCCAGCAAGATATCAGTAACCGTTTGCAGAACAGAAGAAATTACTTTTTTCTGTCTAACTCTTCTGTTGTTAAGGTATGATTTGCCTCACTTGTAGGTCACTTTGGACAAAAGCATCTGTTAAATAAGTCTAAACATGTGTCTTATTTGCATGCATTTTAATGTTGTATTGTGTTTTTGTTGGAGCAGACTTGCAACCTAGACAAACGTTTTCTTTGATGGCCTAAGACTTTTGCAGAGTACCTGTATGTCTAACAATTTTATCTTTCAAAAGTGGCTTTAGGAGTCTTCAAAGGTTGCCCTAAGCATGACTTTTTGTTGGGTTTGTTTAAATGCTTGAAGTATCTCTTGGGTAGACTGTGACTTAATCCAAGTTCTTCAGTCTAGCGTTTTGACGAAAAATTTTGTAAATGTAGTTTAGTATTATTTATGTGTGCCACTTTTAATCCATTTATAGTATAAAAAAATGAATAGCTTTTTTTAGTCATAGATATTAATTGGCAAGTAAAAGTATTGAAAATATTCACTGGTGCATTTGAGTGTCTAGTACATAACCCAGAAAAGTAAACCCAAGGCATGCTTCAAGCCAAAAGAAGACTTTTGGGTTTTGTATCTAGTCACAGAAGAGGGAAGAAAGTCCTGCTGAGAATCTAGAATCTTTAGAACAAACTGGTGTGTCCTCATCGTGCACGGGACTCACTCAACAGGGCACTCAGAAATTCGGGGGGGTCCGGGTCGGTAACGGACCCACAGAAGATGAAGCAGAGATCATTGAGCACGACCAGCTGTCTCAGCACTCTGAGGATGATGAGGTAAGTCTCACGCTCTAAGGAGCTTTGGCTCTTGCACCCATGTCTTCACCCCACCTGCATCCCCCGATGACAAAAGTCCAAACCCACTCCTGCACGGCAGATTTTTTTGCTTTAGCAAAGCATATGTAGCTCATGTGCCTCCTGCCGAAAGTTTTGAATATCTGCATTACTGAGCTTTGAGATCAAAAGTGTAGCCTAGCAGGGCTAAGAACAAGCCTTGTTAGGATACTACTTTGAAATGGAAGTGGGATACTTCTCAACTTGTATCTTATAACAGACCTACTACCTAAGATGAAGCTCCTAAAGTTCAGTGTACAGTTTTGTTGATGGGTAATATCAAGATGATTAAGCTATGATATCAAAATTTCAAGTCCACTACTACAACAGAAAAACAACGTAGACTTTCTTAGCTACATGATACAAATAGGAGTTGATCAAGACCGACGATATAATCCTAATCATTCCATAAGGCTTCTCTCTGTAAGCATTCTTGTTTAGAACAGGTTTCTGATGAATATTCTGAAACCTAATAACCATTTTTATTTAAAATCGGAAACACTGTGATCTCAGATGGCAGCTCAGCTAATGTGGGGAGGTTCTCTAGAGCTGAGTCATACAAACCTAGACCTGGAAGGATTTTAAGTGGGGGTACACCCCATATCCCTTTTACTCTAGAATTTGTCCCATGATATATTTAATAAGAGCTGGAAAATCTGATGATTGTGGCCTTCCAAGACCAGATTTGGAGACCCCTGCTCTAGTGCACCCATCTTAATATATACTAAATGTGTCATTCTACATCAGCACTGACCTCCAGAAGGTAGCCTTTGCTAAAATTAACTTGTGTGTATTGTGACTCTGCAAATAAACATAATCTGCAATTATTTTCAAGCACGCAGAAGAGGAAGTGGTAAGAGAACATTGCATTTTACTGTCTTGTGTCTCCATTACTTCCACTTGCTCTCTGTCTGTTGTCATCTGCTGCATTATCCTCATCTTTGACACTCACTGTCTTGCAAGCACTGTGTGTTTTGGCTTCCATGTATTCATGTGAATACTAATGGCAAAAATCTATAACTGTTCTGGGGAAACTAGAGAGAGAGATCTTAATGGCTTGAACAGATGGAGTCTTCTATAGTGATGGACTGATTTAGCAGAGATGAGGTAAACTCCTGTGTCATCTTCTCCGAAACAGGTGTTTTTAAAGATGTTTCCCATCTATCTCATTTTAATCTGACTTCAAGTCCTTCTGAGAATACTCTCTCTCCCCCCATTTCATAAATATTTTATAAAAACTCACAGCTAATAGTATAGAAGAACAGTCTCAGCCTTTCTTCTATTAAAGAATTGTCGGCTGTGGTTTGTACTTCCTGTCTAGTATGTTTTCACAAGTGCCTTATGTAAGAAAACATGTTTTGCTGGAGAGATCCAAATGCCAGCTTAGAACAGAGTGAAAAAATATCTTTTTCATATTAACCAAATTATAGGGGTCTGAGTCAGAAGATCCTCATTGTTTTGTATTCTTTGTTATGTTGCCTTAGAAACAACAGCATTCCCAGTTTACCCTTTGATGTAGTGTGAAGGCCATAGAATAACATACAAGCAAAGAAGCTCAATAGGACTTCAAAACTTTTATTTGACTTGTCCATTTTTGTCATCTTGATGTTGGTCTGTCCCAATACACATTATGCATTATTTAGCTGATAAGCGTATATAATATCATAAATCTGTTTTTACTTGAGTAAAGTTTCAGTATGAATAAGATGCATTTTAACATTGGTGTATAGATGTATATGTGAAGACATTTGTTTAGATTTATAAGTAGAAAAGGATAAATGCTGCTTTGTTACATAATAGCATGTTGTGCCACAGTGAAGCCGGATGAACTGTTTTCTGTGAGATGTGAGCCTTTCCTGTACTTCACGTGCCTCTTAATGAATAGAGGCCAGATGTACTGATACATATTTTCCTCACCCAAAGAGTGCGCTACATCAAGGAATTAGCCCAGAGCTTCCCCGCATTGTTCCCTCTGTTCTGTCCCTGCAGTTTAACTTTGGAGATGTAGCAGTCCACCAGGCCATCCACACCATTGAGTACTGCTTGGGCTGTATCTCCAACACAGCCTCCTACCTCCGCCTTTGGGCTTTAAGCTTGGCTCATGCACGTGAGTGTCAAAGCTCTATCTGACAGCTTCCCAAGGAATGCCAGCCTCTTCTATCATTAACGGCAGTTACTTACGCCCTCTTACGTCTAGGCATGGTGCATGTCACATTTTTGCCATATGCGCTGTTAATGTACTTTTTGCTGGACTAATATACAGCTTTTTAGCCCCAAGTGGATATTAAATTACTCGGGTGCCGCAGCATGTCAATGAGAAGATGATTAACAGGATGGTGCGTTCCATGCTGCGGTATACGGGCACTGAAGTGCGTCTCTCTGCTTCACTTCGTCCCACAGAGCTATCTGAGGTGCTGTGGGGGATGGTCATGCGCC
This sequence comes from Stomatorhinus ivindoensis, assembly GCA_019775895.2. NCBI lineage: Eukaryota > Metazoa > Chordata > Actinopteri > Osteoglossiformes > Mormyridae > Stomatorhinus > Stomatorhinus ivindoensis. Next base: position 15,281,422 of record JABFEB020000092.1, on the reverse strand, counting down.
TCGGCCTAAGCTCCAGGAGCTATGGCGGCTTCTTCGGCTTATCCATCATCTTCTCGGCCTTCGCCACGCTCACCGTTTGCATCCTGCTGGTTATGGAGGGCCTGTCAGCCTTCCTGCATGCTCTCCGCCTGCACTGGTGAGTAAGTGTGGAGAATCGATGCCCATCAAGGAACGGCAACAACACAAGACGCACAGGAACATGTACAGGTGACAGCAGGTTTGGGCTTCAAGGCCGGTTGGCCTGTATGCAGCAGTCAGGGAGCAGTTTGGGATCAGAGCTGTGCTCAAGGGTCCATCGATTGCATCCTCCTGCCAACTCTAGCTTTTGACCCAGACATTATCTGTGCGTGTATGTTTGTATGTAGGTTATGTATGTATCTATTGTGCTATTTCCATGGCAACTGGCTGCCAGTGAAGCTGAACCAGCTGAAGTGTGTTGGGGGTCATTAACTGATCTTTTTAAGATCTGTTTAAGTTTTGCATGAAGAGAAATCAGTCATTTTATCTGTTATTCAATTTGTTCTTACACACCCACTGCTTATTAATGATTGGTTGTCTTATACATAACATGTTAGTGCTTATGATGAGTGCTGAGGCTGCCTCTTAACTGTTACTCATTATTGTGGGCACTGCACACTGGCTCTTAGTTGGTACTCATTATAGGCACTGCATTTTGCCTATTGATACTCATTGTACAGGCATTTCTTATAAATCGTTACTTATTGAATTAGTGCAAATAAATGTACTTAAGGCCTTTACAGACAGAGCCGCATGGAGTTTATCTTTTTTTACCCTAAAAGTCTTATCTTGTTCTTGAGATCAATGTCTGTGCTGCTTTTCCAACCAGCGAAGCCTGAATTGACCATACTCTTTCACAGTAGGCTTGTACTCAAGCTTTCTGTCATTCACAAGCTGTGTAGAATCTGTAATGCTTAAACGTCAGGTGGAAGAATTGTAGGCATTTCCAGGCTGAGGTAAACTTTCAGGACTGTGGTGTTATAAAAATATCATTGGACAAAAAAAAAAGAAACCTAACCTAAAATGATCAGATCAAAAGAACTGGATTTGTTTGTTTTTTTTTTTTTAAATAATCTTTTGATTGCTATAAGCCATTAAAGGCTAATAAGCACTTTACCTCATACATTGGATATGAATTTCACTGTATTTGCATTGGAACAGGGTAGAAGTTTATGCTTTTCCATTGTTTTTCTACATTCATTCTGCCCATCACTGCTGAAATGCGAGTTTTCTCCAGTACTCCTTCAGTACAGGTCTGTCTTTGCCAAAACATAGTTATGGGAACTTGGCACATCTCAGAAACACATAAAGTGGAGTGATTCTCTGACAGCTGTTCATGATCAGTGGGATAAAACTGTAAAAAAGGTGAGATGAGAGCCCTATCTGCCACAGATCATCTAAAGATTGTGCCAAGAAAAACATTATGCTATTAAGAAATGTCTCACTTTCCCCCTCTAACTTCTGTTACTGACCTGAAAGCAGCCAAATTGGTTGCCTATGGAATAACACATACACACTGAGTAAATCTTAACATAGAGTCCGTATATCCGACATTTTCCATGCTTGGTTAGGCTAATGTAGGACTGAGGAGGACCTAAAAGAGGCCTGTGCTTCTTCTGCCCTGTGTTTAACCTGCACTTTCTCAACTCCCTTGCAAAATATTTGCCGTTCCAGTAAGGCATTCCTGCACCCATACCCTGCTTTCCTCATGCTCAGGCTATGGTTGCCATGTCGACAGGGCTATGGGTCACAACTCCGATGAACACCGTTTGATATTTTCTAACCATCGTACAGCTGTGATTGTAATATGATTGTTTTGTGCTTGTAATGTATCTGGCTAAAATATAGTATTAGATGTGTTTTTAATTTGCCCAACTTTAAATTTGCTTTTTAGTTTATTTTTTCTCAGATAGTGCCAGCATTATAACAAAGGCTTACAGTGACATTCCTAATGACCTCTGAACTACTCTTCTCACTTTATCACAATTTACAGTTTTTGTAATATGCTATACACTGTATATTTATCAGAGGCATCCTAAAACTCCTGCAGTCAATCAGTTGTGGCAGTCACAGTTGGGGAATCGGTGGGGGAGAGACGTCCGACTTGTGACCCACCTCAGACGTCACAAGAATAGCTTAAAGCGCTCATCTCAAATAGGCTGGACCAAAGGAAGCACACGGGCGGCGTGACGCACAAATGTAATTTCATACCGTGATCATTGTCATGTCGGGGGCTGTGATTCCCACAAACCCATATTCTAGGGCACAGGGATGAGGTGCATGTGGGTCTGGACTTCAGTCCATTGTCATATGTATTAATAGTACCATAACTGGTGATGACTCAAGAACGGGAGCCTCTGAATATCAAGGGGAGTATGAATGTATATTTAATTGAACATGAAAATTGTCATGGGAATCCCCTTGCTTTTCATTTAGCCCGTTTCCTGCCTTTGACATGCCTCATGCTTAATCTTATTCTTAAATACTGTTAGGGCAAAAGTGTATCATTCCTAAAAGGAGGCCCAGCGGTTTTCTGTGTGTCTTATGAATTCCATTGAGTCAGGGAGCCTCCTTCCCCTCCCCTCATATGGAAGAAAGCTTAGAGTGTGACATTCGGCATTTGAGCTGCAGGAAACCCAGCCCCTGACGATACAATGGGCCTGGAGTCTCTTAAGGTAGCAGTGAGAGCTTCTGGGAATACAAAGCTCACCCTACGAAAAGAGGGGAGACCCACATCCTCCACAAGTACCCTAACCAGAGCTGCATTGTTTTTTTGGCCAAATTTTAACCATGTCTTTGTATGTGCAACCGCATACTGCAACCTCAGTGTTTTCCTAATGGGGTTTTACCAGTGAGAGGAATGCAAACAATAATATATATTTGAATAAAATTTTGGCCTTCAGTTACATTAATGTCATAAGAAGTAGGTCATGTGGGTGACAGTTGACATTAACTGAAATTTGTGTTTACAAATTTCCTCTAATGACAGCCCTCAGGAGAGATTTGTCAACCGAAGTGATATTCTTCTAGACATCCAACAAGATATCAGTAACTTATTAGAGAAAAAAAATCTTGTTAGTTTTATAGTGTTACTCTTACTTTGCATATGTTGTTTTTCTCCTGAGCAAATTTACACTTATTTCCCATATAAACAGCACTAAACATAATCTTTGACTGCCTAACACATTTCCACAGTACTGTATGTTTATAGGATGAGCGCTGTAAATACCATTTTTGCACACATGGAGTCACAAACTTATTCTAACACATTTACTAGAAATTATTATACAGGAGATAATAAATCAAACAAACTTAGGTATTAATGTATATGATTTCATAATGAGGTCCAAACATGTTTAGATGTCCTAGTATCTCCTGTTTGATTTGTGCTTTTTTAAGAGTAGCAGATGTATAGAGTAAGGTTAAAACAACTGTGAACCTGAGAACATGCCCCAGAAGGACCTGTAATGATATATTGTTAAAAACAGATCATCATGGATGCTGAGCAGTCTGATTGGTTAGATTCTTTGCATGTGTGTGTGTGTGTGCATTTTCTTACTTTTGGTAAAGTGACGATTTTGTCGGTGACCAAAAACGTAATTTTGTAAGACATATCAAAGCCATCGTCTGGCCTTCAGCTGACCTCACGCTTGTTCAGGGAATCCAGGGTAAGTGCAGCTTTGGACAGAGCAGGGCGGCACTGAGGCATTTAGCAGACTGGTATCACTGAAGTCTGACTGGACATCATTGTTTTTCCTGGCAAGATGCCTGGAATATTCTCGCAACATGCCAAGAGGAGATTGCTGCTCTTATGTCCATAAACATTGGACCTGAAGCTTCTTTTAGTGGGGGGGAAAAAAACATACCCACTGTTACTCAACAGTGAAATAAAACTGGAAGCGAGGCCGTGGAAAAGCTGCTTAAGCCCTGCTAATCGCTTATCTGAATAAGAGGCAGGTGGTAACCTTGAGCGCTCTAGTTCCCTTTTGTCATTTTTCCCACACTTGGTTCTCTGAAGTTATCACAGCACCGCATACTGAGGAACAACAAGAGGATCAGTTCCATCAGAAGAATTTCTTAGCTTTTAAGTTTTAAATTTAGCTGAGACATTCTGTAATGGTTGAGAATATAATATAATTACATGAAAAGAGATTTTATTTTTTTGTGTATGTGTATGAGAGAGCGATCCCTTTTCATATAATTTTTGACCCCTTTTCACCTCAAATGAAACACTGGTCTATTGATATTTATATAATAATAAATTTAAGGTAGCACGGTTAAAAAATTAAAAAAAAGCAAGCACTTTTTTTAAGATTGATTCAGGGAGGGTGTCTCTTGTGACACGTTTGGACAGTATGAGACCTGCATTGTCCTTGTGTCGGCAGAGCAAGGCTGCCGGGATGCCGTGAGCTGGCAGTTACTCCGTTTTTTAGTAGCTATGTTCCTGTACGGCTGTGCAGCTGCCTTCATATGTTACATACAAGAATGCTGATGGCTGTTTCAAAATGACCACGAAGAAAATAAGGTCCTCTGTCTAAACAGCATTCAGTCTTTCTGACAGACAAATTCTATTTATAATTTCCCCTGTGGAATGTCACAAAGTGGTCTGCAGGCCAGCACGAATATCTGCTAGCAGTGAACTGAAGAGGAACTTGGTGTTTGAGAGGAGCCAAGTGCCAAAGAGGCCACTAATTTCATTTTCTGATTAATAAAACGAAAAATAATTCTACACTGGTTTATGTAGTGCATAAATGTAGTATTTTAATATTTTTAGCATGCAGTGTTTATTTAATAACGTTTTGCGAGTCGTGCAGCATGAGGTGTATACTGAATGTTATGCAATGTGATTTTTTTTTCCATGAGGTCAGCACCTTTTTGTTTGTAATTCAGAAATAATGCGCATGAATCGTTTGCTTTATGATATTAAGAATCGCTAGCAGTTCACTTTTTTATGTGGCGGTGTGCAGTTAGCTTCTTCCAGTCTGAAAGGTCTGTTTTTATTAGGGGATGGAGTTTTGCTTTACACTCCATATTTGGTTTTGTTTCTCCAAGCCGCTTCTTCCCTGCTCCTCTTTCTCCAAATGTAATTCCAGGCTCATAGTTGAACCCAGCAGCTGCACAATAGAAATGCTGTACTGGAGCCTAGGACCCTGACACAGGATTCCTGTCTTACCTTTGCCCTGCGGAGACCGATGAGGCATATCAGTTTTTATCGACTGCTGCAGCTGCAGGAACGATCTGAAAATCAGACTTTGTGTCAAAGGGCCTCAGGTTTGTCCAAATTGCGATCAGTTTCTGAGCCCACTTTCGTCAGCATGTTGCCAAAGAGAGACCAGGTTCATTCAGAGGCAGCTGATGCTGTCAACATCTGTAAGACCTTTGTTGCAGCCGGTGACAGGGCCACAGATAAGAGACGAAACGCTTCCAGTGGTTGATGTTGAGATGTGCTTCGTTGCTGCTAGATTCCTTCTCCGTTTAAAAGGTCTTGCTTATTCGAAAAGCTTTGCCAAGCTGCCCTAAACTTTGCCCTCGTTCCACTGAAGGTGCTAATAAAGCGCGGACATCCCACCAAGCTTGTCAGAACCTTTTTTCTCATGCATTATAAATTCCGAAAATTCCAATGTTAAAATTTCCATGGAAACGTTCCAGGAACTTTCCAGAAATTTTCCACCACTTTGCAGCTCTAGACAGGGACACAGAGAGAGGATCCAGGTGTGGAGCTTCATTTCCAGAATCATGTTCCAAAGGCAGGCAAGGGTGAAAAAGCAGGTAGAAGAAAGCAAATGCAAACATGTCGACATGCAGGAGTCCCGCATGGAGGGCAGATCATGAAACAAACACTCTTTCAGGGAGGGAGCTGAGACCGGGGGCTTTCACACCATGCCAATGAGTCAAATAGATGGGCTACAGGTGTGTTCTGGCTGGGTGTGGTTCGATGGATGTTTATCTTGGTGCGTGACAACTTTATGAAATGTGTGTCAATACGCACACATACCTACAAACACACACACACAAGTTTGTGTGTGTGTGTGTGTGCGCGCAAAATATCTTTATATTTTTGTTATTCAAATGTTTTTGTTTTTGCTACTATGGTTCTTAATGTTTACTGTTCTGAAATGTGTTGTAATGGTTGAATGAACATATAAATAGATGCATAAAGAAGTCGTGTGCCAGGCTGAATTGATATGGTGGTTTCATTAAAGCTGTTTCTGCTGTGTTTGGTCTTAAGGGTGGAGTTCCAGAACAAGTTCTACACAGGACAGGGATTCAAGTTTATTCCGTTCTCCTTCGATAGCATTCTGGACGGAAGATTTGATGAGTGATTTCATCCGCACCCACATCAGCCGCCGTTTCCTCTGCCACAGCGTATAGGAGCCTGTCTTGTGTTGTGTACCATTGGTGAGAAATATCGTGTTGTCTTTTTTGCTGAAGGGGCCATTTTGAATGATCCAAGGTAGCTTTGTTTAAAGCTGGATGTAAAAAATGACAGCCAATTAAATGAAGTGCAAAATGTGAGCACTGCTAGCTAAAAAATGTATTGGCTATATGTAGGTGAGACAAACTAAAGCTGGCAAACCATCAAATGAAGCTGTCATTTCACTACTGTTTTTCTTGCTCCCCCATAGCTTTTGATAAGCTTCTAAAATTCTGTGCTCACCTCAGTCAGATAACTTCATGAAACTGCCTGTCTGGCAAAACCACCCAAGTTTAAAAAACAGCAGAGCCATCTGTGCACGATATTACTGCGATAATCTAACTCCGCTTCTGACGTCTGCCTTTGCGTTCTTGACCGTTCCATTCCAGATCTCGCAATATACTTCAAAGGAAGGACAATCAATATTTAATCTAAGTCATATTTTGCTAAATTGCCCACGGAGTTCTTTTTTCTGCTTGTGTGTGAGAGGTTTCAGTTTATTGACTTTTTTGGGGTTGGAGGTCACATGGAGCATCCTCTAACAACATAGCTGAGCTGAATCATACCTTTGGGGTTGGAGGTCACATGGAGCATCCTCTAATAACATAGCTGAGCTGAATCATACCTTTGGCCCACTGTCAAAATAAATGCTTACTGCATACCACGAGCATCTCAGAATCCCCGATACCGGCATCTCGAGGCTCCCATCACTCACAACAAACCTGAGTGACCCCAGTCACCATAATCTGCAGTTTCTGCACCACCTGCTGAAAAGTTTGGTATGTTTTCCAAATTAGCATCACCATTCTGCCAATGCTGTTATGTTTGAATGTTTTGATGGTCACTTCTCAATATGTAGACATATCTCTTGTGTGCAGGGGGGGGGGGGGGGGAAAACATTGTGTCATTATATTCTGTGAGTGACAGTAAACACCTTAAATTGCGCTGGTGGTGTTCTGTGAAAACTCGTGTGTCACGATGAACTGTATTTATTGTGCTTGTTAATTGAAAACAGATGATCACAGTAAACAAATTAAACCGTAATCGATGTGGTGGTGTGGTTTGTTTTGAAATGAATTTGCTACTTCTCAGGAAATGGAGCTGATTGTTGTGCTGGAATTTATTCTTGACATTGTTTATTGTGGGAGATGTATACATTTCTGTTTAAATATTAAAGACAATCAGTTGGGTAGGTATGCTGTGTGTTGATTTGCTCAGTGTTTATAACTGTTGTTTCTCTTCATTATTGTTTTTTCATTCAGCAGATACTCTAGAATGATGGTGTCTGACTCAATTTCTGCCATATTGTGTCCATATGGAGTTTTGATTTTTGTTCTGACCAGTTTAGTTACCCATATCTGTCCCTTAATTCAAATCACATTCCTTGACGTCTGAGCCCTGCTGGTTTTCCATCCTTCCTTTACCTGTCAGTCAAGTGTGAAGCCTCCGGCCAATCAGAATCAGTAACTATTAAACTAACTACTTGGGAGAACTGAAAACAAAGCCTGGATTTGGAATCGAGGTCCAGATTTAAAAAACCCTGCCCTATTTTGTCACACCTGAGGAATTTTCAAACACATTTATGTGTGCAGTACCTGTCTTTGCTATCTCCCTCTGTCAGGTTATCCAGGGTTAGTTCTCCTTGCACCATTCCTCCCTGTTCCTGTCTGTTTTTGCAAAATTAATCCGGTCAAACTCCGTCCCGGAATTCTTTGACCCTGCTTGGTCAGGCTGCCAAACTTTTTTCCGGACATAAATCTCCCGTCGTCATCCTGAAGGCTGGGTATTCAGCAACTAATGCACTTAGTGATATCATGTAGTATAATTGTTTTGGCAGTTTGAATCCTGGTAGCTTAGCAGTCACGTCAACTTGAGTATTTCTTGAAAAAGCTTTGGTGTCGTTCCTGCCAGATCAGCAACATTATGGTTCAGGCCCAGTTTTTCAAGATCTTTTATTGAACTTCTGTCATGCTGATGATGTCCTTCAATTAAGTTATCATTTGAAATGCAATATTACTATAAGATAATATTGGCCAGTGAGGGGTGAACATCACAAGGAGCGGCAAAGTCGTGTGACTCGCACATCCATTCACATCACCTGTGCCTTATTTACCAATTGACATATATGTTTCAGTTCTGTTTTTTCCACACGTGCCTAGACACTCATGATTACTCAGTCCACATGTCAGAACAGTCATTCTCACAGCCTAACATCCTTTGTGTATGTGACAGAAAAGGTGTATGTTTGATGTATGTATGTCTGAGGGCCATCCCACTGTGGGATTTCTTTAATAGTGGCATTAAGGGATCTGAGTGTAAAACACGCATTGCAGCCCAAGCTTGAGCTGCTCTTGCAATGTCAGCCACACATCCGGCCCCTAGAGATTCTGGAAAATAAGCTGCAAGGACAACACCGTTCTTCACAATAGGCGATCCCAAAACGTGGGCCGCGTTAACCATTAAAGCTCACCAGTGCGTAATCTTGACGCAGCTGCACGCCGTGAGTTTCCGTCTTCCTGATGACTCGGGATTCCTGGCTCCGGGTCCCATCAGAGAAGCACGCAGCTCTTGCAGAACAATGGGCTGAGAAGAGGCCGCCCCTTAAGCGGTGCACTTCCTCTGCCTCCCCCAGGGGCTCCATTTCCCTCCCAGCGGAGCTACGGAGACCTTGGGGTCCCTGGCAGGTTTCCTTCAAAAAAAAACAGAAGAAAGCAAGTTTGGGAAACCCACCCCGCCACCCCACATCCAGCGAGTGCCCTGCTGCAATGCCGCTGCAGAAGACAGGAACTACCGCACAGGACATGATGACAGCCCAGGGTCTCCCACCGAGGCCAGATCACTGTATTCTCACTGGACTCAGGGAACCACCTTTCCCAGGAACCAACAGGAACTCCTCCAAGAATTCCACTCTGATATATTAATATGTTAGAGATACATTTGAGCCAATGAATATTTGATTCACCATAGTTATACTCATTGGCTAAATGAAAATAAGAGAAAACCACGTCTAAAATTCATGGGAAATTCACATCAAAACGAAATTCTATCAGAAAGTAGGCACTCCCGCTCTTAATTGAAAAGCTGGACTTTCCTCATCTCAGTGGGGAAACTGGGAAGTATTTGTGTGCTCTATCTTGCTCCCCATGAGCCGCTTAAACACACACACACACGCAGGTAAGAGTAGGGTTTGGGTGTAGTGCCTGCGCTCCTGGGGCAGTCAAAATTGAGGGCCTTGCTCAACGATGACTCCGCCAGCTAAGGAATTCAAACACGCAACCTTGCTGACTCACAGACCAAGCCTAACCCTGCAATGCTCCACACCACTTCTTTTGTTTAAACACTGTTGTCATTCTCACTGCTAAACATGATGTCCTAATATGTGAACGTTTCTTTAGTTTTCAAGATCCACTAGGGGGCAGAAGCCACCAACATTAGAGCTGTACCACTGACAGGCAAAGCATCAAATTGCATTCACGCAATGACACCAGACAGTTATGCGTACATTGTAATATTTCTATTCACATATCCCCTCTTGCTCTCCTTTTGGACATATATACATATTGTTGACAACAAAGATTAGGCTTCAAGCACAGGGTCAGCTATGTTTATAACTTCCTATGGAGCATTTTTAAGGACTTAAGGGCTTGACATCCACATGGGATTCAAACCAGTTACCTTCTGATCACAGGCTATAATTTTAGAAAATGCAATAATTAACAAAAACATTTTCTTCGAGAAGAAAAATGAAATGCTAAAGGACACGTTTTTATTGTGTAGCATTATAATGGGCCTCACATTGTATATTTTGGCTCTGTTACTAATGGATACAATGTCATTACTTTTTACAATATGGATACAATATCAAACTTTTTGCATTACACAAGTTGTGTGCATCACATATATTTACATTATAATCATTATAATGTATTATAGTTCATTATCAACAAATATCCTAGCCCCTGTTCTGCTTTGGAAAACCTGGGACAATTGGTGGATGTAAGGGGCGTGTTCTCAAACCCTGCCCCACTTCCTTGGATTTCTCTTGTGTTTCTCAGTGTATTGCAGGCAGAACAAAGGCTTTTGTCTGATCTGTTGAGACTGAAGATTATCATCAACAACATTTAAGTTAATTTTATATTTCAGCTTTGCTCTGCTGGATAATAAATAATTTGTGGTATGTATCTTATAATGTGATATGTCAAATTCTATAGCTATTTTACATGATAACTTCATACTCGTGAGCTAAAGACATCAGAGCCTGTGTAGGATCCAGGTGTTTTGTTACAGTAGCAATGTGAATTTTAATGAATGGGGAACAGGGGGCCGTGTTACTCATCGATTTATACCCTTGATAGGTATCTCTTCACATTCATGTTTGGGCAGCTACTACAATGAAGGGGCTTTTGTTCCATGTGCTCTATCTGATCATTGGAAGTTATGCTGAAAGAGAAGGTAGGAAGTTTGCAGAATGGCTGAAATTGCATTTCTGTTAATAAATGCATACAAGTACATTTGCAACTATGTGTGTTTAATTGCCATTATCTTAATATTTCATGTAATATTGTCATTAATACTGTATATTCTCCTTGTCAGTGAAAGCTCTCAAATGCCATTTGATAATTAATAGTGAAAAAAGTATTGGAAGGAAAAAGATAAACTGCTGATTTTCCTATTTGGTGCGTTTTGGACTCAGATCTCTCTGGGAAAGCCTTCACCTTCCCAAAAGAGACAACCACGGACTATGTGAAGATCACGCTTGATGACAAGACGTCCCTAACGGCCATGACTGTCTGCCTGAGATTCTTCACTGACTTTAGTCGAGGATTCTCGATTTTCTCCATGGCTACACTTACACGTGATAATGCATTTCTGCTGTTCAAGGAACCGTCCGGTCTGTATAGTGGGCATATCGATAATTTCTCGACTAAGTTCTTTGGTCTTCCAGTCAAGGTGAACGAGTGGATCTCGACCTGTATGACCTGGAATTCCAAAAACCGCCTGATTCAGCTGTGGGTAAATGGAAAACACAGTGTGAAGAAGCCTGTGACGAATAACGCCGCCTTCCATGCACCCGCCATTATCACTTTAGGTCAGGAGCAGGACACGTATGGAGGAGGCTTTGATGCACAGCAATCTTTCGTGGGTGACATCACCGACGTCCAAATGTGGGACCACGCCCTCTCTCCCTGCCAGATCAGGAATTACATCACTTACACAAGCTTCTCACCAGGTAATATTATAAGCTGGAAAGCTTTAGAGTATGTTAAACATGGGGGTGTGACTGTAGAAGACATCGAGATCAATACTTGTGAAAAGCCTGGATTGTTATGAAGAAAACAAAATTATTGCTGTGGCTCTTTTATGTAACAATACACAGTTGCTCCTGCAGTCTGTCAAGAATGACTGTCACATTACATTACTTTTATTACTCAAGTCCTCCTCATGTCAATATGAATTATGACAATCTTTTAATGATTACATTGTATGTATTTTTGTACAGTTTTACAATTTAAAAAACTGAGCAACATAAAAGCTTAATGATTAGCATTATAGCCTAACACAGTAGTTCCTAACCCAGTCCGCAGGGACCCCAGACAGTCCACATTACTGCTCCCATTTTTACTTCCATCCCCCAACACGGCTGTATGTTTATGGCTGTCAGAGGTAAATATCTCTTCATAAGAAAGCAAGTTGATACAATGCTGATTACTGAGACGTAGATATAAAGTTATTTTTTGTAGGTATTGCCTCAGGTATTGAAATGGCCGAAAAAGAGACCTTGCGATGCCTTTGGCTTGGCGCAAGAACTAGTGGCTTCCTATTAAACAGATCACTGTAAAACAAAGGGATTTGTGGAAACAAATCTTGCACAAATGCAATATACTAAGCTGATTTTTGTATGAATGGCTGATCTGAACATTACACACTTTGACAGGAGCATGACATCGGCTTGAGAGTGGAACTGTTCTGTCTGAGTGGTTCAAGTGTCTCAATTTCACCTCGATGAAGGATGCCATCAATTTAATGACTCCCAGATATAGTAAAAGTTGGCATTTTGCTCCAGCTATTCCCTTGCATTGTTGTTGTATGCTGGACTGATTGCATTGTCAACACTATTACAGGGGCTTCAGCTTAGAGTGAACTTCTTTTTCAGCAGTGGACTACTTGAGATTGGCTTTCATAAGCAGAAGACAGCAACAGTAGCATATTATAGAAGTATAAGTTGCCTGAATGAATACATGCAAACCAATTTTACCTACTAATCTTGAGAATTCACATTCCTCCAGCAATATTTAGCTCAAATTCTTTTCATAGTATTAATATTAGATATTTATAGTGGATGGTTAGTTTTTAGCCCAAACTTAGTTATTAATGATTCTTAATTTTTAGTAATATCCCATAGAGCAGAGATAATCAGCTTAATCATATCAGTATGTCTAAATGCTCCATTGGACTCAAAATTTCCATTGACTAAAGATTTATGAGTTGATGAACATCCTGTGTTTTATTTTACTTGGCCTGTCGTTCTGTCGTTTGCTCTGGCAAATGTTAAGTGGCACTAACGTCGGCTCAAGCATCTGGATCAAAATAAGAAAATACCTGCGTTAATGTAGGAAATCCATCCTCAGCTGATGTCAAGATTTCTAAAGCCCATACAAAACATGTTTGTATTTTTAAGCCAGTTTAATTTGTGTCACCATTTATTCCATTTTAGGCCTGTTTTTAAGTGTACCAGGTTAGTGTATTATTTTGCTGTCAGTCATTAAATCACACAAAAGCTCTTTTGAATTGTTTACTTAAGCCAGGACTAACATGAATAATTATGAACATCCAGAAATGAATTCATGATGCATCTTACCTGATTTTTTGTTAATGTGACATTTGGGTGCGTCAGTGGTTGGCTGACAGCAGTAGCTTCACTGAAGGCACTATTTGTTATAGTGCGCAGCTGCAGCTAGGTAAACCTTAGGCTGGATATGCTACTTTATTGCGTAATATTCCAAAGGTTCATGAGGCATCGCAGCTGCCCCCTACCTGCAGGTGCTGTGGGTTCAGCATGTTCCCCAGTTTTGTGTAGAGTATATATGTACTCTAAGTGTCTCTGTTGGTTTCCTCTAGCTGTCCCAAAAGATAAAGGCACAGTGATTTGGAGTCTGAGGGAACGTGTGCCTGGCCATAGACCAGAGGTGGAAATTTCTGATCCAGAAAGTAAAATCCAGGCCAAAATTTTGGTTCAACCAACCAGCTGAGTACTCCATAACTCTGACTCATTCTGCTCAGCTGGTTGGTTGAAACAAAATCACAGCCTGAAATTTCCAGCAGTGCACTTCACACCTGGACTTAATATTTCCCATTCCTTTTAAAGGTCTCTTGATGTCACCCTTCGATTCATGAGAAACTGTCAGATAAGTTAACAGTCATATCTGGCATTGGAATTTCGCTTCTCCCTTTTACCTGGTTGGTTTCTGATCGTTCCTGGAAGTGCCCCACTGCTCAATGTAGCCATCTGCCAGCAAAACCAGAATTAAACCGGGATTTAAAAATTCAGATTTGTTTAAAAATATAGTTTCTTAATTTTTTTCCACGGCTGTGCATGTAATGGCATATGAATATGCATGCAGACTCAATTTGAGAATCTCACTCTAGCCAGCTGAGCAAAGTGGGCAACACTGCTTAAAGGGCTGTAAATATTTGGATTCTTCTCTAGGAATTGGGAAATGAGAAGCTTGAATGGAAAGACAAGAAACCATATGGATCGACCAGTTAATAGATTATGTTCATCAAGTTATTTACAGTAGGCTTTTGCACAGGAAGGAGTGTCTCATTGCCATTATCTTGGTACAGCTTTTTATTCTTTTTAAATAATAATAATAAAAAACACCTGATCTATTAAGTTGTCATTCAGATTTTACGTTAAAGCCCTTGGAAATAATATATCGTTGATCAAAAACACAAGTAGGTTTGGGTCCTCAAGCAGCAGATCTTTTTCAGACTATTTGGCACATGTGCATCTTGTGTGTGCACGAATGACGCTTGTCATTGTTGGCATCAGGTGATTGCTAGCTAGCAAATTTACTTTAGCTAAAGAAGTTTCTTTCCAAAATGAATTATGGATAAGAAGCTTTTTTTTTTAAAAAAAAAAGGCTCGAGGACGTGCAGGAAGAGTTATCTCCTGTTGCCATAGCAGCTTCATCTGTAGCTTCAGGTTGGTGAAGAAGAAGGCTCCCTCGTTAGCTAGCTAGTGCAGCTCAGGGCTCCTCAAGCGTTTATGGAAGCAAGTATTTCCATGTCACACCTTTACATGGAAAATATCATAAGACTAATTCCAGAACACACCTGACCAGCTCCTTAGGCACAGAGTTACAGAGTTGTGTGATGGCGCAATTTGAGAACCACTGGTCTAGCTAGTAGGGATACACCAGAATGCAAATTAATTACTCAGAAACGCACAAATGATGCATTGTAAACTAATCTTTTTTCAATTCTGAAGTTTCACGATATTCTTTAAAAAAGTCAGCTCCGTGACTAACATGTCTGTGTTCTTTCAAAACGATTCACATCAGTGTGGACGGCCCGGAGACACAAATGTCCCTTCTTTGATTTCACTCTGTAGTCACCTGATTTACTACAAATTATTTCAAAGTGATCGCTACATTCTGTAGTTGCGCACAACAGGCAGTGGGCGAGAAGCTGACCCCTGGCTGTTGCTCTGGGAAACTCACATGTTGAGAGGTGGCAGTGTCATATGCAGATTTCATGCTTTGGTAGAGTATCACATCAGATATTCATTTTACTCTGAATTGGCTTGAAAATGGTGCATTTTCAGGTGAAAATCTAATGATTTCTTGGCTGCCCCGGACATTTCAAGACCCTACGGTACTCCTATCCCCAAGTAGAAACAACCTTTTATAAAGTTTTGGGCAAAAGCCATAAAGTTAAGCATGTAAGCCTCATGCATTGTCAGACAGCCACTGAAATGCAATGAGTTGTGGAGTTCTGGATTTAGCAGTCTAGATGTTTGTAAACCTTATGTTTTTGGTGTGGTTGGACACTCTGGAAAGAGCAAACAGTGGGTAGGGGTGCCACCTCAGTCCCGTAAAATCCTGGACACCCAGTCATTCCCTTTGTCAGCGAACAGAAACAAAGCATTTACATACAATGGCATGCTAAGTGAAAGAGTGTTTCATGGAATGTGCATTTGGAACACCAAGAACATTCTGTTTTATGGTGATACGTGAATTATGCCGATATTACATTCCTGCGGAGGCAAACAGGCATGGAAATTGAAACTTAGGCAGGGAGGGGGGGTATGTTTTGTTAATACAGTATGTTCTTATGATTTTTATAAAAGAATTTGAAAGTTGTGTTAGTGCTGGTTTTACATACTACGTTGGCACCATGTGACGAAAAACATGATCAAGAAAAATCAAACAAGAAAAATAATAACAGTGAGGGATGGAGAAATTAACTTGACATATAACTTGTTTTATTTTCTTATTCATATATTCAAACAAGCTTGCAACAGAAAAGCCACAGTTTAATTTTACATCAAAGATGCTTCTGGACACTGACCTCAAGTTAAAAAAACAGGGAAAATTCCTAAATCACAAGGAGGATTCATTGTGAGGCCCAGTGCTTCTTGAAAACATATTAACCATGGCACAGATGAAATGTGATTGAAGAGCCTGGTAAAATGAAATTTTGGTCGCTGACCTCCTTACACTTGAAAACTATGGCAATAAAACGAGTATCACAGCGATTTGCAATCTTTGTAAAATAAAGTTTTAAGAGGTGGTATGGAATATCATAACGTAGAGTATAAGTATTATGATGTTACTGAAAAGTATGCCAAATTTCCAAGATGTAATCAACACAATGTAATCAACTGAGTATGTATTTGCACCTCGTATTAGCCAGATTTTTTGTTAGCTACTTTATGTTAGTCCTGAATCTATGAATATCCACTTTTATTAGCGTATACTTTATCACCATGTTAAAGGACAAATATATTATCAAACCTCTAGTTAGTCAATGTGCAACAGGCTGAAGCTGCCAAAGTTTACTACTGAAGGAAGGGATTCGCCTGAGTTCAGCAGAAGTTCACGGCTGAGCATTTTTAAAAAACCAAGTGGAGATGGTCGTGCCACCATTATGTTCAGCCAAGGGACCAAACATTAAAAGAAACGATGGACAAACTTACCTAGGGGTGTGGATTAAGGGAAAAAACTATGATTGTGAATGGTTTAAGAAATGATGATGCTCAAGTGACAAGATATTGTTGAATGATAAGAACTTGTATAAAAAAGGTGTAAAACAGTATTGGATACACTCCTGCAGGGTGTGCGGCCTTGGTTGTAACCTCGCTGTTGCAATAAAGACTGAATCTGAAGATCTATGCAAGCGACTCTTGACTTCTGATTGACGGAGAAGAAAAAAAACACAACAGTGAGAATAGCGTTTAACAAACTTATCAAAGCGCATGTAACTGTGTGAGACAAAAAACAATGGATGATTTGCGAGTCGCTAACCTGGACTGCCCTGCAAACTCGCTGCAGCTCGTGATACAAGAGGGGCTGCCATCGCAACAAAGTGTAACTGAGCTGACGCCAATGGGAGAATACAGTAATTGCTAAAATTTTAAGCATTCGCCTCTTGTGTTTACTTGCTTTGAAGATATTCATATTGAACTGCAAATGCCTCAAAAATGCTTAAAACAAGCCATACAAATGAGGTGGAATAGTACATCATGTATGATTGTAGTAGCCTAGCTAAATATTTTTTCTCATGCGTTTTTCCATCTGTATTTACTAGCTTAAAAAAAATAACAAAGGAAAAAGAGCTCTTGTATCCGAATCGGATCAGAACTGAAAAAACGTGGATCGGCCCATCCCTAAATGTGACTATCAATTAAATAATCTGCCATTTGTGCTACAGTAGCTCTTCTACTATAATATTCTAGTATAATGTTCTGGCTCTGCCTGTGTGTGCGTGTGTTTATCATTCATAGCAGTTAGAGCTAATTAAATGACTACATAGACTTGGTATTGGTAACCTTCCTGGTAGCTTTAAAGCACGCGTGTATGAATCAGAGCACATCCCACAAGCCTGAACTGCAGGCAATCAAAGTAGGACCAAGTCTTTGAAGCCAAGAGAGCAGCACACACCCTGTCAGACATCAAAATGTAACATGCAAGAGAGCAGGCTGGCAGCTCAGCTCCTGATAGCGATCAGTCTATGGGAAGACAGGGACCACCACACTGGTTTAGTGGAACAAACAAGAAAGATCACACGTTAATACAGCGTTTTATATATTTATACATGAATTAAAACAAGTTGACATCAGAAAAAAATGATGAATTAAGGATATTAACCTAAAAATAAAATAGACAAATATACACATTTTCAGTCCTCTGTATTAATATTTTGATTTAATGCTTGTTCTGGAAATTTCTCTGCATATAAAAGTTCAAGGCATTACTAATGCAGCCAGCTTTGAGACGCCAAGCATGATGCTGCATTTCAGATTTTCCTTTCAAGAACCTTTACAAAATATTACTCAGTTTGAAAAGTCAAGATAATAAGGCAGAGAACTTTAAAACAACAACAAAATCCATGTTAATCTGAATAACAATTTTAGCAGCAATGACTGGGCATTTATACGAGATTAAAAACAAAATTCAGTTGTGAAAAATATGCAATAAATTTTCCAAAGTAATAAATTAAGATTTTTGGACACCGTGAGATATCAGTCCATTTTCTGACAAAGTGCTTGGAAGTTGATCAATCCAACTAAAGAAGGCAGTAAACAATTCTTTCGTTTATTATTCTCTTTTAATTCAGGTACCTGGTTATCTTGATTTGCGGACTTGGGGGGGTAATGCATACATACAGAACCAAAGCATAAAGCATGTGAAAATTATGAACTTCAGCACTGGTCTGTTACTCCTTGAAACTTCATTAATAAAAAGTACCAAGCAAGCTAACAGTTGTTGTATATAAGCCTCATAGTACAACACATACAGGCTTTTTACTTATGGCCATAAAATAAAATTTCAAGGGGGAGACAAAAGAGGAAAAAATCTGTCACAACTGTTACTTCAACCCTTTTCTATGTTAGGATATATTCCCTGAAGGAGGCAGACTGGATGCAGACCATCTTAACGGAGATAAAAGGAGAAAAGTTCAACACAAAAAAACAAAAGAAAAACAGATACCTTTACCACACTGTATGACGGACATCTATAACAGGTTTGTTTTAAATTAAGAAGAAAGAAACGGTGGGAAAAAATCCTCTTAATGACTTGGGAGATAATGCGTGGGCTTTTAACATTCCTTCTTCAAAGCATGGCTGCAGATTCCTTGACATCATATCAAACTGCCACACTCAGACATGGCCATTGCACAACCTCAAATTGCCTTAAAAAAACAACACAATAACAATAATGATAACCACAGGGGCAAACTGACGGTCCATAGCCAAGCTGGCTCAGCAGACGCACTTCTGCGGGATCTCGGGGAGGCTGGGAAAGGGTTCGTCGCATGAGAAGGTGCCCCGAACGGACTTCATCTCACGCTGGCTGGAGCAGTAGGGCGTCATGTAGAGCAGATCCCGGGAGGGGACTGGACTGTCAGGTTCTGAGTCAGATTCTGACTGGCTGGCCTCGGGCTCAGTTTGGCTAGGCAACAGGGTAGAGTGGAGGTGGGTGGGAGGCTTAGACCCCCCCATCAGCCAGGGGTGAGCCAGACAGTCTTCAGCAGAGGGCCTCTCTCTGCAATTGGAGGGGAAAAAATGCAAGCATTTATAACCAAATTTAAGAAATCAGATGTTATCCAGCAAGATCAATGGTCTGTTCATTTCTTCCACTCTATCTCAACTGGCTCAATTATCTAATCTGAGGCAGACAGTAAATCTTTGCACTTTTAACTGATACAGACACATCCTAGGCCTGTCACCCAGTACACATTAGATTGCAATGACATTTCATCCTCAAGAGGGCGCGCTAGGCTATTTTTTCCAGGGGGGGGGGGAGAAACAACTGACTGAATCAGAGCACACGACAGCAATGGCTGACCTAGGATCTTGGACAAGGAGGGTCTTGATGAAGTCAATGGCGAGGGAAGACACTCCCTCAAAGACATCCTGGGAGTAGTCGGCATTGCCCTGCGAGATATTCAGGAAGGTCTCCTGTTTGTCCTCACCCAGGAATGGGGACGATCCTGTCAGCATGACATAGGTCAGAACACCAATGCTCCTGAAAGGGAAAAGACAAAAATAGCTGAGTTGATGCTCACGGCAGCTCATTTAGGAGATTCTAGAAGTACGAGATGATGACAGCACTTAGTAAAGACAGCGCGGACTGTTCCGCCTTTAGTCGTAGCTGGTACTGGCTTTAACCTGACACTGCAGCCCCTGAATAAATATTTCAGCAATTTGGAAACCCCCCCAAAAAACACACACCGTATAAACGCCAAAGTAAGCTAAGGTAGATCACATATCTGAGCATGACTCAGAACAAGTTTAACACTCACCACATGTCTGTGGATGGGCTTAAGGCCTCATAGTTGAGCACTTCAGGGGCTGAAAGAAAATCAGACAAAGGTCTAGGAGTTAAAACGCAGGCAAAATTATTATTAGACCGTTTTCAAGAACTTATTAGTTTCTCATTGGTACCTTCCAGCCATTTACAGCACAAGACATTTTCTAAATTACGTTTTCTTTTTCACTTCACAACCAGAAATGAAATGGCAGACTTTTCATAATTCTTGGTGACTTACCCACATACTCCGGTGTCCCAATTATCTCCCGAAGCTCCCCCTTGTTGTCCAGGCATCTGGACAGACCAAAGTCCACTATTCTGATGTCACCCAAGGGCTGGGAGCTGGTCAGCAGGATATTCTGAGGCTTGGATGGAGACAGAAGCAAAACTAATTGAATATTAGCCAAACTGTAAACCAGTGGTCTCCAACATTTTTACTTTGAACTACAAAGAAAATACCGTGGGTGGTGTTTGTTGAGGTTTAATTAACCCTATTTGTAATAAATGTTGTGTGGGATACTCATTGGGTCCCTGTAGCTAAGCAGTAGCTACCAGTCAATGCGTTGCTGACCGCTGGTTAAGTGATATTCATCTGTACTTATTAGTACTTATCAGGCATTTTTACTTATGCTTATTACTGACCTTCAGATCCAAGTGTACTACATTGTTACGGTGCAGACAAGCAACGCCCTTTAAAATCTGCTGGGTGAGTCTGATGACATCGCGCTCTGGGAAGGTCTTGTCCGCTACACACTGGTCAAAAATCTCCCCACCGGCTGCACTGCAGAAGCGAGGAAGAAAAAAAAAAAGCTTTAGTATGAAACAGGACAATCAAACATGAAAGTAGAAACGTCATCGTGAACATTCTTTAATTTACTCATAGGCTCACACCCAAACCTAAAAGGGCAGCGATCTCCAACTCATAGCTCATAGCGTTCATTACTAGAAGGTGAAAAATGCATGCCAGGTGTCGTCAAGGAGCTTCACTTATTTAAAAATTGACTTATATTGGAATCCATGTCATGACAAGAGCGTCAAACAGTAGCAGAGCCAAAAAAAAAAAACACAAGTATTTAAAGCACATGAAATTTCTTGCATTCTTTGGTCGATTTCCATTTAAAAAAAAAAAAAAAACTGAATGTTTCACCTGGAGGATTGATGGTTATATTAATGGGGAATTTTCAGGAAAATTTCCCCACCCTTTAATTTACTGGATATTATACTGCAGGAACCTAATTAAACCACAGAGGAATGTGAAGAACTCCCACGTGAGGCTGCTGTGTTAGATAAGATTCCTGGAGCGACGGAGAGTTGAAAACAAAAGCACGTGAGACTTCTGCTTTGCGCACACGGCTCGCCTGCATTCTTAGTGCGGTGGGGGAATCAGTCATGCAGCTTCACGTCCGAACAGGGCTTCTTCAGAATGAGTATGAGGACACTCAAGGGGGTTGTAGTCTAACTACTAATACACACAATATTTTTTTGTCCATTTAACAATCATAAGACAACTAATCTAGGGGGGTCTGCATAGTGTTGAAGGCTATAAGAGCAAAAAGGATGCAGGGAGAAACTGCAGAAGTGGTGATGGCCTTCTGCAGGTAGGGCCTCAGATCACCTACATCACCTCCATCACCTCCA
>JABFEB020000092.1:15246786-15259713 GCA_019775895.2 Stomatorhinus ivindoensis | reverse complement strand
AGGGAGAAACTGCAGAAGTGGTGATGGCCTTCTGCAGGTAGGGCCTCAGATCACCTACATCACCTCCATCACCTCCACAAGCTGATAAGCCAAGAGAAACCAGGAAACACAACAGACCCAGCCTTACTTTGAGAGCCAAGAGGCAGAGGTTAAGGAGTTTTAATAACCTTGTGAGAAGAGCACTTGGGCTTTGGCTAAATGGAGACAATATGGAGAGATTTTTTGTAAGTCCGAAAATAAAGTGTGTGTGTGTGTTAGAATCACCATCATGTCGTAGGAGAATGAACAAAACTCTTGCAGTTATTTTTGTAGCACGCTTTCTTTGTATGGTGCGACAAAATGGTGCATGCAGAACTTCAGCAAAAGCAAAGCATGATTTCACAAACACAGGAGTGCTGTATGTACTTGGTCTAATGAAGCTCGGGCGGGTTGAGGAAGATTAACTCAGGAATATTCAAGTTTTTTGCAAAGCCACTTTCAATAAACTGAAGCAAACTGAAGACTGATTAATCATCTTTGATAATATTCAGCGACAGCTGCTGTGAATTTAACTTCAACTGGGGTAGGTCTCGGGTCTCAGGCAGGGTTGTTAGACCAACTCAACACAAACCATTGTCATCAGAGCAGTACTGATCTGCAGTCCGGTTTAAAGGCTTTTTGAAGTGCCAGTGAGAAATGCATCAGTATTCCATATTCCATGTTACACAACCAGCTTTTATAACTTTACAGCTAAAAATGGAATTACCCAACAACAAAACAGCCCACAAGCAGTGAATTATAAAAGGCAAAGCACAAGATTACTCTCCTATTAAAACATAAACTCAGGAATGTCACCGTGACCCAGACACCCAGTGATATACAAGCAATCTCATGGACTGAATGTGCCAGCGGGTACAGGGAACAGGAAGGTGACGCCTATTAGATGGGGACAAAGGCTATGGTTCAGGGTGTCTTTCACAATGCACTCAAAACTGGGGCGATGACATCACCGCAGATATGCTACAACACTAACCCTTCAATTATTGAGGACACGTTTCAGAAAAAGCAAGCAAGCAAATCAAAAGATTTAAACACGGCATCAGGCTGTGAAGCACAAAATAAATCCAGATTTACGGTAAATGCACCTCTACTATTACTCAACAATACAGAACTATGACTGGGCCACACCACTAAGCAGAGATCCAGAATGGTACACTGCCCAGCACGCTGAAAGCCAGAGGTCTGTTTGGAAGATTCTGCTAGAGCAGCACAGAGGCACACAATAAACACCCTTAATTCACCAAAGTAAGCTCAGGGGATGCTGGCCGGTGCTGCCTTGCAGGGAAGATCATCTTGACAAGTATTTAAGAAAACCTGTACACTGTAAAAGCACAATTAGTCCCTGGTATTAATGGCATGACAGCCCAAACTGTACATTTAGATTTCATTAGACAATGGCCTGACCATTTCTGTAATACTGTACAGCAAGGCAATTCTGAATGCAAAGTAACGAGTCATCTGGAAGGCAGCACTGTGGTATTAAAGAGTAATAATATCTCATCACCCTTTTCACTTAATTCTCTTTTAACCATAGTATTTTGAAAAACAAGGCTGTTGTTCCCCTCTTCAAACCCAAAAGAGCCTGGACCTAGTTTAGCACTGGTTAAGGATGTGGTAACAGCAGCTGCAACGTATATTTGATTTTTAAATGCTCCCCACAGCTAGAGCTAAAACTAACGGAAATGGAAAAAAAACACTCAGTATGTCGGTTTTGCAAAGAAACATAGTGGTGCGGGGGCAGATGAACTGAGAAGGCCGCTGTGCAGTCGAACGTGCGGTGGATGGCGAGAAAAAAAAAAAAGGCTCGATGCAAATCATTTCTCAGAAGAATGCTTGAGAAACCTCACTCCGTCACAAAGGATGTGAATTAAAGGCCCAATGTAGCAGGAAAAGAGAAATGAGAAAACAAGGCAGCTCTGCTTAAGAGAAAGTGAGGCATTCGGGGGCTGAGTGTAGTAAATGCGAATATTTGGGTTATTACGCCCAGTATGGTTCTGGGTAACTCTGTCCAAACTCCTGCAGTTTTTTGATGAGTCTGGGAAAGATAAGGCTACAAAACCCTCCTCCAAAAAAGATGCCCATTGCATGGCTCAATACATTTACATGCAGAATATACACAGCATCCTTAAGTCATAATGCAAACACAAAAGGTCATCTAAAAAGACACATAGTAACAAATTAAGTTAAGAATTCTCTCTTTAGAGACAAGCAGCTCAATGGATACGTTAAACATCAGAAACTGCACTTTGTGACAGGTATAGTTAAAACCTCCTCCCAGTGTTACTTTTTAAAGTCTCACGTCAAGCGGATCTCCAAGTTACTTTGACGTGATCTTGAAAAGCAACATTTTTCCAGCGTAATATCAGCGAAAGACGAGGCCCTGGAGCTACCCACTCGCCGGAACACACCTAGACCCTGGGTAGCCCGAGGTCGACTCTGCACAGCTCTGCTGGAGGGGGAAACGAGGTTTCACTTCCTTTTAAGGTGAACACGAGCACGTGTATGACAGAGGCTGACCGGCTGCGGAAATGAGGCCAGACGTACCAAGGCAGACAGGAAAGGCGCAGACACAGGAAGCAAGGCTTTTTACATTTGAGATCATCTCCCCGCTACCCTAAACCTGATAGTAAGGTTTAAAAATAAAATCCTGATCTACACTAGTAAAAGTAAGGGAGATTCAAATAAAGACTGAAGAGTACACCATGAGGAAAGCCACAGCTCAAGTGTTGTTTGGCAACACTCAGAAGAACAGTAGCCAGACCAAAGCCTGTCCATCGCTGAAATATTCTCAGCAGTATTAAAACAGATTCAAAACCCACTAGGTTTCTGACATTTAAAATTTAATAGGATATTAGAGTTATATCCTCCTGTGATTCACTTGACATGCAGCAACTTGTATCATTGTAGAAGAATGAATGTCCACTCTTTTCGGTTGGGGGGGAGGACTTACTATTCAAGCACCAGGATCATCTCTTTTGTTGTCTCATAGACTTCATGGAGGGATACAATGAAGGGGTTGGATTTCGCATACTCCAGCATGGCGATCTCATGGATAATATCTGAGCGGCAGTCCTGGCCTCTGCGCATCTTCTTCAGGTATTTGGCTGCATGCTCCTTCCCGGTCGACTTTTCGACCCACTTCCTCACCACAGCAAACTTACCCCTAGTGGACAGAAAGGAGAACAGCAGGGTCAGTCAATTGTCACCTATACTTATTTAGTTTCTTCACTGGAAATCAACATATTGTTAGAAGAATAAACTGTATTTTTTTTTATTTAGTCTTGAATTTCTCCAACGAGCACTGATATGCAGGAACTTTAAATATAGTGGTTGTTTTCCCACTTAATTTTTAAATGGAAATCGAGACATTAAGAGTAAATACTGATATGCAAAATTTAATCATCATTGACAGTAGAAAATGCATGGCTGACTAAATCAGTTCAGAATAAGGCATTTTAAACTGTTATTTGTAGTCAAGTTCTTTTTTAATAGGAACACACAGTATGGGAACTTCAGAGGTCACGGGTCCTCTAAACAAGTACAGCCCTGCAGAGTCAAAGCTGTGCAAAACTGGGCTGGCCAAGTGTCCACAGATTTCCACACCATAATTTCTTAATTAAACTGCATCACAAGTTTTAGAACAGATTGCTCTGACACACATTCAGGTAAGAGCATGCTTGGGGTAGGGGGGTGACAGCGCAGCAAAAAGCGCCCCTAGCTCAGAGGACCCTGGACATTATTCCGAGGCAGGAGCTCGGACTGACAACCATGCGATCACAGGCACAGAGGCTGAGCCACACGCCACCACCGTCATTCCATAAAAGGAAATGAGCCTCATCTGAACTGTGAAACTTCTTTTCCTGTATTGTCTTCTGTCAGTCTCACTCACACAGTTACTCGAGTCTGACGATCAGCCGCCTGCTGCTAAACACTCAACCCGGCATTTACATGCAAGTACCACTGTGGCATAGAATAGTCAATTTAAGACGAAAATGAGACATTCAAACACCATCATGCATCTTTAAAAGGAACGGGGATAACACGAACATTAGCCTTTATGACCGCATAACAACAGACAGTCTCCAGAACTCCATATCAGATCTGTCGTAGCACCAAGGAAACAGTCTGGCAATCAGGAAAGATCGACATGATAAATAGGGCGGTAGAGGCTGTACAAACCCAAGGAAGATTGCAGCAAATTGTTAAAGATGTCTGTAACTGACGACTAACTGAATACCGATAACCATAAATTAATGGGCTTGTACTCTGAACGGCTGCAGCCAGAATCTAATCCAGTATTATATGCATCTACACTCCATGTCTCACTCATTCATCAGCCATGTGATGCCTGCAATAAATTCATTTAATTACAGAAAAGCCGCCTTTTCTTTCTTAGACATATGCTGTTTATAAACTTTTATTATTAGTTTCTCTTCCTTACCTGGATTTTGAGAGGTCTACACTTCAGGTTCACACCACAGAACAGTTTTTAGGGCTATTCTACATTTTCCATTCTCATTCTTATTAGAAAATACAGACTATTACCATGCATTTGCATGACTAAATTTGCCTTCATGCTATCGATCGGGCAACAGCACTATACACCAATTCGTATAAGCCGTTCAGTTAGATATAAGATCAAAAACGCGCACTTACCTGCCCAGTGTTTTCCCAACCACATCATAACTGCTTTTAAACGAGTCCGTACGGATCGGCGTTTGGATTTTCATCATCATCCCGTTTTTGTTGGTCATTGTTGAATCCGGCTTTTCCTCGTCTCTGTATCTACACGTGAATTCGAGGTCCTGTAGTGAGGTGACGCCTACGTTTAGTAACTTAACCCTGTTTCATGTCACTATAACTTACAACAGCACCGGCGAGTACCGAACAACCCAACACCCAAGCGAAAACAAGAGACTAAACTTCAGCAAAAGGCTTCAGCTGCGGATACGCTGTGACATGCTTTCGGACTGAATACCTAAAGTGCTCTCGACTATCTGTTCAATAACAGAAACTCAGACAACGTAAAAGGAAAGTAAGATAACAGTATCACAGGTATAGCACCTTCCTCTTTTCAAAAGAAACACGTCTTTGCTGGATAGGCTCGTGGGGCCAGCCCTTCTTAATGACAGCCCGCGCGGCGTCCAATGAGACGCTGGGACACATCGCAGCCATTCACTGCAAGCAAGTTCAGCTATGCGCAGTCCTCAATCTCCTATCGTGCAGCAAATTCATTATATTTCTCATTAAAATGACATGCAAAACTCCAATTACAACAGCGAAGGAATCCCAAGAACAGCATTGTAACAAATCATAGGAGGAATAAAGTACAGTGATAGTGGGTAGCATAATGGCTAAAATATGGATAGGAAGACCAGATAATCCCTGTCAGGGAGAACACCTCGAGCTACTTCAGGTTTTACAAACTACTTTAAAACTGAAAGGCTCCTGTGCTTGGCTAAAGAGTTTAGCTTGTCTTGTGCTTTGACATTAACATCAGTAACACATGCATGATTATAGGAGACTGACCAAACAACACATAGCAAGAACTCAGTGCTTAAGTGAAATCCAGGTCGTTTTAAATGTTAGTTTACAAATCCTGTCTTCGCTGACATGGATTATCTGGTCACCTTAGATATATGGACAGTATGTATAAATGGAAATATAATACTTTTAAGCTTTGGATACAGAGGGACTGGTGTGTGTGTGTGTGTGCCCTGCCATGGGTTGGTGCCCCATCCTGGGTTGTTCCCTGCCTTGTGCCTGTAGCCTCTGGGATAGGCTCTGCACCCCACACAACCCTGAATAAGACAAGCGTTTACAGAAAATGGATGGATGGATATAGAGGAAGACACTGATAACTTGCATGTTTTGTTGTGCTTGCAGATACCTGTGTTCTCTGCAACTGATCTGGAGGAAGCTCTGGGTGCACCACCTTGAAGCAGGGAATTGAGGTAACAGTTTGTGTAACAGTTCCATGAGGAGCACCCAGCATACATGGATTCATCTATCCATGAACTTTCCAGGTTGCTCTTCTAGCACAGGATCAATATGAGAAATGAGAATGGATCCTATGCCAGGCATGAGGTAGTGGGCACCCTGAACAGAATGCCAGGGCGTAGCCTCACACGAAGCTAAAAGAAACCAATTCACTTGGAACTTGTGTTTTTTTACCGCTGGAGGAAACCCAAGTACCTCTGAAAGCCCATACACAAGCCCAGAGAACATGAAGACTACAAAACTGGCTCTACTCAGTCAGTTGGTTTCAGCTGAGAGAATGTGCTAAATATAGACACATTGACATTGTTGTAGAAAATAATCTGAGGTCACATGTCTCCTTATCTAGCTGGGCCCTTCTTCCTACATTCTTTGGCCGGAGATCTTTGGGCACCATGCTACTAACAAGCATTTTTATGTTATCCTTGAGGCAGTAGTTCAAAGCAGCAGTACTTCCGCAAAGTAAAATTTCAGGAATTCGTAGACCTTCCCTAGATCTTCAGAAACTCATTACTGATTCTGGCTATTCTTCTTAGCAACTCTTTAAAAAAAGAAATTATAGTCAGCTTCCACATTTGAACTTAACCCCAAGCTATGACGACATTGCTATACATTATATTAAAACCTCCCATCACTCATGCCCAGCACCTCCTGGCTCTTCATGGATGTCTCACCAGATGGTTTTCATAGCTTAGACCTACACATTCCCTGCATAGATATACTTGCTGACCAAATGATGGTATATTCTATAGACTTGTCATGTACTGCCTGAAGGGACAGCAGACTTTGAATGGAATAAGACATTCATTCATTGTCACATGAGGCTTAGGGTTATGTACGATGGGCGTGACCTCCACCCATTTATTCCTTACATCTAGTAGACTCACTGTTGCATCATTTTTTGGTTTCTACACTGCAATTTTTAGTGTATGTACGTAATTTAGGGACTCTACCCATCTGAAGAAAAGTAATTGAATATATTTATAAAAACAAGGAGAATTTAGTAATATTATCATGTACAAAGGATACATCATATTTGCCTCAAACTTAAAACAAGCACACACTCGCTAACACACATTCTCATACATATGTATAAAAAATAAAGAGTTAGAATTTGTAAAGATCACTACATATTTTATATAGGAAATTCACAATTGCACCTCTCAACCTCATATCAATGTGCTATTTTACTGAACCATATAGGAATATAATAATGTAATACAGACTCTTGAAACAATTTTTGACAATTGCAGATCAGTTGTTTTTCACAACAGGGTCAATCCTTTCACCACATTAATAGAAGTAAATGCTATTATATCTAGTCATTTATGACAACACCCTCTTGGTCATAAGTCAGGTAAAACATTTTGCATTCCCGTCTCCGGATGAACCAACATGCCCTTTTATCGAAACTGAGTGATTAAGACGGTGAAAGGAGAGCTGAAAGGACATGATCAGAGGTTTGTGGCGCAGATGTAGCAATGTGGCTCCACCTTATAGCCGAAAAACAAGCTGATTTCATATGCTAATATACTGAGCAATAATGAAAGTATGCATTCCAGGTGGGTTTATCCAGGTGAAAATGAAAGCCACTCATCTATCATGCTCTCTAGATAAATCTCTCCTGACTTAGCCGATTCCAAATCATGAGAAGGTGCTTTTTGCTGAAAAGTGACTGTAAAGAAAGTTTGGCAGAACATTACGATTCTTTTCTCAGAATTCTGACTTTTTTTCCTCAGGATTCTGAGATTAAAGTCAGAATTCTGACATTAAAGTCACCGAACCACGTCCTATACTTACTTTAGTTTTCGGCAATTCCGGCCTATTCGTGACCAGGAAAAAGATACAGTAGCTCCTATTTCGTGTTAAATCTATTTGTACAATCAATCGCACGACAGCTCTTTCCCATTTTACATGTGTTTTTGCGGCATTCAAATCGAACGCTAACGCTTCCCTCAGTCTTTTTGTTACTCAGTGGGTGTGAGCACAGTGACTTCCACCTGCTGTGACGTCATGCGCATAACCTTTGCAGTACGAGGGCGTAAGGTAAGACTTGAGGATCTGGGAGTATTTTAGGTTTTTAACATAAACCAGTAGCACAGCGATTTGCAATCTTTGTAAAATAAAGTTTGGAGAAGTGGGAATGGTGCTTAATGGACAATCGCACGTAACAAAGCGCACATAACTGTGCGAGACAAAAAAAGCAATGGATGATTTGCGATTCGCTAACCTGGACTGCCCTGCAAACTCGCTGCAGCATGTGATACAAGAGGGGCTGCCATCGCAACAAAGTGTAACTGAGCTGACGCCAATGGGAAAAAAATGTGTTAAAACTTTAAGCATTCACCTCTTGTGTATACTTGCTTTGAAGATATTCGTATTGAACTGCAAATGCCTCAAAAACGATGTGCAACAGTACGTTATGTATGTTTGTAGTAGCCTAATTAAATATTTTTGTCATACATTTTTCCATCTGCATTTACTAGCTTAAAAAATAAAGTATAGCAAAGTAAAAAGAGCTCTTCTATCGGAATTTGTATCGGTATCGGCAGATGTGTATTGGAATCGGACCGGAACTGAAAAAATGTGGATCAGCCCATCCCTAATGTAACTGGTCTGTAAGATCTCAAGGCCCACAGTACACACCATCCATCCATCCATTGTCTATACCCGCTTATCCTACTGGGTCGCGGGGGGGGTCCGGAGCCTACCCGAAAGCAATGGGCACGAGGCAGGGAACAACCCTGGATGGGGGGCCAGCCTATCACAGGGCACACCCACACACCATCCACACTCACACCTACGGGCAATTTAGCAACTCCAATCAGCCTCAGCATGTCTTTGGACTGTGGGGGGAAACCAGAGTACCCGGAGGAAACCCCACGACGACACAGGGAGAACATGCAAACTCCACACACATGCAACCCAGGCGGACACTCGAACCCAGATCCCAGAGGTGTGAGGCAACAGTGCTAACCACTGCACCACCATGCCTCCCCCCAGTACACACCAAAAGGAGTAAATTACTCTCACCACAGAAACCACTCTTTGCTAATCTGCCTTAAATACCTCTTTGGAATTCCAGCCATTACTTCCATGACATGGTGAAGCCACTTCGTATCGCAATCCTTATTGGCTACCTAGCTCTGCAAGGATCTGTCTGCAGACTGAAAGACAGGGGCAAGCTGACCAATCAGAGCACAGTGGGCTCATTGGGGGTGGGGCTTAACACTGCACCAAAAATTTTTTTGGAGCTTTTAAGTATGTACATCTATTCAAGTAGACCCCAAAAATAAAACTATGAAGTAAAACTGAGCATAGTAGGCCCTATATTATTACTATTTGTGATAGACATAGGTATTATGACAAAAAAGTTATTTCTCAAAATTGAAGGAAAAGCAAGATATGCTTTCAGTTTTTGTATTGAATTTTCAAGAAAAAAATGTGTTCTAATATGTTGGTGACGGTCAAAAGTTTTTTGGCCTTTTTTCGACAACATATAAGGCAAATAACGGTGGTCCGTCCCAAACAAATCTGGAGTAAACTTCACCTTTCCCCCAAATACAAGTTTGAAAAACAAAAAAATATATATCATAAACATGTAAAATGCTATACCTATTAAGGAAAATTTGCATTTGCAGAAAAAGATTAAAGAAAACATTATTTGAGTATTTGGATTTTGCAGAGATGCCAGATTATGTAATGTTTACTTTGGCCAATGAATTTATCCTCTGGTATCCTGCTTGGAAGAACAATTTAAAAGAAAAGCTTTTACAATAATTTGACTTCAAAATAATCCAAGTTATTAATAAATAAGTAATCATTAATTGATCAAAACATCTGAACGGTCTTTTCAGTGAAAAGCACACATAATCTGTTCAAATCAGGGTACATACCAGGGTATATACCAATTAGCCTAACCACCGAAATTCCACACAGTAGAGGTAACAGTGGTACTCACTGAGCCACTGTATGTCCCAAATGAGGAACAGAGCTGTGTTATTTCTGTATGTATGAATGACTGTGTTAGAAGTAGTTATGGTTTAAATGGTAGTACAACTTTTTCATTTAAAGAAGGATGCTGTTATGGTGAAACATACATTCTGATGTGTGATGAGAAAATGATCATGTCTTCAGCTTGCCTCAAGAAAAGCATTTATTTATATGGTTGTCCTAATTAGCTACATATTTCTTGTAACTCTTGTTTGCAACGTTTTCCTTTTCACCCAGTTAGAATTAACAGTAAAGTTAAGTAAAGAGTAAAATATATATTTACATATATTATTGATATATTACTCGATAAATCATGTCTTAAAATATTGCTATTCAGCAAGTTTATCTTGCATCCAGAGAATGTCACTGATTTCCAAATGCTCTGTGATCATATCAGTCTCTACAGCATTGCTAAACAAATGTGAAGCAATCTGACCATGCGTTGCAGCTGTTCTCACAGTTCACAAGCTCTCTTCCATTGAAAACAGGAAGAGGTTTTTTTTATGCAGAAGCTGTGTGTGAGTCTGCTGCCTGATACCTATCAGTCATCAGCATGAAAGAAAACAGTAGGACACGGTGTAGTGAGTGGTTAGACAGATGGCCACATCATCTTCAATTCATCATTTGCGCCTGGAAACTCTTTGTATTGAGGGTCAAAAGACAAATTGTTTCAGAGAAATCTGATTGGTCCTACTATTCAGCACATGTGATAAGATACACATACAGCTATTGACATTCATGCGATCATATATTTATTTATAATTTACAGTAATGCTGACCTTATGAGCACTAAGCCTTAACGCTCTATCTATTGCTTCCAAGCAGCACCAACATTTACATTCCAGAACATTTCTTTTCTGAAGCAAAGCACCAGTATTTCCCCACCGTAACCACGTTTTATCAAGCATCAGCCTTTTGACTCTAGCCGGATGTAAATCCATTGTCTCCAAATTGCATCCATTGTCTGCACACCCGTGACAAACTCAACTTGCACTTGGTGGTCTGTAATTAAATTAGTGCTCAGACTGATGTGAGAGTAGACAGTGATTTTGAAGTGTGCTTTTCTGTTGACCAGAGAAGTTAGTTTGAATACAGAGCACTCCTTGCTGTCAGTGTCATTATAGTCTAACCACATTTTTTCCACTATATGATGCTTTTTAAATCAGGAACCTGATCACAGTCTAATTTTATTCACACAGAATTACATTTTCTTGTTGACAGGCACAATTGTACCAAAATCAACAGATAGGCCATTTTCAGCTACAGCCTCTGGATTAAACAATAGATCCTTCTGACGATCATTGTTTCCTAATTTACATGAAGTCACCACAAGCTGATGGGCTTAAGTCTGTCTCATCTGGGTGGTGACCCTACCAAACACATCATAAATATTGAAACACCTGATGTCCAGGCACTCCCCGAAATACCTCTACACAATGCAGTGCTCGGTGGAGGTCAGGTTCCACTAGATTTGGGTAAAGTGCAAAATGTTTAGCCACGTTTATGCAGGCAGGGCCGGTAAGTGTCTGGGATGTTTATTTGCATGTTCACTGGTTCCTGCTGTTGCTATGCTGAGAAAAAAACATTAGGCAGATGCTACACTCAGATGCTACCAATGCTAAGAATCTCTGGTGAAAAAAATGTTTTGTTTACTGTTGGCAGTGAGTTGCCAGGCAAACAATGAAGTAAAGTTTCATGAAATCCTCTTTCTGTTTGCAACATTTTATGTACAATGGTCAGTTTACTGTATAGCAGTCAGGCTGTGTTGCATGCATCTAGAACTGAAATGGATTTTGAATATCCACACAAGGGGAACTTCAGGTCTGCTTGGTAACCAAAATGAACCATGAGAAACAAGACCTGGAGTTTAAGGAAGATGAGCAACACTTAAAGAATGGCTAGAATGCACATGGATGTAAAGCATCAGTGATGCCATTTTTCATCAACATAAGCACATCGAGGAGGGTTTTGAAGTATATTTTGTCAAGAAATCAAACTACTAGTGGTTTGAAAAATGTTTAATGAATTAATAAAATGACATTTAATTCAATGAATTGTGAAGACTCCAACATTTTGTGTCAGAAAAATTACTAGATTGTGTATGCTCCTGCTTAAATATAGACAAGAGAGGTATTGGAGTGACAAGTGATTGGGATGCTTGTGTTTCTATAACAAAAAGAAATTAAATGGGGGCAGAACAGGGCCTCCTTAGGCTTTCAAACCCAAATCTATTTGCAAATCTACAGTGTTGGTCCACCGTCAACCTGTGATTTGTAACAAAATCAGTATCCTCTGTATGATTGCTTTTTATGTGCTGAGCATGAAACACGATGTGTCTTCTCTATAAATTATATCTACGGTCTTTTACTCTGTAATCTGCTTCATTGGATCAATCCATTGTGTCATTGTTGAGTATCCATTCTGCGTTGGTGCACTCAGCATCTTATGTAGTGATGGGAAGTTCGGCTCAATTAACTGATCCGATTCTTTCAAACTGTCCGTTGTAATGAATCGATCCTTAAACCGATTCTATGATTCACTTTTTTTCGTCTTTTTGCGCCTGACCATATGACCCAACGAATCATGGGATCGGATAATAAATCTGTCTCAAGGGTACGTTTTGACTGAAAGATAGCGCTGGTGTTCAACAAAAATGTTCAGCTTGACTATTCATAATAAAAAGCAATATATAAAAAGCAGAACGGGTGTCGATGCTAAATAAACACGCAGGTATTTGCAGCACACTAGATCTTGTAGCGCCACTTAAGAATATAAAGCATAGATTTAAGAAACCTGCCCCATGGTACTCCAAACATACACATGAACTTAAACAGGCATCACGCAAACTAGAGCGCAAATGGCGCTCAACTAAACTAGAAGTTTTCAAATATGCATGGA
>JABFEB020000092.1:15210146-15241333 GCA_019775895.2 Stomatorhinus ivindoensis | reverse complement strand
CCTGTGGGTTAAGACTACAGGACCATAGCTGGGAGAATATGAATGTAGCAGGTGGTAGGTAACTAAAACTATTGGATTCATCAATTAATCAGTCATGGCTGGCTAAATGTTTTCGAACATGAAATCCTTCTGATATTGATGAATTTTGCTGAGCGGTTATGGGCGTCCATCTGATTTAACCCAATATATGAGTACAAACACATCTATAAATTGTTAATATAAGGGAACAGAAATGCTGTGAGACTGAAAGGCATGTAAAGATTGTAGTTAGCCGATTTTTTTTTTTCAGATGTTCCCTGTCCAAGATAAGATATAAATCACCAAGGGTATGCAGGCAATTGAAACCATTCAAAAGTATGTAAAGGTAAGCAAGTTCACCTAGATGTGAAATCCATTTTCTTATATACTTTCAAAAGCAATTCAGTGGCAGCACATTAACCATACTTTAATAAATAAGCCAAGTGACATCTCAGATTACTTTTTTTTCTCTATACGTACAGAAAACTGGAAGTAGATAAAGTATTTCATTCAAAGTAACAGCTGTTTACCCCAAAGAGCTGCTGTAAACAGATAAAAAGGCTATACCAGAGAGGGTGGAGAATGTGCCAGGGATTTTTGCATTAAAATTGGTCTTGAAATTTAGACCTAGAGTCCATGACCCAGTCATCTCATGGATAATTACATCATGATATTTCTTGAAGGTGGAATTCTCACAGCTATAATTTACTAATGCCAAGAGGACTTTGGTATTGGGTGTTTCTACAGACACACATTCTTAAACGGACAGGTGTGCGTAATACCTGTGTAAGAGAGAGTGAAACGGGCAAAACAACGTGTCATCAAACAGCTAGTCCCTTTGTGTGACTCACAGGGAAAATATGTGCACCATCACTAATAAATGTGTATGTTTATCTGGGAAATTCCCACATGCTTAAACTTCTCACTCATTTGTCAAGGCACATAAATGTTTTCCAAACCTTAGATGTGATTGAGACATTATATGTGATTATCACATATAACCAAGATTTTCTCTTAACTGATTTTTGTAAAACATGTTCTGTTCCAATGTTTTATTCATTTTTTTTTGTTTTATTAGTTCTGTCTGCCCCTCTATTGCGCTTTTTCAAGCTCAGTGAAGCTTTGTTTATTCTGTTATTGCACTCTGTCCTAGACAAATTTAAGATGTAAATCTTTTGAGCAATGTTGATCTGCAGAAACAGGATGTGATTTCCTGACACTGTAACTGTGTGCTCAGATGAGGCCTGTAGCATTTCTAGCCCAAACTTATCCATGACATGGCCCTAGGATCAGTTAAGCCCCATATGGTATCATTTGAATAGCAACTGGATGCAGGGAAAAACTTAAAAGAAATGAAAAAAAATAATAATTTCACCACAAATAGATATCTGTGGTTTTGGCCTTTGGCCATATAAATATGCCACGTGTCACATTTCATTTTTGTTGTTATTTATGAATAACTTATAGTCATACACCAAGACTTAGACATACCCTCTCAGTTATTCACTAGTATTTCCTTTCCTAGAGCCACGGGAGAGAGAGAGTGTGAACATTTTTTGTGTCTTTTTCAAAGACAGTAATTTACAATGTAATTTAAATATTACCAGACGGAGAACAATTATCACAGTAAGGATATTATACAATCGTGAGATTAAGACAAGAAAAACAGACCTGGGACAAAGCATAACAGCAAAAGATCAATTGTATTTTACAAAAGTGCCGGGCAGGTGTCATCTGTCTAGGAAGCTAGTCAGGTGATAAGCGTTACTGGGAGCACCTCTGCTTACCCGCCCTCAGTCTGGTGCATATATAACTTGGTGTAATTTGTTGCACAGCCCCCGTTACCCAGACTTACCCAGGCGAGCTGTTCTCCAGCCAAATCACTCCATTGTTTTTAATGAGTGGCTCAGCTGGCTCAGTCTAAGTCCCTGTGCCTGTGATCGGATGGTTGCCAATTTCAGTCCTGGCCTCAGTAGAACAATCACATGTCTGTGGGCCCATGAGCAAGGCCTATAACCCCTAGCTCTAGGGGCACGGCATGAAGGCTGACCCTGTGCCATGACCCCTGAGGTATGAAGAGCAAGGGGTCGGCAAAGGGAAGAATCCCTGTGTACCTATACTCATACCTGTGCGATGGCCAGTGGAGGATTATACTTACTATGTTTTGCTAGAATGCTCCACTGTGTTCCATCAACAGGAGACAACACCATCGCAAACATTTTGATAAAAATGCAATTTTTTTATCTGGGACAAGTAATTTAAAATCATAGCCTACATAGTTTGTCATCCTCAATGAAAACATTTCACCACTCACAAAGGTAAGTCTTGCCACACACACATTTGTCCATGTCCATCGACCCTGAAAATAAAGACCAGTACTCAGAAACCAAGTTGTTCATGGGTTATGCCAAATTGTGAATGGCAGTTAGTTAGATATCACAGCCAAATACATATTTAATCAGGGCTTTGCAGATTTGGAAGGGCAGGTGCTTGAAGGTTAAAGACAGGGCATTCAATACTTTTAAAGCTCACTCACAAGTTCACATAAAATAATTCTGGCCAAACAGGCACCCTCACATGCGCCGGTATTGGACTATATTTGGATTACACACTTGCATTATGTACGTGCTCCTTTATAGCGAACCTTTGAATACAGAAAACAAATGCCATATTTACTGTCCTGAAAACCTGGGAAACTTGTTTGCGTGTAAAAGAGGTATCGCGTGCAGGCACCTGCAACCTCAGCAACCACAGGGTCCCTACTGGTGTTTCATTTCTGCAAAGCATCAGCTGTGACATCCTGTATATGTGCCAGCACTGTCTCTCTGCGGGGGGGATGGTAGCTTTCACTGTTCAGCTGCTAATGATTCAGCTTCATTTATTTAATGTTACATGTTCTAAACTGCACTAAAATATCATCCATCCACCTCTCCATCCAGTACCCAGCTGCAGCGTACGCTAAAAATAGTTTGCTTTAAAATTCATTAATAATCAGTGGCAGATTCAGGGAGCCATTTTGCAGGGCCCCGAAATCTATCATTGGGAGCCTGCTCTGCAAAATCTACCAAGGGGTACCCCCCCATCCCCAGGGCCAGAAAAATTTACCAAGTGGATGGAGGGCCCAAGGTGACATTTGGCCAGGGGTCCAGAAATTCTAGATATGCCCCCAATAATAATATTATAATACCTGCTGCAGAGTCTGACTGCCAGGGGAATGCAGCCGCTGCAGAGTCTAACTAGTCTGACGTAGAAGCTGTTCCATTCATCCATCTATTTTCTAATACCACTTCTCTTATTCAGAGTGGCAGGGGGAGCCTTTCCTGGAGGCTACAGGCATGAAGCAGGGAAGAACCCAGGATGGGGCACCTGCCCATCACAGGGCACACGCACACACCAGTCACTCAGACACACACACAGCTATGGGCAATTCCAGTCAACCTCAGCATATTTTTGGACAGTGGGGGGGGGGGGGGGGTTTGGCCCCTGCCAAAGTCATTCAGATCATTATCCTTGCCCCTTTTTTCTACATTCAACATGTCGACAATAGGGCCTAATATTAGCTTACTGTCTAATATATCCTAGACCTTGACATTGTAATGCTGATATTCAACATTATTCACGTGGGGATGGTCATAATGTTTTCGCTCATCAGTGCGTATACTCTATAAACACATATGTATTTATACCAGTAGTTTGATAGAATGTAAAAGTTTTCATGTTGCATTGATCATACTGAAATGGTACACAAGTGCCTTTATTGAGTTCGGCGTGCACCCAGCTTGGGGACGATGCTGTTTTCCAGTGTGGTGACTCAGCACTGCATGCTCACCTAATGTGTGCCAGGCGGTGGGAGGGCAGCAGTTCTTGCCTGGGGGGCATGTTGTCCTTGATGATCCACTGTGTTGTCTTCAGACCTCTCCGTTTACTGGTGACACTGGTGTTCGGGAGCACTGTGCCAGTGATGCAGAGGTTTTTAATCATTCGCAGTAAAGCCTTGTGGTTGCCTGCTCTGCAGTCGCCATGCTTTTGGGATTTCTTTTTTTTTTTAGGTGGGTCTGAGCAGGGAAATCTGAAAACTGCATCGCAAACTGACCATCTAGGACCGAAACTGGGGAAACCTATTACAAACAATCCTCTTCTTTCCTGGACTCACGGAAGTCCTTTGAAGAACCCCGAAAAAAAATCACTGCAAGTATTTGATGACACCTAGTGGACACTTTTGGATTTTTTTGAGAAAGTCGGATGTCAGCATTTGAGTATGAAATAGTGACGGGAAATTCGGTTCAATTAACTGATCCGATTCTTTCGAACTGTCCGTTGTAATGAATCGATTCTTAAACCGATTCTATGATTCACTTTTTCCCGTCTTTTTTGTGCCTGACAATACGACCCAAGGAATCATGGGATCGGATAATAAATCTGTCTCGAGGGAACGTTATTTGACTGAAAGATAGCGCTGGTGTTCCAACAAAAATGTTCAGCTTGACCATTCACAATAAAAAACAATACATAAAAAGCAGAACGAGTGTCGATGCTGAATAAACACGCGTGAATATATATTTCTTATTTTCTTTACTTAAGCCAAATTCAAGTGCATGAGTATCAAGGACTACATCACAGTTAACAACTGCAATATTACCAATACAATCACATACACATACAATGAGGATAAGTAAACTTGCATACGTTGTTGTGTAAACGTCAAAGTTAATGAATATCTTAGTTTGTTATTTGATAAAACATATAGTTTTAAAATACAGAAATGCAATGATATACTGTTGTGATAAATATTGAAGAGCTGCGTTTATATTATTCCTTTTAACAGCTTAACTGCATTTCCGCAGTAAACGCCGCGAGGGCTCTTGGGATCGGTTCGCGAACCGTTCGAGTCACCGACCGAGTGTCCGAAAACCGATTCCTTCTTCGAACGGGCTCTCGGGGAGTTGCTGAGAGCGTATATCAATAGACTAATACAGCAACCGTAGTCTTTAACTTACATTTCTGCAAAAAAATCGTGTGAATAAATTCGAAGGCATTTGAATTTGAAAGTTTTTCATTTGTCGGATTGTGTTAGTATGTAATTAGTATTACACTATTATGTTAATATAAAAATATAGGCCTATACTTGTGATAATTTGTTTTAACAATATTTGCAAGCATATTGTGCACGAGTATAAGTGACTGAACCACGGGTATATAATAATAACAATAATAATAATAGCAACAACATTAGCACGAATAAAATATTAATTTATTACTGGACACTGCCTTGTTTAAGTTTGATTTGTTTTTACATTGTTGATTGCATTCAGTTAATTAGTCTTTGTAGCAATTTTGCTGGAGAAATAGCACACATACAAGAAAATACAAAGTAATAATATTGTAAGCAGTGATAATGATATATATGTGTGTGTACATATATATTAAAATATCATTAAAATAACGCACTTGTTGCATTTGGCGTTTAAACAACTGTTTGTACACGTTTATTTGAGCTTATTGTATATGTCACTGCTTACAGTATTATTACCTTTTCATGTCCATTTCAAGGGTATAATTGGTCGCACATGTCTTTTCTTGTATTAAAATAAAAGTGCATGTGTGTGTGTGTATGTGTGTGTGTGCTGCTGTCATAAATCAGCTATAGATGCATTTATATTACCCTATGAATATATTTTACCCTGACTGCATGTCCGCAGTCTAAAGACATAAAGTTACGCTGACTTACGTATTTAAAATAATGACACATTTATATTTCAGTTAGATTACACATTATATTAAAGTTGAAGCACATTTTACTTCATGTTCAGTAAGCCATTCAAGAGAAATACAAATGGCTTTTATTTGTACTGGACTCTTTAAAAATGGTGAATATTTGGTGTCCTTTCACTGGCATGGAGTACCGTTTCTCATCTGTGATTGGTTCTGCCCTTTCCCTGGTTTCTACAGACCGTAAGCTGATTGGCTAGCGGAATGTCTTCAAACGTTAGGCTTCCTGCTCGTTGCTGCAAAGTTTAGTAGAAAAGCCATGACGCTGAATTCGTAATTACGGGGACGCTGGAAGTTTTCCCTTAGGCGAAGTCGATTAGGTTAAACCAAAATGCCATATAAGTGCTCTTGGTGTGTGTCGCTTCCGCTGATCGCGGTCATTTATGTTACTTTTCCGGCAAACTGCGAGTTTCCGACCTTAGCGCACCTCGGACCGCAAGCCAGCGATGAGACCCAGACGAAGGCGGTGACCGACCTGGCGAAGCGGCTACTCGGGAGCAGGGGTTCGGAGTTCATCTTGCTAGTCAACAGGTCGCTGGCCAGGGATGGTCTCGACGTGTGCGAGCTGCGGTCTTCAGGAGGCGGCAAGATCGCGGCCATGGGGAGCTCGGGGGTGGCCGTGGCTGCCGGCGTCTATCACTACCTGAAGTACTATTGCAGCTGTCAGGTGTCGTGGTCCGGCAGTCAGCTGAGCCTCCCGAGGCCGCTGCCCGCGGTGCCCGGGGTGCTCTGGCTCAGCACCCCCCACAAGTAGGTACAAAGCAGAGACTACGGGCGTGCTAACTGGGAATCTGACCTTGCATGTATAACACAAGAAAACAAATATAACCGAATACTTGTACGCTTTCTGTGTCTGCTGTTTAGAGTGTTTGATGTCTATGGATTTAGAATTGGGTATCAAAAAAGTTCCTGTAGGTATAATGGCCAGGTGTCCCGATACTTTTGTCCATATAGTTTATCTACCAACAAAGTCTGTAAAGTAAGTTGGTGGTATTGCTATTTCTTATGCCAACAGACGCAAAGAGGTGCTGGCAAATCGCTTGCTTTTTGCTCAATATTGTGTGGAATACAGGAAGACTAATGTTTTTTCAATACAAATGTCTTTTTGTAACCAGTCACACAATTCACTCATTTTTATTTAATTTCTCACAAACGGTCAAACGCCAAGGACGAGTGGTTATGATTGCCTCAGAGAGCACATGCAGCACTCAAAAAGTGGCAAACTTACAGCTCAGCTGTCGCTTTACCATGACAGAATGGTACAGTGTCTCCAAAACAGCCGAAGCGGCACTGATCCGCTAGTCAGTCTCCCGCTCTCTTCCTCTCTCACTCATGAATAAGGCTCCAATACTTAAACTCCTCTGCTCGAGGCAGTAACTCATCCTCAACATGGATGAGAAATTCCATTGCTCATTAGTTTGCCTTTTGCTTCATCAGGTTCAGGTATTACCAGAATGTGTGCACCCAGAGTTACTCCTCTCTGTGGTGGCACTGGCGCCGATGGGAGCAGGAAATCGACTGGATGGCACTCAACGGCGTCAACCTACCCCTGGCCTTTACTGGGCAGGAAGCTTTGTGGCAAGAGGTCTAGTAACTATGTTACAAAATCAAATGCTGTACATTACTTTCATGTGTGGTACTTTATTTGTAGCCATTGTTGTAGATTATTAGTAGATCTGCGTGTTTTGTGTTTTGATGTTTTTGACTTTTTAAGCTTGGTACCAGGTGTTGAGAGTGAAACTTCTCCCCGACACAGGTGTACCTTGGTCTTGGCCTTAACCAGACAGACATTGACAGCTTCTTCACTGGCCCTGCGTTCCTGGCCTGGAACCGCATGGGTAACCTCGTTCAGTGGGGTGGCCCACTCTCTTCTTCTTGGCACATCAAGCAGCTCTACCTCCAAGTACTGGCCTAGTGTTTCCTTCAGTGGCTTCATTACTCGTGTTAGGAAAAAAATACTCATTCTTGATTTTTTATGCTCCCTCCTTTTCTTCCAGTATCAAATCCTGCAGCGAATGAGAGCACTAGGAATGGTGCCCGTTTTGCCTGCATTCTCAGGGATTGTGCCAAAAGCTATTACTAGGTAATGTTTAGCATATAGGTACAGTGTCCTTCAGGTTAAAATCTCTGTGCCATTGTACTGGCTGTATTTCAGCATATGCTTTCAAAAACATAACTGTAAACCAGTTTATAGTCTATAAACAAATCTAAGCTCTCCTGTACCGTTTTCTCAATGACCTTGCTGGCTTTCATCTCCGTGACTTTTTGTTTGATTTCAGACTGTTTCCTCAGGCAAAAGTGACCAAGTTAGGTCCTTGGAGCAACTTCAACTGTAGTTATTCCTGCGCCTATGTCCTGGAGCCCAGTGACCCCCTTTTTCAGCGCATTGGTTCTTTGTTCTTGTCCAAATTGCTGGCAGAATTCGGGACAGACCACATATACAACACAGACACCTTTAATGAGATGACTCCCACGTCCTCCGATCCCGCCTACCTGTCTGCAGTGAGTCGTTCTGTATTTGCTTCTATGACCTCAGGTAAAAATACCTTCATTATTATCTTAGTCAGTGGGACTATAGTTTGGCTATAGTTTTGACACAATACCCCAGCACCCTTTTATTACCTTAGCTATCGCTTGAACTTGGCTTGGTAGTCGTCCCTGTAATGCTTGCAGCTTTCTTAACCCTTTTTGTAGAATGTTGCGCCATTTTTTCTCATCACTTCATTCTTTTTCCCTACAGTTGATTCCCAAGCCATTTGGCTAATGCAAGGTTGGCTCTTTGTTAACAACCCTACATTTTGGAAGCAAGAGCAGATTAAGGCACTTCTGCATGGTGTTCCCATTGGCAGGATGATAGTTCTGGACTTGTTCGCTGAATCCATGCCGGTCTTCTCGTCAACCAGCTCCTTTTATGGCCAGCCATTTATATGGTGCATGCTGCACAACTTTGGGGGCAATAGTGGCCTCTTTGGTACAGTGGAGAACATCAACAAGGGCCCTTTTGAGGCTCTCCGCTACCCCAACTCCACTCTGGTTGGGCTGGGCATGGCTCCAGAGGGCATCGAGCAGAACCCAGTGGTCTATGAGCTGATGAGTGAGCTGGCCTGGCATTGGGAGCCCATCAATCTTTACAAGTGGGCCTCGCTATATGCAGCCCGTCGCTATGGCGTCAGTCACGAAAACCTGACTGACTCGTGGAAGCTGCTCTTCCGCGGCGTGTACAACTGCACTGTGCAGAAGTACAAGAACCACAACCACAGCCCACTTGTCCGCCGACCCTCCATGCACATGAATACTGATTTGTGGTACGATCCCAGGGATCTTTACGAAGCTTGGAGGCTAATGTACTTATCTGCTAAGCCTCTTATGTCTGTGGAGACCTTCAGGTATGACCTAGTGGATGTCACCAGACAGGCCCTACAGCTTCTAACCACACAATTATATCTGGAGATCAGGGATGCTTTCCAGAAGCAGAATCTGTCCAAGTTACTCACAGCTGGGGGACTTCTGGTGTCCGACCTCCTACCAGAGCTGGACCGACTTCTCTCCAGCGAGAGCCACTTCCTCCTTGGGTTGTGGCTGGATCAAGCTCGCGCCCTCGCCCAGGATAAACACGAGGCAGAACAATATGAGGTGAATGCTCGGAATCAGATCACTCTTTGGGGACCTGAGGGAAACATCTTGGACTATGCCAGCAAGGAGTGGGGAGGTCTGATGGAGGACTACTACACTCCGCGCTGGAGTCTTTTCGTCAGTACCCTCGTTCAGTGTCTGGAGAGAGGGAAGCCCTTCAACCAGGATGCATTCAATCAGGCTGTCTTTCAAGTGGAGAAAAATTTTACCATCAACCAGAAGAAGTACCCCTCTAAACCGCAAGGCGATACCTATGACATCGTCACCAGGATATTCCTGAAATACTACCCAAAGGCTTTGAAAAGACTAAATTGATTTTGTGTTGCAGTTAAGTATCCACTGGTCTTTTTATATGCGGTATCTCCAGGGGTCCAAATTCTGTGGAAAAATTAGCATTCTCAATGAACCATTTCGTTTTATAGTAACATGTCATACTAAATATTCCCTCAAGTGTCTGGCTTCTGTTGGGAAGATTTGTATACATTTATACTGGAAATATGAGGGTGCAAAAGTAGAAATGTTTATTGCCAGTCATACTGTTGACAGTCTGTGATAAGGGATTTAATACCTCTGCAGCTGAGCAATAATTTTATACTTGGTACTTTGGCACTAGAAGTAGCTTACGAGGCAAATGTCATCAAATATGTAGGTTTTATATTTGGTTTCATAGCAGTTTACATTGACATTGAAGATGTTTGCAATACCATTTTTCCTTTTCTCAACACAAGGTGGTGCCCTGTGACCTCTCAAGTCCATATTCATATTTCTCATTTCAGTAAATGACTTGCACATGATTTCACTTCTCTGCAAATCAGTGCAATAGTTTTGTCTTACAGCTGAAACTGAGTATTTTGTATATGGTCACTTTGCTATGATACTAAATTTCC
This sequence comes from Stomatorhinus ivindoensis, assembly GCA_019775895.2. Taxonomy (NCBI): domain Eukaryota; kingdom Metazoa; phylum Chordata; class Actinopteri; order Osteoglossiformes; family Mormyridae; genus Stomatorhinus; species Stomatorhinus ivindoensis. The sequence continues at coordinate 15,231,026 of JABFEB020000092.1, read as the reverse complement.
TTTATATTGATTCTTGGAAATGTAGATGATTTTTCTGTACATAAAATCATTTTTAATTTATTTTCTTAAAAGATTCTTGGATGAATGACTATTTCTGACCAGTATTCCGTGACTGCTGAAAACAATGTACGGTGTAACTGAACAGTGTTGTACAGTTGCTGCAGAATGTGTTTTTGTTGTGTGTTAAAAGTGGTCTCTTTTGAATTCATTTCAGTTTATATAGCGCCTTTCATAATAGTCACCCCAAGGTGCTGTCATGGGTGTGTTGTGATACGTTCCTGCATCATTTATGCAAAATAATTTAAACATCGAAAAGGGGAAGCAAAATACAGACACTCGTCTACTTATGAACTTTCAGACATATGAACGAAGAGGACTAAATCTAAATTGTGTTCATTGGGCTCCTGTTTCCTGTCCACATCATATTTTTTCTGCACATCACTTCCGCCTAGTACGACTTCTAGGCGCTACTCCTGCCACACAGCAGCATAGCGTGCGTACTCCCAGCATACTAGTTCTTTGTACTTGCGTATACCCTTAAAATGATGTTGAATAATGATTTGCATACATTTCAAGTTATGAATGGCTATTCAGAACGTATCTCTTCATAAGTAGAGGAGCAGCTGTAATGGTAAAAAAGTTTGACACTTAATGGAGAGGAACAGTAAGTATGTGAAATTATTGGTTGTTGCTGAAGGTTTGATAAATGATTGTGACAAAGGCACAATATCTGCTTTGGCGCTTGTAAATCCATGCCTGGGAAAGAACAAGTTTGGATTGAATTTATGAACTTTTCTGTTTAAATGCTGTATAATAATATCAAGGCTACACAGTGTGTTTTCCCAGAAAGGAAATATTCTATTGAATATCCCCCTTGGTATTTAGTGTGTTGCTCATATAGAAAACCAACAATGTGGAGTGAGATTTAGGAATTATTTTTAATATTTCAAACATGACAGATTTTTTTGTAGAATCAAACTTCCTGATGAAATTTTGTATTTTAATAAATAAATCATTAGTTAATGACTCTATGTTGTTCATCTGCAAATACATGTAATGCAGAATGATGAAAGTTAATTATATTATATTTGTACAAATGAAATTGTCGGATCTCCACGGTCTCCATGGTGCCCGACCCCTATGGTTCCCCCTGCAGGTGGTGGGTACAAAGGTGGCCGGACCCATGTTACACCCTTGAGCTCCTGCCCCAGGCCTGGCTCCAGGGCGAGGGCCTAGTCTCCCTAATCTGGGTGGGGTAATGTGGGCCTTATTATCAGGGTCTCCCTGGGGCAGCATTTCAGGCATGTCCAACCCGCAGGAATCCCCGGGGCAGACCCAGGACACGCTGGAGAGATCATACCTCTCGGCTGGCCTGGGAACAGCTTGGTTTTCTAGCTGGAGGAGGCGGCAGGGGAGAGGGAGGTCTGGCCATCCCTGCTTAGACTGCTGCCCCTATGACCCGACCCTGGATAAGTGGCAGAAAATGGATGGATGGAAATTCCAAGGAACATATTTAATAACAATAATAATTCTGAACTTTATTTTTTTTTATAGCAATGATTATATTTACTCATTTCTAGTACATACATGACCATAAACCACTCTCCCAAATACTATTATAATTGCCTTTTTAGAATAATCGAGTCTGCGTATGTAAAAGGCATATTTCTCATTTTAATTTGAACCTATCTTTCTTAGTAGGTAAAATACCCTGTGAAATACTCTAATTGGCCTAATCTTTCATCAGTCATTGGCTAAGGAGCTTAGAAGTTATGTAAGTAAAGCTGAAGCATGTTTCTCTCCTCTATTGTTCAAACGTCACAGTTGTATGAACAGAAAACGTCAGGGTTCTGCAAATAACATTTCTGAGGAACGACCATTGTTTTTTAGACTGCATTCCCCGGGCTCATTAGGTGTTATATGTATTATGGCAGAAGCATTGCATGGCGGGCAGAGCGATGTCACCGCTGGGCCCGTGAGCAAAGCCCCCCACCCCAGATGCTCCAGGGACCGGTGACCCTGCTGTCTGAAATGTATGCCACTTTGAATGAAAGCATCTGTTGGATAAATGCATGTAAATCTAACCCAGATTAAAAGACAGAGAGGCATACAAATGCTATATTAACTGCTAAAACCTGTGAACAATGCTGAAGGTGATAGAGATCATCCTGAAGATTAGTTTCATAATATAGCATATATGTGAATCTGTTTGTGCTTTTCATGCATAAACGTTTTCTACAGTTAACAGAGTCATGTAGGGAGTGAATGGAATATTTATACGTTTGTATAAAAACTCCTTTTGCCACAATGGAAAGCCCTTTACGTGCAGCTCAGTATCAGTTCTGGAGAAATGTTTAAGGGCGGTAGGTGTAGCAAGAAGCTTGAAGGACATGGGCGGGGGGGGGGGGGTGAAAAGCAATAGGACAAAATGGCTAAGAGGCATGTCCACAGAAACCCTTGCTCAGTTAAATGGCATAAGGAAAAATAAAAGTATGGGCCATGGAGAGGTGGTGCATGCCTCGTACCTTTAGAAGCCAAAAAAAGGTTTTATTTTTGAATTCAATGCTGGCTAACAAAGTGGCCGGTTCGGTTCTATAGACAGAAGTACAGAACTACCTAAACTACAAAGTACACAAGAGGACCTACTTCTGTCACAGTAAATATGGACTTTTGTGATAACCAGGAAACATGACAGATACTGTTTACCTAGTTTCAATAGAAAATATCCACATAAAATTGAAAATTAACTAGTGGAAACATAAATGGCGTCTAGCACAGTGTTTCCCGGGGACTGAAGACAGTCCATATACTTTCTCCCTTCATTTGTCAGGGGAGCAAAAATATGTAGGGAGCACTATGAACTATCTGTGAGTCCCCAAGGACTGGGTTGGGAAACACTGTGCTAGAGGCCATTTATGTTTCTGAAGGCATGTCACTAGTTATGTTTTAATTTTATGTGGATCTTTTTTTTTAATTGAAACTTGTTTATTGCTATCCAAACAACATAAAATAGTTGGAATCAGCAAACAAATTCACAACCAAATTACACAGAATTATTTGTAATTATGGTAAAAATAAAATATTGTTGTACTACCTGAATATCTCTTTTCTGTGAGCAGTTGAACATTTCCTCATTTCTGTCATGTGACCCACACTTAGCCAGCTTCTAAGCCAATGCCTGCAGTGACATGTGATGCAGCTTCAGTTACTATGGTGACATGCCACCTAATCAAGGAGAGAGGTAACCCAGGATACCTCTGAAAGTTACTCTAGCTGTGATATTGACTCACACACCCTACAGGAATTTTGGGGAAGTCAGTTCTCATTTGTGTAACTGACTGCTACCACTCATTTTCTTGTATATACAGTTATGTATCATTTTTGTACCAAAACAATAACAGAGAAAATGGTTGAATATAACTATGAGATGAAAGAAGAGATATCGAAGAAAATGTTCTTTTTTTTCTTGTTTATTTTTGCTTTTATGTGCAGGCCTTTGTGCATTCACACAAAGAATTTTACATTTCAAAGATATATAAATTACTGTGCATTACAAGTAAACGGAAATTGCAGGATGTAGATATATATGACCTTGCTAAAGTGAAAGAAGCCTTTCTGATTACTTTTTTGCTACCATTTGACTAAATAATGTATACCTGCGACTGCTGGCATCAGACTGACAAAAAGACACAGGAAATGACTGTAAGTTCCATGTTTCCCTACTCTCTACTCTCATTGGTTCTCCCAGAAGACCTTGGTGCTCGGTGCTGTGCGGCCCAGCTGGCTCTTGTTGGGGAAAGTGAAGAAATCCGGAGCATTACGGTCCACATGCAGGCCCTTGTCACTGAAGTAGGACTGTAGCGCTCGTAGAAACTGCAGAGGGATATAGGTAGAGTTTACAGTCAGCCCCAGAGGGACTAAAACATAAGCAATTTAAATTCCTAAAGCAAACAGATCATCCACCCTTTAAAAAAGAATTTACAAATACACACAATAATAAAACAAATACAAAAGCTTTGGTATCTGCTTTTGACTCTTTTAAAATCCACTGTTAACGGAATTTTGTAATCCCGGCCCCCCCCCCCCCCCCCAAGGCAGAAGGTGTGGATCCTCAGACTGACCAGTTCCCTGTTCTTGGCTAAATCCAACGACCATGGCTTCCTCTCATGATAGGGCCAGCCCCAGGCGCCCATTAGCAAGCAGTTGATCCATAACAAAGGCAGAATGTGTGTCCCCAGCTTCATCATGGACAGCTTCCAAGATGTTCAAACTACATCATGGGCAAATCTTATTCATATCACTACTTCACTGTGACATATTTTACACACATATCTTATAAAGTTTTCTTTCGGTCAAGGTAATATTTTGAAATACTACAATGTCATAACAACAATACAGGTAGTTATTCAGAGAAAAAAATATTCAAAAGAGGATTTAAAACATTTATAAATGAAAAACTCTTTTCCATTGTTCAGTATATCACATGCATTCATCTATCGTGTCATGAAAATTCTCCTACCTCCAATTTTTCAGTCTTGTGCTGAAAAGGATGAGAAGCCAGTGAAGGACATGAGATCAGAGAAGACTGTGCGACCTATTTATAGTCAGGCTTTGGCCATGAAAATATTTAAATCCAAACTATTCCTCCCATTTCATGCCATAAAAGCTGCAATGCCAGTTTCTTTCAAAATGACAATGCATACTGCTAAATTGTAGTTGAATACTTGTAATTTTTAATGAAATAATTTTATGTTTATATAATTTATTTGTGTTTTAGTTACATAAAGTATGTATGATTATTACGCCTTTGGTAATATTTCTATATAATACATCGATGCGCACGGTGACTTTTTTGGCAGCGTTGTAATCTCACACCTTCATGTTTTAGGGGTTTAATCCTCGATCCGCTGTGCCTGCAGAGATGGTTTCTCTTCTCGTGTTTGCCGGTGTTCCGCAAGTTATTCGTGCTTGTTCCAGCGGTTATAAGAATTTAAGTTATTATAGTTGATGTCTCTAAATTACCCATAGTCTATACAGTTTTGGGTGCATGTCTCTACCCTGGGTTGCACTGGTATCCGGTCCAAGGGATTCTCCCATCTATTGTTAGAAAATAGCTACGTTAATTAAACATATGCCGACACGGAACTCTTTTCCATGTTAGAATATTAAGCATCTGAGGTAGCAGTGCGAATCCACCCATCCCATTTCCATAACTGCGGTACGTTCCACTGACAGATGATATTAATACAATTTTCACAAATTTGAAAAGCTGCACTGTTTCCTGCGAGAAATAATACGAATCTGAAAAAATAAAGACACATTTCATTGTAAATATGACTAAAAGTTTTAATTCAGTTTACTGTTTAAAAACTAATAACACTAGAGTCAGTGTGCTAGAGTCAGTTCTATCGCACGGCGTTCACATACAACACAATCACAGTCCTATATCGACGGAAATTTGAAGTCACGAAGTCAAACGGACTTTTGATATAAAATCTATACAAAGACAGGGTAGCCATGCCTCTCCAACGACGGATATGTAGACACAGTACTAATCCCAAATAATATTAAGTATCAATTCGCAAGACACTACATTTCCCGAAAGGGTCTACATTGTCACGTGGTACAGTATGTGAACCAATAGATAAGCAGGACGGAGCCTAATGGTTGGTAGTTGGTAGGTCAGTCTGTTCGCACTCCCGAACAGCAGGTGGCGATGGGCGCCCGTGAGCTGTGCCGATTACCGTCATCGAGTGCATGGTAGAAGAAGACGGTGTGTCAGTCGTTAGAAGTAGTGCGAGAGATAGTGGTAGTGTAAAGAATTGATGTTTTAAACATCCTTTTAGTTATGATGTATTTTTAATTGTTTCTGGTATGCACTTTATGGTGCGGTAACACAGCATTGGGGCTTTTAACGTATTGAATAGTTTTTTGTTTCTTAGTGAGCTAGCTATTTAGCTCTTTAGCTAGCTAGATGACTAGGCTGGAGGATCTCAAGAGATCGAAGAACACTGCCCAGTTAAATACTTAATAAAAAGGTAGTTACCTAAAACATTTGGGTTTCCCGAGGTTCGATTTTCATAAAACACGTTGTGACGTGTGAAATTCATGTTATTTTTTGTTGAACAGTTTCTTTTTAAAGAAACTCGGGAGTTCCTGAAGGACTAGGTGTAAAAACAGATAAGGATTGACACCGTCAACGTACAAAATTGTGTATATTACGAATTAATCAATCGCCAAGTCACTTCCAATTAACAGTGTTAATTTAAGCCTCTTCTGTTTTCCCCTTGGTTTTACTGAACATAACACAAGTTCATATCAAAAATAATGTATACACTGTGACTGGTAACCTTTGTAAATGGGCTATTTAGTCCTGAACTATTTATATGCCCGTACTGCGTTTGAAAGTTGTTGCATTATGATAAAGTTTATTTTGCGCGACTGAAAACTGCACAATGTTGGACTAAGATTCAGTTAAAGTTCTGCTGGTTTTTTGTCCCTGATCTCCAGGCAGCTGCGCTGTTGACACCGGCAGACCAGCATGTCTGTGTTCAGCACTGGCATCCTTGTGCTTACCACTCCGCTCCACACCTTGCCACTGCGCATTGCGCCCGTCCTAAGCTTGGCTGCTCAGGTGGTGGAGCGCATCCTCTATGTGCATCTGCATCCTGGGCTCAACCTGGGTAGCGTGAGTCAAGCCAGGCCAGCCTATATTCCTGCTGTGGCAGATGTGTCCAGCCTCATCACAAGACTCTACAGCAATGCCGCAGACGTCTGTGGACATCTGGATGTTCGAGTGCTGCTGACAAACATTAGGGCCCAGCAATGTCTGTTAGTACCAGGGGGAGCCAGTAACCCCTTCCCTTCCCCGCAGACCCTCTCCCACTCCCCGGAGGTGGTGTTGACTGATTTTGCCTTGCACGACCCAGGTCAGTCCCCAGTGGTGGCCCAGCGCCTGCAGAAGTATGCAGGACACTGCTATACCTGCAGCCCAGGGCTGGCTTCGGTGCTCCTGCACTCCCAGCTGGAGCCTCTGGTGAATGAAGTGGAGCAGGAAGGTGCTGAGATGGCAGCGGCTGCGGCCCTGCAGACCTACAGCGACGTGGTGGTGGGAGGCACCTTCGACCGGCTTCACGGGGCACACAGAACGCTGCTCAATGTCTCTTGCCTGTTGACCAATAGGCGCTTCTTGATTGGGGTGTGTGACCAGGACCTGCTGAAAAGTAAGTGTCACAGTGGTGCACATGGAGGTAACAGTGCTATTCTCTAAATGGTCATCATTTTGACTGCATTGGTGAATTGGACAAACAAATAGTGGAAATGAGTAAAGGTGTATTTTGTCTTTGTATTCTAATCTAGGTTAACAAGTTCTGTGTCCTTATGGTCCCAGACTAAAGGGAAAATAGGCCTGGCTGTCATCTCCAGACCATGTGATATTACTGGTTGTTAATGTCTCACCATTATTGGACTCATACAAGTAACAAAATATGGAGAGTCACCCTGTAATAATCTGTGTTCCAGACAAGGTGTTGAAGGAGTTGATCGAGCCCTATTCCCTGCGGGTGCGGAGGCTTCGCGAGTTCCTACAAGATATCAAGCCCTTGCTGCAGTACGAAATTGTGCCCCTCTCCGACCCGTTCGGCCCCTCTGTCACTGACCCCCAGCTTCAGTGCATCGTGGTGAGCGAGGAGACCAGGAAGGGGGGTGATGCGGTCAACAAGAAGCGCCAGGAGAATGTGAGTAATGATTGATGGAGTAGCAGCTGGCCACAATAACTGAGATTTTTTTCTAATTTTGTAAGCTCAAACCACTTCTAGTTGGGACTGAATAAACTACCTGTCAATTTTTTTTTTTGCATACACTGAGATTTTCTACATTTGCGTGTTTGCTTTACATTTACTAAAAATACACTAAGTATTCTTTGCTAACAAATAAATTTATAGGATGTTCACCAATGAGTATCTTTATTAGCAGATTAATTTTATATCTTTTATTCGTCAAAGTAACCTTCTCTTGCAGTTATAATGCCAGAGAAAATTTGAGGCATTCTTTCTACAAGGACATTAAATACTGCCTAACTAGTGCATTTAAAGTTAAAGGACAGCCTAGAATTTCACTACGCCATCACCACACACTTAGTTAATAGGATTTCCATGTTATAAAGTTGTTTTATTTGACATATTTTCATTTATAGTTGTTCTATCAACTTTCCAGTGCTTAACAAATAATAAAATATCTGTAGTTTATGAAATGATTGGAAAAATGGTAAAAACCTGTGGTGTACAAAACTTTTGACTGGTAGCATATTTTAGATTGAAACAAAATCACTGGCTACCATTATATGATGTAATAATATTAATGTTTTCCTATCTGATTTGTGTAGTCTAATTTTGTTGTACTATGACTCTTTGCAGTTTCTGATTTTAGCGCAGTTTATAGCATATAGAACAGTCTAATTAGTTTGTTAGTTCTTTGTGGTGCTTGTTAGCTTGATGGTGATGTAGATCTCTGTACGCTGTTGATGTTCCAGGGTCTCCCCACCTTGGTGTTGCATGAGATTCAGCTGCTCAAAGATGCTCACCACAGCGAGATAGAGGAGGAGAAAATCAGCTCGTCCAGCTTGCGTTGTCGTCTATTGGGCACTGTCCTTAACTTACCTGAGGTACTAACATCTTATGTAAACAGATAGAGCCTGGCCGGATTATTGTTTTTTTTAAATGTAATTTCGGTTTGTTGCCAAATTTTTACTGTGTGAAACTCACAAACAGCATTTAAATTGTGGAAGTTATTTTCTGATTGTGGAAGATATATAATATGACAGTAAGTCGAGCTTTCAGCATTGTTTTTTTTGTTTTGAAGAAACGTTTAACTTGTTTGTTGAAGACACAGTATACAGTAAAAAGCTGAAATTGAACATCACAACGGTAGATAAGTGTGGTGTGTGTGTGTGTTGGGGGGCGTAGTTTGGAGAAGAATGGTGGGGCAGTAGTACTAATTTGCATGTGTTAAAGTGGAGAACAATCTACAGCTGGAACTCGCAGCCAGTTCATTGGTTGATGATTTTATTAGGGACACAAAACCAGCACAAGGTGGAGAAAGATGGACTTAGATGGTAGAGACTGACTGGTACTTTGCAGATTCTGAATTGCCAAGGTGAACATTAAAGTGGCCCACTAGCAGCTATTAACTAGCTATTAAGGATCTCGGGTTCCTTAGGCTTCAGTGGAAGATTTTTCATAGCATTCAAAAGAAGAAGGGCAAGGAGATGAAATGACTTATTTTTACAGAGGAAATAAGTGAGTCCACACCAAGGAGAAGGGCAGTGTATAGGAGGATAAGTGGGTAAGAGAAGAAGTGAAGAGAAAGAGGAAGCGCAGTCTGGAAAGGTCATGGTGTCATCTGAAAAAGATTTCTGGTGCAAAGGGCATGTTCCGGTATAGACTCTGCTGGACTGATATTCAAATACAATGCGGAGTTGGACCTTTAGGACCTGTAGAGTATTTCTGTATATCACTTCATGATAGTGATGGGCAAAATGACACTTATGAACCATTTAATGTATTTTCTGACTCCGCTAGATGGTGGTCTGTTCAAAAAGAGGGCTCAAAGCATACCCCAAAGCAAGCCAAGAGCACCATCTAGTGAGATAAAAAAAATACAGCAAATGGTTCATGAAGCTTCATTTGCCCATCACTACTTCGTGAAGGCTCAGACTTAAAATTCCCTCTATGTTGGATGGCGCAAATCACCTGAAATATGTTCCAAGTTACCAGAAACATACATAAGTGAAAAGAATAACTTTTATTATATGATTCCACTGATCATTGATAGCTGACAATACTGTACAGGTACACTTATATACCTTCATCTATTTCTGAATGTCATTGCTTGCTTCAGTTAAACACTGTTTACTGTAAGCATGATTATTGAAGATATTCTGATGTCATTCACCCAATTCTAAGATAAATAACCTTAGGAAAAGAACTGCCCCCCCCCCATCCTCTTCCTCACGTTTTCTTGATGGAAAAGGAGCTTTTATCTGGATTCTGTTTTTCTTCTTTGAAGAAATTGTGCTTTTTATTCTCCTTGCGGTGAGCCGGAAGGACGGTCATGGCATGCCTTGACCTTTTGTTTGTGGCTGGAAGTGTAGGTGCGTCAACCATCAGCCATTCACATGTCATCAATGGGGCAGCGTCACATGCTGCTGTTAAAAAGCTTATGTGATTCATCGGGCTCCTGTGGTTCTTCAAGGCCACAGCTACCTCCTGTTTCTGGACAAGTTAGAGAACACAAATGCTGGCTGTAACTTATTAGATTCAGTTCTCACTTAAGAAGAGTCCATTTAAGAAATGAATTCAGCTGCTTCATATCCTTCGAGGTACAGCAGTTACTATGCTCTTTTAGTGGCAGTTGGACCATACAGCTGGCATTTAATTAAAGGTTCTATTGATGAAAAATAACCCTGGATTGTCTTAAGTTCAGCCCTTTATCTTGTATTGCTTTATGATTAATGCCACCTGTACAGTACATATACACACTTTTTGCCTCTCCTGTTGCATTGTGGGCCTGCAGGAACATTACCTTGTGCCACTACACGTTTTTATGGCGGTTCCAGAAATATTTGAACAGTGGTCACTCTGACCCAAAGGCAGAAGTTTATTTGCTCAGATTATTTCACCATTTATATTAATGCTACACGAGTGGCTTTCTGAGATTCTGTCTTGTGTACTTTGACTTGAAAACACTCCGGGGTCATTTTCCTTTTCCTTTCCCGTCACCTTGCTCTCTTGAAGGACACGCCGCACCTTCCTCCCAGCCCCTACATAATCGGGCTGACGGGGGGCAGTGGTAGTGGGAAGAGCTCCCTCGCCTGTCGTCTGGAGGACCTGGGGGCTGTCCGCATTGATACCGACCAGCTGGGCCACGAGACCTACTGCCCCGGGACAGCAGCCTACCAGAAGGTGGTGATGGAGTTTGGGACAGGTGCACAAAATTCTTTGACTTGAGCGAATCAGTATAAGCACGTCGTGGCCCATTTCGTAAGGTATAACTAACTTATTGCTTTGGGAACGCTGGGAGTATTAAGTGTTTCAAAGGAAACTATGTAGCTCAGATGTTTTGGCTTTTATGCATTTTGGTAATTTCTGCACTGTGTCCCCATTATAATACTTAATGATGGAATGCCTTTCCCTGCTTTAGATATTCTCAATGAAGATAAAACCATCAATAGGCGAAGCCTAGGCAGGAAGGTCTTTGGAGACAAGGTAGTTGACCTTTTATGATGTTTAAATCCATTGATGTGATTATCTGGCCCCCATCTGATAGTGTGTTGGTGTTACAGGACCGATTGAAAGCCCTCACTGACATCGTGTGGCCTGAGATAGCGCTTCTGGTGAAGCAGAAGATCCAGCAGGCTAGAGTGGAGGGTGCGTACATGGCTGCTTTTTCATGCACGTGTACTTATTGGTGTTCTGTGTGAGTAAGCTGGTGCTCTGACTACGTTTTCTCCAGGTAAGCAGGTGTGTGTGGTGGATGCTGCAGTGCTGCTGGAGGCTGGCTGGACGGACATGGTGCATGAGGTCTGGGTGGCCATTATCCCTGAGGAGGAGGTACCTACTGAGCTTATTTCCATTTGGCATGTTGTTGGATTTGCAAAGTTGGATTTTTTAGAAGACTAGTAGACGGATGCAGACGCCATGTACCATCATACATGGGAGTTTGTCCTGTCCCATCGCTGCTGCGTGTCAGTGTCGCTGAACTCTCCCACAGGCAGTGTTCCGGATCACAGCAAGGGACAGAATGAGCATGGATGATGCCCGCCGGCGGCTGCAGAGCCAGTGGTCTACCGCCCAGCAGGTGGCACATGCCAATGTTGTCCTGTGTACCCTCTGGGAACCTGACATCACGCAGAAGCAGGTGGGGACACTCTGATATTGCTGTGTGTTCTCGCACGTACGGTACATGGTGCTGATATATTTTCCTGAATATTGTGAAATGTTGTTTGTTAACCGTGGGGCAGCAATGCTAAATTCCATCTCTGTGTACTTGTGGCTGCTTAGGGCGGACAGAAATGTAGAAAGGAAGGTAAATCGTAACGTTTTGTAACATCATTATCACAGGGTATAAACCAGAAATGGTCTCATCTCTAATTAAGATGAATGGAAGTGTGCATGGAAGCCCCTAGACTTTAGTGGTTGTACATCTTGATTAGTGCCTTTTGAGCACATGATTTCGGAGGTTAATCTTTCTATAGGTCCAGAAGGCCTGGGACCTCCTCCAGGAACGTCTCAGCCAGAGGGGCAAAGTACACCCTTCACCTGCGGTGCTGTGAATTCATCCTGATTCAGTGCAGCCCCTTTTCCTGAGCCCGGTCCCATGTTGATGACAACTCAGTGTATATTCAGCAGCATGAGGACCACGTGTGACTTCTGCATCAGTGCTGTCTGCGAGAAGACATGCGGCCGCCGCATTGCGTCACGAGTTTTTGTCTTCCTTCCTGTTTATAATTCCTGATTTTCTTTAGCAGGCTTCGAACATCATGCATTTATACTCTTGGAAGTCTTGAACCTTAGTTCAGGGCAGGTTAAGAGCCCAACTCTTCTGGTCACTGCATCAGCTCTCCATCAAGCTGCAGCCCGAATGACTTGTGACAATGTGCCTGAACTTTAAAAGAGCTGATTGCTGTTTTCCCCTTTTTAGTCAATGACCTGGAGGGTTACTGTGCTTCAGCTTGATCATTGTCGTTCAGTTGTATTTTGTTATCCGTTGTTTTCCCCCTTCTCTACAGTTTACATTTGAAAGAACATGTGTTACAGCACATCTACATCATGTTAAAACACTTTAAATGTTTGGTAAATCTGGATGATATATTGAATGTATTGCGTTACCTTTAGGTTGTATAACTGAACTGTATATGAGATTCAAATTCAGACCTGATCACAAGTCTTTGTAAATAACTATAATTTTAAAAGGATTACTTATTTCTGAAGAATACAGTAATAAATAAACTTAAGCTATTCTCCCATGGTTGATATAGATTTGTCATTGCAACCAGTGTTATCTACCTGCATGCAGCATCCACAAATCTACAAGCATCATACTATGGTCACTTCCTGATTATAGTGCATACAGCAGAGTATGGTCGACGGTATTTTGAAATCTTGATGATAAAACTGGATAAGTGGGTTAGGGTTCCCATGATAAATTTTGCAGACAGCCATTTTGTGAGTCAAAGTTTCCAATTTCACATATAGGATGAGTTGAGGAACAAAGTAGTTGAGTGGCTAATTGAAGACTGAAGGGCACCTGCTGTGCCAGATGAAGGGGGTCTGGGTATTACTGCTGGGGAGGTGGATGATTTGCCAGTTTCATACCATTGTTTCCCCACAATCACCTCATGGCCCAGAGTCTGTTTCTTCCGTGCACAATAGTAGCATGTCTGCAGCTCAGTGGCATGTCTGCAGCTCAGTGGCATGTCTGCAGCTCAGTGGCATGTCTGCAGCTCAGTGGCACGTCTGCAGCAGTAGCTGCTGCTGTCAAGCTAAAAGAACTGGATCTTGCCGTCAAGCAGCAGGAGGGGTAAACACAGCTACTTTGGGCACGTGCTCTGGAGCTTGAGGCACGTAAAGGTGAGTAAGCAGGTCTAGCGGGTTCTCCTTTATCTCCCAGTCCTATGTTTGATGTTAGCAGACGTGTGTCTCTTGTTCCTCCTTTCACGGAGTCTGAAGTTGACTCATTTTACAGCTTTTGAGCGTGTGGCAGCAACTGGCCACAGGATATGTGGTCTTTGTTGTTACAAAGTCAGCCAGTATGAAAAGCACAAGAGGTTTGCTCTCTTTTAAGTGTGCAGCAGAGCCTGAAATATGAAGTTATAAAAGCTGCTGCACTGTGAGCTCACAAGCTTATACCAGGAGGTTCATAGACAGAAATTTCGCTCACATGAAAAATTTGCTAATCAAACTTGCGTGGAGTTTGCTCGTCGGAAGTCTGTCTTGAGAAGTGTTGCAGTGCTTCTAAGGTAACATCATGGGCTCCCTAGTTTTCAGCTGCCTAATGCTAAGCCCCCCCCCCCAGGTCTTTGCACAGAGCAAGAAAAAGGACCAACCAATCAATCTGTGCAATTTGCTCTTCAAAGTCGCACTACTTCCCTTCTTCAGCAAAGACAACATTCATCTGGCTTTTCATACACATTTTATTATGTGAACAATTATACTTAGAATAAAATGTATTACTAGTTTTACCAGAATATCACTGTTCTAAAATACACAACATGAATACAAACAATGGTTAGACAAATTTAAAATACTAAAGTCACCCTTAAACAACATTGTCAATGGTTAAGGCAATCAGAGAACTTAGTACTCCATGCAATTCTGGTGAGCAAGACCCCTATCTGAACTCTACATTGGTGTGTCACAGTGCACGGTCAATCAGAACAATACAATTCACAGCCTAGGTGACTGAAGTGAACTCATAATACAAGTCTAACTTCTAGCTGAGGGAAGATTTTAAAATGTAAAAAGTGTACTGGACACCCATACCTGCTGGCATTCAGTACAAAAGGATGTAGGGAAACCCGTAACTTAATGCTGTAAATTCTGGGTATTTCCACACCCTGCCTATTTTTCTACTGTGAGTCTGGCTGAGCTCGTGGCTTCCCCCAGGCGGTTAGTGGCCCTACAGGTATATGTCCCGGAATCCTCCAGGGTCAGACTGCAAAGGACCAGGGTGCAGCTGCCATCGTCCCTCGACTCCATGCGCACCCTGGGAGATTCTGTTACCGGGGTCCCCCCCACCAGCCACTGCACCTCTGGTTCAGGGTACCCTGTGTGGGGAATGGAGCCAATGCACATTATCTCACAGCTGTGACACGCCGCTTTTCTAGTACAGGTGTACTAGAAGGTGTTCTAGTAGGTGTAACTAGTCTAAGTCAATAATCTGTGCTACACCTTGCAGTTTGTGTTACAACAGAGCTGCTCTAATGGCTGTTCCAAAGGCCAATCATATGCATCCACTTTTATAAAGCAGATACTACAGTTTGTCAAAGATAAAAAAAAAATCTTTCTATATCCTTTAAAAGAGCAGCTCCCGATTTAAGCAGATGCCAAGTAACACATATCTGCTAAAATACTGGGCTGAGAAATCTTAGTAGTGCTGTGACCTGCCGTGCACCTCTGCAGAGGCACCATTCTCCCATGAGAAATTTCAGAGCTTGGCGCTTTGAGTGTGACAGAAAATTGCAGCTGTTCAGTAGGGGATCATGCCTGCTAACTGGGACTGCAGTGATGCATGGATTAAACTATTCTCTCACATAAAGCATTGTGACTATTAGCAACTTGGGTGTCCTTCTTCAGTCTCCCATGCTACATCGCAGGACGTGTCACACCCTGAAGCTGCTGCCAAACATGCTTCAATTATTCATATCTCAGAGGACAATTGGAGATCATCTAGCCAAGGTAGCAGCCTGTCCAGCATTTAAGCCTTACTAGCAGTACTCCTACGCCAAAGCACCTGCCCTCAACTATACTTTGCATGCCTCATTTGCTCAGGTGTCATTTTGTGAAATCAAAGCGTAGCAAAGGTGCAGTACCACATTTGGCCAGCAGAGGGAAGCAGTACCGTACCATTAATGTGACATGAAAGGCGGACATCGGTGCCGGATGCAGAGGTCAGGTCCACCAGCATCTGTGAGAACTGCGGCATCTGCTGCAGCTGCTTCTCCAGCGCCCGCAGAGCCAGATGTGTTTCCTGATCTCGGGTTAAATCTAAGGGAAGCCAGGGGATCAGCATACAATTGACCAGACTTTCAGATGCCTAAAAAAAAACATTTTTGTTTAAAAAAAAAAAAAAAAGATTTTCCCAATTGATGTGAAAGCAAGATGCAACTACTAAAATTCAGCAACTCAAGGGAATTAAATATGATTAAGATTAAAATTCCGATTAATCTCTTATAAACTGTGAATGTACAATCTCCGCATCTTACACACCGGAAAATTTATGAATGAATGCAGTCCTGGCCAGGATACAGTCAAATGTATGAAACATATGGCCGTCAAGTGATTGGCCAGGGCTCCTCAACCATTTTTCCCCACGGAAATTCACACGGTCCAGATTTAATTATAGCTTGAGCAGAGTCTGTCAGCTAGTGTACACTGTAATAGACGGTGAAGCCTCACCTCTCTCAGGGCTGGTGGGGGACTCGCAGCCATCTGACTTGAAAAGCGAGGCCATTCTCTGCAGTGCCAGGAGGGCTTTCCCCGTTTTCTAAAAGGGGAAATTCAGGGATGGATCGTTAAAATCAGAATAACCAACCTGTGTTTACACAGCATTCGAAACCCATCACCATCAAAATGTGAGGTTAATGGCAATGAACCTTCCACTTCAGCTTGCCCAAGAACCTCTTCATTTTCTCTTTGGAGAGAGTTTTCACGCTACTGGGCACTGCGGGGCTGAAGTCTTTCATCCATGGGTGGTCCAGCGCCTGCTCACATGACATCCGCTGCCTGAGTGACAGTCAGATGCAACAAGCCCCAAAGATGTGATCATCAGATATGAATTTCCATATTAAATAAAATTAAGATGCAGTTCATGGTTATCTGTGCGTGGAGCTAGTTTGAAGGCATTGGATGGGCTTTAGTGGATGAACAAGTGTCCAGACTGAGCTGACCAGCATAAACACAGCTGTTTGCCTAGAACATGGGTTCCCAGTTGTGTTCCTGGTGGGCTGCAGTTAGATGCTCCAGTTCCCTTTAAATTATCAACGTCACCTTTGAGAATGACTTGAAATTGCTTCAGTTTTCAGAAGCAGGCAATCTAGTGTTTACATCTAACAAAAAGTGATGCACAGGACTGTGCAAAAGAACAGAGAATGTTTAAAACTATATTTCTGGGTAGTACATGTACATTTGGTCAGAAAAACAAACAGGAAAACAATGAATCATTACAACATATGCAAACTAAAACAATAAGAATTTGTTCTATTCTATATATCTTGTTGGAAGTCTAGATGAACCACTTCAGTTCCCAAACATCTCCTCAAGGGCAATATATAACCATTTCATGCATATTAAATTTTACCACTCTCACATAACTCATGAAATTAATTAGTTAAATAACTCAACGAATTATTGATTAGCCAGACATTGTATGCTAGTTGTTGAGTCCAAAAATACAAGGCTGTATTGGATGGTTGCCATAGTAGTGGGATGACTTGAGGTTTTGAAATCGCTAAGCTGACACTTTGACAATCAAAATCATAGTTATATGCCAACATGAAGATCATTCTGTCTGTATAATTTTGTTTCACTGCCTAGGAGTGTATATCAGCCTGCCAGGGACAGGCGTTTCCTTGCTCAGATTTAGGCTCTCGGAGTTGCACTGCGTTAGGGCCAACGGCAGTTAGACGAGCCATGACTGACCTTTTGTCTTTCTTGAGCAGTTTGCTGATGAAGTCCTTAGCCTGATCGGTGATCTCCTCAAAGCTCTCTTCATCAAACTCCCACTTCGCTCCAGTAACCAGTGCCAGTGTTTCAGCGTCGTTTTCGCCCTGAAAGGGCGACTCGCCACTCAGACTGTCAAGGGAGATGGGGAGATGGAAGACACCATAAGAACTCGCACCTACCAGCAGTTTCCTTCCAAATCTACTGTGACTTTGCTGGAAAACAGCAATGCATGGAAATCAAAGTTCATCAGCACTACAGTCCCATGAACTGACAAGACAATGGAGGATTGGCAACAAAATGTGTGCAAATGTTTCACTTTTGTCTGTTCATTACATCTTCCCATTTAGACAATATCTATATATGAAAAGATGAACCTGCACAGGCCCTTACAGAATGTAGCAGATGACCCCGATGCTCCACATATCAGTGGCCAGACCCACTGGGTCATAATTGATCACCTCTGGGGCCACAAACTCAGGTGTTCCATGCATCACCTTCAGGGGAGTCCTGGGATCTGTGAAATGAAGGGTCAATTGGACAATTTAAGGCAATCCAAGCCACACACCAGTGCTATTAGTTAAATGATATGTACATATGCCCAAAGGTTCTTTATGTAACATTACCCATCTACTTTAACTAGGAAAAATGCCCCTAGTATAAGAGCAGAATTCAATAACATTAAAGAAATCAAGACTAAAAACACACATGCACACAAGATAGAGCTCTATCGCATTATAAATAGTGAATTATAAATTGATGTCTTTGGCTTTTCCACCAGGCAGAATAGTGTGGCTGTCACATAGTAATAGTACTGACTTCCTGTACTTACCCAGCTTGCGGGCCAGTCCAAAGTCAATTATCTTAATGCTGGTGCCGGTGCTGTCGACGCACACAATGTTCTCAGGCTTTAGGTCCAGGTGCACAATGTTCTGCTGGTGCACGTGCTGCACGCCCTGCAGGATCTGCTGCATATACTGCATGCAGGTGGACTCCGTGTGCTCAAAGTTGTCATCCACGATGCGCTGGAACAGCTCGCCACCTGCAATGCTGCAGACATGAGGTAGGAGCTCAGGGTGCAAGACTACATGAGCGTAAACACTAAATATGACTAAATGCAAGACTAAATATTAAGCAGTACACGTATGCTTTTCACTCTACAGTCAGGACCATAAATATTTGGACAAAGTTTTCACATTTTTAAACAAGTCAGATGCAGTTGAAGTGCAGACTTTCAGCTTTAATTCAGTGGGTAGAACAAAATAAAATGTATAAAAATGTGGGAACTAAAAGTAATTTTCCTACACAATCTCCTCCTTTCAGGGGCTCAAAAGTAATTGGACAAATTAATATAACTGCAAATGAAATGTACAATTCTGATACTTTGTTGAAAACCCTCTGCAGGCAATGACTGCCTGAAGTCTTGAACTCATGGACATGAGCAGACGCATCTATATCCTTTTTAATGCTCTGCCAGGCCTGTACTGGCAGATTGACACGCCTACCTCCTGTAGAGTATTGTTCACTTGGTTGGCTGTTACGAAGGGGTTTCTCTTCACCATGGAAATGATTCTGTGATCATCCCCCACTGTTGTCTTCCGTGGAAGCCCAGGCCTTGTTGCGTTGCTGAGTTCACCAAAGCTTTATTTTTTTCACAGGATATACCAAACTGTGGATTTTGCCACTCCTAATGTTGTGGTAATTTGTCATTTTTTTCTGTTTTCACAGCATAAGGATGGCCTGTTTCACCTGCATACGGAGTTCCTTGGACAGCATGTTATATGTTCACACCTCAATCTTCCAAATGCAAACAAGACACCTCAAATTAACTCCAGGCCTTTTATCTGCTTAATCGTTAATGAAAGAACCCACACCTGTCCAGGAAATAGCTTTTAAGTGAATTGTCCAATTACTTTTGGCCCCTTTAAAAAGATGGTGGCGCATGTTAACGAGCTGAAACTCCTAAACCCTTCATCCAGTTTGAATGTGGAAACCCTGAAATGAAATCTGAGAGTCTGCACTTTATGTCCAAGCCCATTGTATAACTTCAATTGGAATATATTTCAGTAAACAGGTAAAATAGTAAAAAACTTGTGTCAGTGTCCAAATATATATGGACCTGACTGTATATACATCTACCCCGTGATCTTCCAAAACAGAGTCATAGCAAGACAGGAACCAAATCCAGGAAGCACAGGGAACTAGGCAGGAACCACTCAGGATGGGATACAATGAATGACTGAATAATTGAACATAATGCAGCGCATTTCAAGACACCCAAAGCACTTCACAGAACCGATGAGGAGCCACTTCAAACACCACCACAGTGTAACATTCACATGGATGATGTGACAGCAGCCATTCTGCACCAGTACGCTCACAACACAGTAGAAGAGAACTCACCAGTGACATGTAGGGGAAGATCAGAAGGCCAGATATGACAAGGGCCAGGCCACAGTGAGACATTTAGCCAGGACATTGTGGTATCACCCCTACTCTTTCAAAGGATGCCCAAGGATCTTTTATGACCTCAGAGTGTCAGGACCTCGGTTTAACATCTCATCTGAATGACAGCACCGTTTTTACAGTGCCGTATCTCTGTCACTGCACTGCGATCCACAAAGATCACAGGATGGGCTAACCTGTTGAGCACACCAACACCTTTTCCAGCAGCAACCCAGCTTTCCTAGTTGGTCTCCCATCCAAGTAACTGGGCAGACCTAAAGCTTTTCATTCTATTAGAAAGTCGAAAGTGTTTTTTGTTAACAGGACACTAGCAGGACGCCTTCACTCACAACTCCATCACCATGACCATCTCAGAGCGGCTCTCATAGGCACCCAGACATTGCACCAGCTTGGGGTGATGCAGGTGCTTCATGAGCTCGATCTCCTTGCGTGCGGCCTCCCTCTCATCCTTCAAGCGGGCCTTGTAGAACTTCCCGGCACATGCCTGGCCCGTCTCCTTCTGGATCAGCCGGAACACTTGGCCAAACTTCCCCCTGCAGTGAGGAAGACGGACAACTTTGCATGAAGGAAATATGCAGAGGTTCAAACAAAGCAAAAAAAAAAATTGTCAAAAACAAAAACATACAGCGGCCACTGAAAAGTTGGTTTTTAATTGGTTTTTAAAAGCGGGGGCGGCATGATGGTGCAGTGGTTAGCACTGTTGCCTCACACCTCTGGGACCTGGGTTCGAGTCCCCGCCTAGGTTGCATGTGTGTGGAGTTTGCATGTTCTCCCTTTGTCGTCATGGGGTTTCCTTTGGGCACTCTGGTTTCCCCCCCACAGTCCAAAGACACGCTGAGGCTGATTGGAGTTGCTAAATTGTCCGTAGGTGTGCATGTGGGTGTGACTGGTATGTGGGAGTGCCCTGCGATGGGCTGGCCCCCCGTCCAGGGTTGTTCCCTGCCTCGTGCCCATTGCTTCCGGGTAGGCTCCGGAC
>JABFEB020000092.1:15198754-15210046 GCA_019775895.2 Stomatorhinus ivindoensis | reverse complement strand
CTGCGATGGGCTGGCCCCCCGTCCAGGGTTGTTCCCTGCCTCGTGCCCATTGCTTCCGGGTAGGCTCCGGACCCCCCCCGACCCAGTAGGATAAGCGGATATAGATAATGGATGGATGCCTTTTTCTAAAGCTAATTCACAAATTTTACACTTGGTCCATTTATACAGTTAGATATTCAAAGCAGGCCAGTCATTCTGAGAGAGCAGCACAAGCCACCTTGTATTAACAGGCATGCAAAATTATGGCCATTTAAATTAGTAATTTTACATAGAAAACACACTATACTGAGATAGAGCCCACTGAACAAAACAGATACTATTTAAGATTCTCAAACTACCTTGTATAGAGTATTACTTTTCAGTCCATTCTGATGGTCATGGTTAGATGCCTATCAGAAAAATTCCACTGATAAGCAGCAGCCTGTATAGGTGTAAGGGTAGCATAAACACCCTGTATGGTCAAATACCACACTGCTGACAAAATATCCCTGGTTCCTGCTATAACTGGTCTCAGGGACATACCCAGAAATTCTGGGCCCTCTGACAAAATGTCACCCTGGGGTCACCCAATTTTATTACCAATTCAATTGCTGACCCCTCGGAATCTCCCAGAGTATCTATGCCCCCAGAGTATCTATGCCCCGACAGTACCTCTTGTACTACACCAAAAAATGTTTTCTTTTGAATAATAATAATCATTGTGAATTAATTCAGTAGATTATAACCATAAGCTCACAGAAAGAGGAAAGGATTAGCACACATCAAGAAACATCTAAGGTAGACCATTCAGACCATAGTCTCTACACCAGCAATTTAAAGGCTACATAAAACGCACAGTTTGGGAGCATCTAATAAGTGACAGGAATACATGACTCACACTCCCAGCCTCTCCATCACAGTGTAGTGGTCGGACACTTTGTGCTTCTCGTCGATGGTGACATTAACGTGTGACTGAACCTTCTCCTGTGCCTCCCCTTGAACAAACATGAAATGGGGGCATCGTTAGTAGGCAAGCGCACTGGGCAGCAAGCTTGGCTACGAGGCAGCTTCGGTGCTCTCGGCACATCAAGAAGAAAACCCCTTAATAAACCTCACTGGAACACTGCTTCTTGGAGAAGTTACTGAAGGAGAATCGGACTATGCAGATGCATGACAGAGATGCATACCAACATGAGATAAGCCAGTGGAGCACACCCTAATCCAAGTATTCATCTTGCAATGACGGCATGACAATCTAAGCATGTTTTACAACCACGCACAGATAATAGGAGCATATTACCTGTGGTATCCATCTCGACAGTGTCAGACTCTTGACTCGGTTCACTGACTCCTGCTCTGTTGTAGGCTCTCACACGGAAGCGGTATTTCCTGTCGGACTCCAATCCTGTCTGTACCCGGTAAGAGGTACTTGTACAGCAGCTAGTCAGCTCGGCCCAGTCTCCAGGAGGCTCTGAGCTTTCCGCCCTACCTTCCACCACATAACCAGTGACTGCAGCACCCCCATCGTAAGTTGGGCCTGACCAGGACAAGACTAGAGAGTTGGAAGAGAGTTGGGACACAAGTGGAGAAGATGCAGGGGGTTGGGGGCGGTCTAGATGAGAATGGGGGGGGGGGGGCAGTGGGGATTCCAAGTTAAAATCTTGGCAAAACATCACCCACACTACAAATCTTGGCATACATCTTAGAATCCAGTAATTATTTATGTGGTTGAGGATCAAACTAACTACATGTTTATCCTGCTCATGCGAAAATGGCTCATAGTACATAACCCAAAGCAGATTTTCAGGATGGTCATACCTGTAGGACACACTCACCTACAATGCTGAGGGAGACTCTGTGTTGGATGGAGTTTCTCTGGTCGCGCACGACAATGGTATAGCTTCCGGCGTCAACTAG
Source organism: Stomatorhinus ivindoensis (assembly GCA_019775895.2). Classification (NCBI taxonomy): domain Eukaryota; kingdom Metazoa; phylum Chordata; class Actinopteri; order Osteoglossiformes; family Mormyridae; genus Stomatorhinus; species Stomatorhinus ivindoensis. The sequence continues at coordinate 15,208,150 of JABFEB020000092.1, read as the reverse complement.
GTCAGCCTCAGAAATCACTAGTTCACTTCCTTGATTACTACTCTCTATCTTGGTTCGAGGTCCGCTTACAACCTTTAGATAAAGACACGCACATATATTGACGTCATTCCTTATAGCCTGGCAGACTGATCTGGAGATTTGATGCACTGTGCAGGTACATCATGTAAACCGGCAGGTGAAACAACAGCACCTGATGTTTGTTGTGCATCCAGCAGCAGGCCACGGGGAAGCTGCTTTTGAAGGTACACTGCAGTCGTACCGGTTCTCCGATCCTGACCTCCACAGACTGGGGTGTTTTCTCAAAGCTCAGAAGAGGTTCTGAAGGAGTTCAAGACAGGGAAAGATCACAGCAGAGCAAGAGCACACCTGATTACTGTATGTGCTACACATTAGGCAATTAGGCCTGAATACAATGAGAAATTCCCAGCTCTCACTGTATGTGCTACACATTAGGGAATTAAATTTGAATACAGTGAGACATTCCCAGCTCTCACTGTATGTGCTACACATTAGGGAATTAAGCTTGAATACAGTGAGAAATCCCCAGCTCTCAGTGTATGTGGTAAACATCAGGGAATTAAACTTGAATACAGTGGGAAATTCCCAGCTCTCAGTGTACGTGGTAAACATCAGGGAATTAAACTTGAATACAGTGAGAAATTCCCAGCTATCAGTGTATGTGGTAAACATCAGGGAATTAAATTTGAATACAGTGAGAAATTCCCAGCTATCAGTGTATGTGGTAAACATCAGGGAATTAAACTTGAATACAGTGAGAAATTCCCAGCTGTCAGTGTACGTGGTAAACTTCAGGGAATTAAACTTGAATACAGTGAGAAATTCCCAGCTCTTACATTTAATTATAGTATCATGAAGGTTTCATCATTGCTGTTCAGAATGGGACATAACAGTACTGTTTAAGATTACATCAGGATTACGTCAATTTTCTTCTTGCTGCAATTGATATAGTTTCAACCATGATTAATACCATCAATACCATCACAAGGCATATTTTATTGCAATACACCCAGGGTGGTGGTATTTCAAACTGGTTTAGCTTAGGGGAAACAAGATGCAAGACAATATGTCCACAACTCACCTTGAGTTCACAGCTGGAACTGGGGATATATTAGATATTAAAAATTGAATATAATGACTTGCACCTGCAGAATATTTACTTTTTGTGCTAAAGCTTAATCTGCAATACCGGAACCCTATGCTTACAGCATAGCTGCGTAAGGATCACGTTCAGTGCAGCTCAATGGAAACCTCTTCAATATCTTCACATTGGGAAGCTCTTGTCAGGACATTCAGCAGAAACAACGGGCCATGTATCACAGCCAAGCTAACCTTGCAGATTCCCAGGAAACCTCAGATGAGGAGCAGTAAGTGTGTGAAATGCAGTAAGTGTGTGAAATGCAACATGCTTTCCTTCAGTGTTACAAGTCAGCACTAATTGTAGACTCTTATTTACCTAAATTTGCCACTATTGCTCCTCTGGCAATAATTATGCAAATACGGAAGTCCTTGGTTACTTGTTTGTAACCCTAACCCTAAGGCTGTATTCTACTTGTTTATAATCATTTACTAAGTGCTTAATGATTACATAGGTAAAACTCAACCATAGCAACTGAAGCTACAATAATGAACGTAATCTCTGCACAATAGAATGATCATTAAAACTTAAAAGTGGTTTATCCTTCATATGGGAACTGCCACATTGTTTACCACCAGTTTTACCACTCCTTCAAAGCAGCATCATATTTGGGATTTTATGAACACATTGTGTGACATTGCACAAAATGACGAAGTTCATATAAATGCTAATGCAACCACCCAAAAGCAGCCTAGAGTTACATGTAGATTTGCAGCAGATGTCAGTATATATATATATATATATATATATATATATATTGCTGAAACCCAGACTTACTGGAGTGGTATTTGCTAAACCAGGCTGCCATAATACAGACAGGTAATTGATTTGGAGAATTCATTCATAAATTTAAGAGGGCTCTAAAAATGTCACCAGTGCTATGGAATATACTCTAGAATGTAATTAATAACTAATGTTGGTTCCTCATTTAGCAGCATCTGGCTGGAATCAATCGAAATAAACACAATATGGACACATAATGCCACCAGTTGCAGGACCTACCTCTTGAGGATCAGAACGTTCTCAGAGTTGCCTCTCCCCTACTCTAGGAAGTCTCAGTAAATATGAGTTAACCCAGCGGTCTGCAACGCTCATGCTGGAGACCCACAGCCCCGCACAGCTTAGTTCATTTCCTGATCCACCACACCTGATTCAACTCAAGAAATGAGTGAGAATTAGCAGAGAAATGGTTTGTTAAATGAGAGGAAACCCCAAAATGTGCAGGGCTATGGCTCTCTAGGACATGAGCTAGAGACCTCCCCCCCCCCCCCCGAGTTGTGACACGCGCGTATGGCCAAGGTGGAGCCTTGGGCTTTTCTGCTATGATATCAATTAGCATGTCAAGGAAACTGTCCTTTCCATGCAGTAGAAGCTTTTCCAAAGATGGAAAGACCTTTCAAATGTTAGCTGTACATGTTTAAGATTATTGGATTATGCAATTCCTTGGATACTCGCTCTGAACTATTGTCCCCAAATACTGGAACTAAACGGTACTTCTGCCAAAACAGTGCCTGACCTGGTACTTTTAATGAATAAGAGCCCCGAATAAAGATGAACACCAAACAAAGGCACAAGACAAAGGGTTTCCAAACAACTGCTGACAATTTTCATGAATTTTTGACATTTCTAATGCATATTTGAACTTAAAATTGAACAACAGGACTATATTAACATACCACTTTAACTATATAAATATACAAAAAAAAAGTACAAAAAACTTAAATTCACCTAATAAATGAATTATTGTAGGTGGGTTAGGTTTTAACATTAAATAACCTACCATCTTAAAATATTAATATTAATAAATACAAAACACTTAAATGTACATAATGTGCTGGTGTTGGAATCCTTTTGAGTGACATACAGCCACACTTTAGACGGTTTAGATTTTAACCATATTTAACGTAGCTACTAGCTAACAGTAGGCACTTGCTAACAACAGAGCAAGTGTAATGCCTGCTAGCGACGGTACGTGGGGTGCGGTGATGCTTCTGTTGCCTGAGCACCAGAGGGCAAATATTTCAATCGACAGGTCAGGCATTTAAATGGCACTGAAATGAGGCACTGTAATCTATGTTGCCATATGGTCTGGTACAATCCAATCACATACGAACTGCTGCCATCTTTGGCACCAGGCTTCAGTACTCAGCCCTACTCACGCTGCCTTTTCAGATCATTGATTCATTGCACGTCTTTCACGCCACATCTTAAGATATCACCAGTGTGTATAAAAAGTTATGCAAGAGCTTCCTGACTACCATCTATCATAACCATTTATATAGTGTGGCGTTACGATGTACCTGCACTCTGTCCCAGGAAAAACAAGGCACAAGGCAGGACAGCCCGCACACTCTTACACATGCTACCCGAAATTTAGAAACTTTCTTCCTCAAAAAAAAAGAATAATTTCTAAATCTAAAGGAGGAACCTGGATATCCTGGCAGATTCTGGAGGTCCAGCATTTTATAGGGGCCTCTCTGATACAAAAAATTCTCTATTCTAAATTCTACCGGAGGGACCCCTACTCAGCAATTTCTACCACAGTGGGTGAATGACCCCCCCTCCCTCCCTCGGATCAGCATTTCTAGCTACCCCCCTCTAATCATGCACATACTAGAGCAATGCAAGCAGGGAATCTAATTTTTGATATATGGGTCAAGTAAATCAGGCTTCAGGTTTAAAATTTTTACTGCAGATGTACAGTACTGTGCGGGCAAAGAAAATGTTTAGATTATCCTTGTGTTGGTGTAAAACTATGGTATTATGCCTGTCAAAGCTTAGCCATTTCAAAACCTCTGCTAAAATCATCCCAGTATTTGCAGCGACCGTCCAGTGCCACCATGTATTTTTTGACTTGGCCACTAGCACACCTCATACAGCTAGTCAATCTGTCACTGACTTTTTAAACCAATTAATTTAATTATTTAATTGAGCTGTTGGTGAAATTTAACAAAGTCAAGGAACGGCTGAGGTGCCCCTGAGGAGAAGTTTGAGAACTGAAGCGGTGTTCATCTAGCCATTCAACCAGATATCAGTAACTTTTTAGAAAACAAAAGAAATTACTACTAGTTTTTGTTGTGTTGCTCTTAGTTTGCACATGTTCTAATGTTAAATTGTGACTTTTGTTCTAAGTCAAAGGTCACTTGCTACCCAGATAAACAGCTTTAAACGTTTCTGTGGACTGCCTAAGACTTTTGCACAGGAATGCATCTTAAAGGTTAAAAGAAGATTATGAAAAGTGATGGACTGGAAATACAGCATGAAGTTTAAAATGCAGAAATGAGGCGTGTTTCGATATTTCATTTTACAATTTAAGAAATCCCACACAGGAGGGAATGGTTGTTGAGTGGTTTGATTTTGTGAATTTCGCAATATGTTGGACTAGTTCCTACAGATATATCCATAGAACTGGGACTCTATAATCCATACCGGATGTTCTGTGTCTGCCTGGGGGTTATAGGACAAAATTAAAAACAGGAAGAAATACTACAGGAAACTAACACAAACCAGGCTTCAGGGAAGGAAGTTTATAGCACTACAAGAAAACATTAAAATGTAAATGGTGAAAAGAACACAGAGAAGAGTAAAACTGTTAATCAGAAAGCAAATACTTCCATTAAATAAGAGATATGAGAGAAGCTGCAGACATGTCTGCATAATGTCATTACTGCAGTCACACGGCTGTCACTGTCACTGCAGTCATAATGGTGACAACATCCAGGGTCAGGAAGATCACAAATATGGAAGATACTCAGAAAAGGGGAGAAAGGACCTGAGCAGAGGGGGAGAATTAATGCAGAGACTTACCCCTCCCACCCAGCTCCCCCAGTGCTCGGGTTCAACCCAACTAATTCCAGCTATCCCCCGTCTGCATGCTTCTCAAAAAAGGTGTTTCTCCTCAGAGAACTTGAAAATAGTTTCTGCTGCCGACTTCTGTGCTTGTATGATCCACAACCAAAATTCACAAAGGACAGCTAATATTTTATGTCAAGTTGTTATAATCGATGCATAATCGGGCAAATTAGTTAGAGTGTTGGTTAATATACAGACGCATATCTGCAACTGAACTTAAACACCTCTGAAAAACTCTGGAGAAAAAAGCTCAAATACACCCTAAAATTAACCAGAACAAAAAAAGCCTTAATATTTTTTTAAAGTTTTACTATGTACTACCCAGCTAGAGGAAATAAAAAGATATTTTGCCCACCCACACCACATTGTGCTCTCAGTGCTGTAGTAATGTCAAAATGAACAAACTAATTACCTGCTTCATGCATCTTTTCCATCCTGCCTTCAGGGACAGACGTCCTGGAAAGCGACTCCTTCCTCAGCACTTCCCTTGGGCTATCATCTTTATTCCTGCCTGAACACTTCAGCACGATCTCGAAAGTGGACACATGCGTCTTCTTCAGGCTGCAGCCGCTGCTCATATTCGCCTGTAGGAATGAGGCAAATCCTCTTGACACAGCAAAATATGGAGCACTTCCAGTCCTGCTATCATACACAACCGCTTCCTACTGCCCCCTTCCCCCAACTGTGCAGTTCTGCTCTGTCTACAGCTCTGTAAATCGCCCATTCGCTTCCCACTCTGCACAGCCCCTGTGCACCATTCACAGCCTTTTCCACACCATCTGCTCCACAGGCTACTACAGGCCTGTTCACAGGAGGCTGCACGTTTATCAGTCATTTATCAGAAGAAAAAGTAAATAAACAGCGTGGTAAAATCTCAGTATCTTACTGACAAGCCGGCTTCTCCATACCTACATTCTCTAGATGCATGGTAGGACACTTCTGCTGTACAAGGCTGTAGCCATGCAGCACTTTCAGCAAGTAGGTGGGGGAGGGGGTGAGAATAATAAGCCCAAAGCTTTGCTCAAGTGACAGTTTCATTTTCTTCTATTAGCATCAATGCGAAATTTGACATTGCAGCGGTCACACTGATAACCCCCACGCAAAAGCTTGAACAGAAATTTATATAATTAATATATATATATAAATTAACAATTAGCTGCCTTCCTTTACTAAGCCATAACTACCTAGTCATGTGCCATGAAACAAGATAATTATGCTGCAACATCAGAGGAACTCTCATTAACACGACATTTAAGATGAATTAGTATTGAGTCACTTCCAACCACTACTTTAGAACCACACATCAAAATTCATGACAAGTAGGTGAGTGGAGACTATAAAATTTGTTTTATACGCATTATGTACATTTGTTTTATACGCATTATGTACATTTAAACACTGCTGTAGAATTTCGCCCTAATTTTCATAAAAGTCACAGCAGATTTACAAGAAACGTCTTAACAAGCCTTACAGGAAAGAGTAGTATAACCACATTCTACAACAGCAACTGTGAGATTTCTTTCATTCTATGCAGGAATTTGGCTTGAGCATGGAAAGACGTCATGTCAGGACTTGTCTGCATACCAGAACACCTGCTTTTGTGATTTTGGCCCCAAAAACCCAGCAATCATCACAAGCCTCGTAGACTTGATGGAAAGAAAAGAAAAACACCAGGTCACATCTCAGAGCTGCACTGGGAAAAACCAGAGATGTATCCATTTGTAGATCCAGCTAAAATCTTAATTAGTTAGTACAAGACTACATTTACAGCTGTTAATCTACCATTTAATATTAAAACATTAGAAATTGCAAAATTGCAAATACATGCCTTAATTGCTTCACATTTTTAGATGTTTTACCTTAAAAAGCAACTTTTTTTTGTTTGATAACGTTTGGGTTTGTTTGCATTCCAGAAGGCCTTGAATTATTTGTTGAATTTAATACATTTGGCTGAACTTCATTTTTGAAGATTCCAGCAGAAAAGCTCAATCAATTAGCCACATCTAATTAAAAACACAGAGGAAATACAATTCCAGCAAACCTTGCAGCTTATGGGGCCTGAACCAAGTAGCTTGTTCTAGATTCAGAGCTCACACTAGCAATTTAGTCAAAAGTCAAGCTTCCATGTTAAAAACAGCATAACTGAACATTACACCACTATTCTCTGCTCCTACTGTATATCAGGGTTACATGACAAGGACATATAAGAGGTTTCAAAAGACAAAGTGAACACAGATAACCTTGTCATCTGTGGAAACTTAAGGAACCATTCTAAAGGGAATATATCAGGCAATTAGGAATTTCACCTACTGCAATAAAGGGCCATGTAGACTTCCCAGTTTATATCATGGATTTCCTTGAAGAAAAAAACTGAAAACTTCAATTTAAATTCATAGAACTCTGCAAAATCCTACAGCTCTGCTACAAATAGCTTTTTTGATAACAAATTTTTAAAATTTGGCCCTTTGTATGTGTATTCTCAGGCTCAGCAATTGCAATAACAACAATTTCCAACAGAAGGCCCTGAATCTAGTAATTTCGCACCCAGGATGCAGATCTGGAACCTGGAATGTCTTGTCACCAGAAATATTCAGCAGGGAATTTAGACATTCATGTGGGTTCTAATCAGATCTCATATCAGCAGACCCTGGTGTGCCTGTCATTTTCATTACAGAATAAGCAAATTCTTACCAATTTTAGCCATTTAACTGACATTCAAACAAGATATTTTACTGGATCAGTACGGGACATATGCATCTTGCTCACAATCACTTCAAAATTCAGCATGTAAGCTTTAACTTAAGTGGTTTTGAGTCACACTGGATACCGGAAAGGCCATAACACAAGAGCTTATCAGAAGAAACAGCTTTAGAAATACTAAACAGGAAGACATTCTGAACAGGGGCTGAAATTTAAAAAGAGGGTTAGAGCAAAGCAAGGAAATGCAATTGTTTCTCACGCAAAGTCATGGTTTGTACTCCACTACACTATTAGTGCCGTCTTATTTCTAACAGGAAGAAGCAATCGTTGTCCACCACTGACCATATATTACGCTGATAATTACCCTGAAAACACTGAAACAGTCCGCAAAGCTTTGGGCAGGGACAGCGCAAAGCGCTTTGAGACAAGGTAATGTTGTGAAAATGCTCTGTACAAAGTAAAATTGATTGATGGATTGATCGTCCAACATATTGCGAAATTCACAAAATCAAACCACTCAACAACCATTCCCTCCTGTGTGGGATTTCTTAAATTGTAAAATGAAATATCGAAACACGCCTCATTTCTGCATTTTAAACTTCATGCTGTATTTCCAGTCCATCACTTTTCATAATCTTCTTTTAACCTTTAAGATGCATTCCTGTGCAAAAGTCTTAGGCAGTCCAAAATTATGCAACGCGGTTACTTCAAATGAAGTTCCTCGCCTGAAGGATCAAATTTTAAGCTAAAGCGATTATTTTTGGTTCATGGGTATAAAATTAAGTATTGCAAAGAATGCAAGCGTTTAATTGAAGGTACGTATAATATTAAATGCTGAGAAAATAGACTTATTACGCATATGAAGTAGCACAATTCACAAATGATAAGAGAATTAGAAACAACACCAGCATATTGCTATCCAATGTGAAAACGTATCCTCATTACTCGTCCAACTGGTGGCAGATTTAACGTTTCTGCTAAATTATGAATTATTCGTTGAATTAACCCACGTAAAATCCATTTTTAAATTAAGCACTTGATCATAACATTGGAAAAGATAACGTAAACAAACGTTTATACTTGTGTTACAACATCAGTTCACAAGTTATTTCCGGCTTATAAAAACATTTTAATGCCATATACACCTATATCGCTTCCCAGATACACAGTGTATAAACTCACCTGTACGGAAAGAGGCTCCATCTTGTTTTTGCGTTGGGACCCAAGTTAATTGAATTCGACCAAAACTTTTATTTTATAATTGGGGTAATTAGATTTGATTCTGCAAATTAATGTATTTCTGAATTTATTAAAGTAGTATAATGTGTCAGATTGTACCTCTCAAACCCTAAAATTTGGTTTACCTTTGCTTGAATTTTTACTATTCGAGATTCACTCTTTAAATTATATTTAACCGAATGGATATTTGGAAGCATGCGTCATCTTATAAAGGCACATGTATTTTCTGTACACTGCAAACTACAAAATTATGAAGCCAACTGGAACGAAATCGATATTTACTTGTTTTTCATTAAAGGGAAAATCTCTTACTGCTATTCCTGATCGGTTTCCAGATAAGAGGTGATTCATCTGCTTGGAATTAACTCAAGATAAAGTCAGGGGGGGCGGGGGGGGGGGGGTTTTTTAGGACGATTCCAGTGCCCCTGAGTGACAGGAGCCCAAAGACA
>JABFEB020000092.1:15169159-15179649 GCA_019775895.2 Stomatorhinus ivindoensis | reverse complement strand
CACGTTATGGGGACATTGTGTCCCCATAAGGATAGGTATACCTGTTCGCATGCACACACACACACACACACACACATTGTTTGGAAGAAGTGGAACCAACCAATAAGCAAAAGCCTCATAACTGGCTGTCCCTCCAGAGAGTATCTTTCTGTCTTCTCATGACCCACTTTAATTTCAAACAGAATATATGTTGCTAAAGGTTATAATCGCTGACTTTTTCGGAAGACCTCCAACTTATAGTAGCAATGGCTGGATCAAGAAAAGAAAAAAATTTCAACATCTCCACATGAAATAATTTGTGAAAAACTAAGTATTTAAAAGCTACAAGTCATGTTATAATGGAAAGTAAGATGACTAACTCTAATGCTAGCTTGCCAGGCAAGTCAATGCTTATTAACAAACAGTTTTTTAACCATTTAACCTAATATACCAAAAATGTGTATCTTAAGCACTGCAAGTGTGCATTAGGCATAGAAGGTTTAGCATGATTTATATAAACTAGTGAGCAACACAGTTTCAAGGTGATCCTGGCATTAGACTCCAAGAGGCAGATGTTGTTTGTATGCGGAGAGAGTATGAGCTTGGGGTCATTGACAGGTCGCCAGGTGACAGGCTTTCAAATCAGTAATAAGCAACATTGTGAGCTTTGGGGACATTATGTACCTGCGGAGGGGGCTGGTCATCACGGCCTCCGCTATACAAGTAATAAAACCGGACATCTCTGAAATAAAACAAAGTCCAATTTTTGTTTTTAAATAGGAGCACATAGAGGACTAAACACGCCAGCGTGGCTGAACCTCAAAACTGAACCGTTTTTTTAAGCCAAAAACAATGTAATTTATACTAATGCTGAAGTGCTTCTGCGAAAGGTACAGTAATGAGAATTAGTTTTAGAGACCAATAATACACAAATAAATCATCAGAAAGCAAGTGTGTTTTTAAAAACTTTAGAATCTCATCTGGAAAACTATTCTTCACATTAGTTTGTTTCTTCAGTTTGCAGGTGTGCGTGTACCCTTGAAAAATGCTGACATTTTCTGTACCATCAACCCAAAATAAAAAGAGATTTACCTTTATTTACCCAATTGTAACACACAATCTTCAAGTAAAAAACAAGATATCTGCATCCATGTTGTGGGCTGACCACCAAGCACTATGGACTCATTCTTCCCCCTGCCTGGGGGTCACTAATTACCCCAGCTGACTCCATTCTCCTAGTGGATTAGGAAAGAAATGGGCAGCTTTAGTAGAATTATAGTGATGAGTGGAAGATTCCTACCAACACAATTGCTGTAGTAGTAACATGCTCATCTGAGTTTTACTTACATAAAAATGTTCTGAGGGCAGAATGAAAAATGATTGGTTTAGACAGATAACCAATCAGATTGTAGAGGAGGTAGAACCAAGACATCTGATCTATTTGTGTAAGCAAAACTCCCACGAGCTAGTAACATGCCCTGAACAGGGCAGCTGACTGTTGGCTGCCTTTGATGAATTGGTCACAGATCTACATTGCCCCAAGCCTATTTTGTTATTTCTCTCTCTTGCCCAGATGAGACTGGGAATGATTAAAGATGTCCAATGACCCTCACCCAGCCCTGGACCACCTAAACCCACCTGCTAACTCTCCAGTTCCTTATCTTATATTTGTACTGCAAGATTGGTTTCTAATAAACCTCACCTCTAGGGGGCACTCATCCATGACACCTCTATTGCCCGTGTGATTGGCTGACTAATCATCACCTTTGACACTTTTCTGGGGGGGCATATAAATGGTCTAGTCAGCATTCTGACCCCAAGCTTTGCTCTTATTTGATCATATGCATGTATATAGAATCATTTTATACTTATCATTATAAAAGCTTGAACATACAGGCTGGAGTAATGTGCAGGTACCTGGGCACAGACCCCAGCAATTTGAAAACAATAAAATTGGCCAAAAAAAAATAAAAAATCAAGCTTGACAATAAAACTTGCAAAGTTTGGGGGGGGGTGTCCCACCAAGAAGGGCCTGGACTCACCTATACTTCTTAGAAAAACCAGTTTCCTGAGGTGCTGCTAGTCTTTTTTGACTAGGTGCCCATCAGCATAGCATAACTCGGAATGTTTGTCCATAACGCCATATAAAGCTCCCAGCTCTTATATTGCAGGTAGACCATCGCTAGACTGCCAGCGGTAAAGAATTTCACAGATTGGCAGTTGGGCTGTGGTCAGGGCTCCAAACGGGCCACTCCACTGTTGCTTTTACAACATGCTTAAGATCTTTGTTGTTCTAAAATAAACTGTAATTGAGCAATATATTTAATAGGAAGAAACCACTTTTTTAAGCACCCTCCAGGATCTGTTCTACATTACATGTGTCGCCAGACCAGTAGAGGAGAATAAAATGATGCATCATGATTAACAGAGAGTGTGGTGTTCTTTGATTGATGCCCTAATGTTTTTCACTGAACCTCAGTTTTATCTGATGAACAAAGCTTTCTTCCACATGATTCTTTGTACAACTTAAATGAGTCTCAGTGTGGGATTTTTCAGTAGCATTTCTCATAGTGGTAGCCTTCTGTATAGCCCAAATTTGTATAGAACTTTTTGCTAGAATGAACCATTCTTTGGCAGGTTCTGAATCTGGTTCTGTCCTTGAATGTGACTGGATGACTTGATCTGGATATGGTGCTGCTGGTCACACCTGCCATGTACTCTTTAATAACAGAGTTGACAGTCTTCCAAGGGGTATTTCATCTTTTATGACTTCATGACATCTCATGAAGTACAATTCCAAAACATTTTACTGATCTTCTGAATGTTCCTTATGGTTCATTGCTGAATATCTGAGAAACTGAAGAAACTTTCTGAAGCAGGTTTAATCTATTCAGATGCAGTCTTTACGAAATATTCCAAAACCATCACAGTCCTCACAATTGAATAGGCTAAATACCTATTTAGCTTTATGTATAACTTGGAAGGAATTTGGTCATACTCATACCTAAAGATTTTCTCAGTTGGTATTTTTGAAGTAGGGTACCGACATTCAGGCAAGATCTTTCTGAATGTTGTTTTAAATAATTTTTGGAGAATCTTGGCTTTGCACATAAATGCTATTCGTTCCCATGTAGAAACAAAGTCAGCAACAATATTTTGAAACACATTTCAATGCCGGTGTTGAAATGTAAATACAACAAAAGTAGCACAAATTAAAGCAGGTGTGTAGACTTTCTGTATGAACTTTAGATATTTATGTCCATTGTAAACAAAGTTTTGACACTTCCATTTCTTCAAAACTAGATCCCATTGTGAGTAGAGCACACCTCCACCCCCACGCATACACCAAACCTTGCATTCAGCATTACCATCTAATACAGCATAAGCTGTACTGCCAGCACAAAAACACCCCTGTCTAGCTCTACCTGTCAGCAATAGATGCTTTTCTGGCATCCATGTGGTGTTTCTCTGGCCATATGCTGTAAGCTTTGGGGATCCTGAGAACTCCCTTCCACCTTCAGAAATCTGCTCCCGTATTCACAGCTCCAATAGCAGCACCCAGACTCTGTCCATGTGCAGTAAATCCCTCCTTTCTGGGCTTAGGGCCGAACCTCAGTCTGTCCAGTGAACCTGAGGTCTCCCAAGCACATTGCCTTCTTATGCTGTGACCTTTCAGAATATTGCAAACCTGGCCTTTGGGACAGGATAGTCATTATTTCATAACCACCAAAGCATGAGATACCCTAATAAGCTGGGGGGGGGGAAAATCCCAGTTCTTAGCACCCATTAAAATGCAGAGTGATGTAAGACCTAATGTATTTAAATTGATTAGCTTTTTAGCTATGAATGTAATTGTTTACCAGTGCATATATCAAAACAGATTAGAATAAATCATTCTAGCCTTCTATGAATTGCATTATATTATTTCACAGTTTTATTGAAAGCTAAAACAGATACCCCAAAAATGTGCCAGATGCAAATTTTAATGATTTATTGTTTAATTTGTCACAAGTGGAAGTTTAAATGAAGCTTTCAGACCAAGCAAGAACCTTGCAGAACAGCTTTTGAAAGACTAACAAGCTTCTGTGGCACTATGTTGGTTGAACACGGCATCCCTTACCCATCTCCATGTCCATATGGAATCTTCTAGAGAAGACAGGTAAGCACCAAACAAGCAGTGCTCAGTTACACTTCGCTTGATCTAAATAACTCTACTGGAGTTCATTCAGTAGCTACAGTATACATCAAGTTAGTACTGTGCAGAGCTAGCATTTTCATATTTTTCAGGATGCACTTTTTTGTATTTAACATTCAGCGCAACAAAGCAAAATGTCCTGTCCTATAGAGATGGTGCAAACCCACCCTGTGACAATGAACAGTCTTACAGGAGCACAAACACTGAAGGATTCTTATTCTGAAATGAACAGGAACACTCAGTCTACTTTATATAGCACTCCTCTACGGAGTTCAAAAAATAATTTTTAGTTACTCTAGGCTTCCACAACAAACTTAAAACATTATAATAAACCTCTGTTAATCAGTCACACTAAGTCGCTTAGTTTTTTTGTACATTGACAAATTGCCCCACAGTGTTTCCATAGAGAATGTTTGATATGACACAATAATAAAATATAAATAGATTATAGCTCAGGGGTGGGCAATTACAATCCTCCAGGGCCTGGGAAGAGTTCATTTTTATTCTGCTTCCTCTCTTAATTGTTTCAATGAAGTAATTATTTAAATAAGTTGCATCACCTAGTGCTTTAGGTGTAAATTAGATGCTAATTGAACTTTTTTTGCTAAGCCTGCCAGATTCTGGACCTGAGGGAACAGAAATTCCCTGCTGTTGTTATTATAGATAAAAGAAACATCATTATCCTGGCCCCATTTAGTGTATTACATGTCAGCTGTGCTTAAGATGTCAGTATTACAGCATTGCCTTTCAGTTAATATTAATATTCAGTTTACATTCTATTTAAATGAGGTCATATTATGTAAAAAGAGGAGTGCTCAAGTTCAACATTATAGTGTCATTGCATTTATAGTACCAGAATTGCTGCCTCACTTTTGATTGCTCCAGTCATTACAAATGCCACAAAATTCTAACGCTAATTGTGCTATAGTCACTCACAGCTTCTACATGCCACATTGGCATGAAAGGCAGATGATAAATGTGTTCTGATGCGGCCAATACGACAGTGTCGCCATGCCGATGTGCGTTGCAGATCCGCAAGAGCTTCACATGCAGCACTGAAGTCTCGCTCGCTTTAAAGCCTTTTGTTCACCTGTCAGGACTGTCACCATTTCACCATTATACTCTGTGACATTTTTCTGCTTGTCTCCTTTCAGCGCCGTCCGGCCTGCTTTGTTATGTGCGGCGATTGGAATCTCTTGCCGCTATCGAGCGCCTGCCATAACTCCTGTTCTTCTGGCTCCTCCTGCGGCCTCTCGCACCCTGGCTTCGATATATGGAGTGGGGAAGATAGCTATCTGTGCCAGGGACCAGACACGCTGTCACATCAAGTTACATTTAGAGGCCTTTAAAAAGACACTTCAGAAAGGAGTTTCCCCTGTAGAATTCCAGGCAGTAATTCACCCCTAAGTTAAAGCCTGTTTAGGTCCAGTGTTTTGCACCGAATTCGCTGGTGTGCATCTTTTCATTTGTGCTAACAAATTGTATTCACAGCACTAAAATTTGAATTCTAGCTTCCTTGGGTTAGGTAGATTGTGTATTTTCTTGGCCTACAGGCCTGTGCCCACTGTATCCACCAAAAATTGCGGTTGCCAGCTTTGGTTAGCTGGCTAGCATGAGATTTTTCAGAAAAGTGTGAGTGTCAGGCCAGATGCGTGACACTTGGCAACCCTGGAAACTTGCTTTCCTCTCTGCATTTTGATCAATTCATAATTCATGTTTGTTATCTGCTTTCATGATTTAGTGACATCAATTCCTGTCTTGATTTT
Organism: Stomatorhinus ivindoensis; assembly: GCA_019775895.2. Lineage (NCBI taxonomy): Eukaryota > Metazoa > Chordata > Actinopteri > Osteoglossiformes > Mormyridae > Stomatorhinus > Stomatorhinus ivindoensis. The sequence goes on along the minus strand of JABFEB020000092.1, from coordinate 15,173,709 downwards.
TGATGGCATAGATGGTGGACCTAGAACAGTGACGTTTCCCCTGTTGAGGGTATAGGATAACATGGAGATCAATGAGGGAGAAAACTAGGTCTATTAGCAGTCTGTTGGTGGAAGAGCTGATTAACACCACACTCACAAAGTGATACTTCAGAAATATACATCTTGAAATCAGCAAGGAGCCTTTCATGTTAATTGCTTTTGTATATGTGCTTTTTCATGTGTGTATTAGTTTTTTATTGATTGCTAATGCTTTTTATCATTAGTTAAGTAGGTAGATAAGTTTAAATAGGCAATCATTTGGGGTCTGGAACAGATTAAATTAATTTACATTATTTCTTATGGGGAAATTTGACTTGGAAATCGACCAACTTGCAACTCGACCAGACTTCTGGAATGAATTAAGTTCATGTTCTAAGGAACCACCATGTGATATATGCTACAAAAAGTTATAGGATAGTTATATGGATAGATATCATTCCATCATCCAACAACTCATCTTCAGGGGTGGCCTAGAGTCTGCCCTCAGTGGGCCAGAGGGAATGTCATGCATGCTTTTAACCATTGTTATGCATTGCTATGTGTTTCATACATTCTTAGCTATCTTTAAACACATGCATTATCTGGGGCTCATACGGGGGCAAAGAATGAGCTATGCATTGGGCAGAACCCCTCTGAGGGACCCCGTGGCAACAGTGATCTTACAGTCTCTTGCACTGGGGGGATGATGAAATTACATCAAGCGTACAGGACATGCTTTGTATCTTTTTGTATCCGTGTTATGTTGTGTTCATGTATTATTTAGTTAAATCACATTACTTTTGCTGAGCACTTGCAGTGTAGGTATTTTCTGAAATGCTGTGATTATGATTACAGGGATATTAAATGCCTTGGGCACACCTGCGGAAACGATTGCTTCCTAGATGTGGTGAATGATTTTACATTTGTGCTTTAACTAGTGTTGAACTAAGAGGAATTCGCAGTAAAACTTCTGATCAATTGTCTTTTATCTGTCTAGCCTGTGTCTTCATTTGAAGGGGCTTTCGGGGGGCGGGGGGGGGACTTTGACCTGATCCCAATAAGGGATCCTTCAAATAGGAGCCCAAAACAAACAACCTTCATGACGAATGATATTTGCTTGTGGCGTTGCTGTTAGCCAATCGGCGAAAGAGAGGGGATTACTTTCACGGTAACAGTAATGCATCTGTTCTCTCTACATCGAGCACTAATATAACAGCCGGCTCATTTCTCACCGTGACTGAGACCTTGTTTATGGTGCCTGTAAGGTCCCCCCAGCCTCCACCTTAAACCACCCTTCCAATCAGACCCTGTAATTAAAATTAGGACAAATTAGGACAAATCAGAATTAAGACAAATGCCCGAACCTCCCGCAATCAATTGGCATTGAGCAAGGCTACAACATAAGGCCTGAACAGCTTGGATATCATTTATATCAATTGCCTTGTTTCTCCTGTCTTCTCTCCTTAAACTAACCTTCTCATACACCTAAATCTCGGGGATGCACATGGTGTTGTACTGTTATGTTACAACTGTAAAATATTATTCTTTCTCTGGCCCGTCTACTCTCTTGGGAGGAAAGAAGGTTGGAATACTGTATTCCCCCACCGTTGCTTCCTTGGGTTAACCTTTATAGGACAGTACCTACTACGTGTCAGCGATTTTTACTGCATCTCTTCATTCTAAAAAAAGAAAAAGCTGATTTTTTTCTTCTTACGACGCTGTCTGGGAACAAAAAATTATTGTTTTACTCATGATGTTTGAGGCAGCCATATTTTCCTGCACTGTGTTAACAAAGTTTCGCTGCCTGTGTCAAGTCAAATTTCTAGAATTCATTACATAAACCTCCTACGAAAAAGGAAATCTAATTTGAAAGATAAACACCTTGACGCTAAGACTTTTGAAAAATAACACACTCCCCTGTTATTCACCAAAGTGAATATTTTGTGCATGTTCTGTTTAAAAATGCAAGCAGGGTGAAAGATAAAAACGCAGCCTTCACGAAGCGACTCGGATTACCTAAGATGCATCAAAGCGGGGGAGGGTTAACAATTGGGGCATCCTGGATACTCTCAAATTAACCTGAACGAGGGAGAATGGACTGAAAACCCAGTTGCTTTGATGTTCTTATGGCAGAGGAACAAAGCTCGAGTCTGGGTGGGTGTTTTCCAAAGACTGAAGGCATGTCTTCTGCTACAAAGGACATTTCTCAGTGCCCAGTCTAGGCATGTGTTGGGGGACCAGGCGACAAGGGCCAGATCTCCTGGTATAAAGCCCTGGGGTAAAGAGAGTCAGGAGCTAGGAAGCATGGAAGAATGCCCTTGTGTTGGTATATGTGTATAGATGTGCACACAGTATGTTGTGGGAGTGCATGCAAGGTGGCAGCGTCCCCAGGCAGCCAGTATGATGTCACTACCCACTTTCTAGTAACAGTACTGACAGGCCTTTGGCCTCTGCAGCCCTTTGTCTTGCCCCCTTTCCTGCCATTGCACCTCCAGGACCAAACACTGACCCAGACGTGCGTGATGAAAACTGACTGCTGTCGCAGGCTGTGAGATCCTCATTAAAAAAGCCTCTGTGGTCACTTGCATTCCTGCCCTTAAATGAATCCTCTGGATAAACTTTGGCATCCCCCACTTCACCCACCAGTGCCTGGTTTACTTAAGCATCTGAGGTGTGAAATATCTCTGCTAGAAGCGGCTAAAGCTAGGTTCACTCATTCGGAGTGTGAGAGCTTCACTACAGGCCGAGCAAGTACAACGACAGGCAATATCAAAACATGTATTAAAATAAGCATACCCCTAAATTACCGTTTCTCCTTCTGCAGCAAGCCGTTCTGTTTGGCTGAACTAATGATGACAAAGTGTGACGCATAAATAAATCTGTGGCCTGTTATTGAATTTCAGTTTGTCTTGATTGCTCTTGCTCCCTTTTTTTGTCAGTGCCGTTTGTAATAAACCCTCAGAGACAGTGACTAACCTCTTCTATTCACAGAAGACTTGCTTTATTCCAGAGCAGAGGCCTTCACCGGGTTAGCTACCTGTGAGTACCCGCAGATAATCTGGTGTATTTTAATGTTCTGTGGTGGGTTGCACCAGCTTACCATAAGTTCGATCGTAAAGTTGGGTATAAAGTATACCTTAATTCTTATGTTGAAACTAGCTAGTTTGAAACTAGCACCGCATTCTTTGTCGGTTGCAGCACTGCCACTTAAGTTACATCGTAGTTAGTAGCTACTAGATAAATTTACTGTCGCAAAGAATGATGTTTTCACAGTGGACAACCAATAAACATTATTGTCTGACATTACCGGAACTAACATGCTTTTCGACTACTGTATATACATTTTGCATCTAGCCTTAGTAATGTCCTTCTACAGGCATTGCTTAGTTGTTTGGGAAGAAAAAAATAGCATTTAAGTTTCGGTTAAAAATAGCTAGCAATTTATGTTCTCTGTATCCGTGAGAAGAATTTCAACCACAGGGCAACTTATCTGCTGGATCTAGATGATCGTGAAAAGTTGCCAGTTGCTGATCGAAGGTTTTCAAATAGAACTTTATGGCTCAGTTTCAATAGGAAAATGTCCGAGAAACAGCTAACGTTAGCTGACTGGTCATATCAAGCCACGCAACTTGTCTTCAATCAGCGGAAAAGGTAGAAAGTTAATAAAATGATGTCTGAATGTTATACTACTGGCCCTATCGCTACTTCAGATAAGAAGTTTGTATGGAAAATCAATGGGTCATATATCGCCAATCTTATTGTGCTGTTTTGGAGTCAAATTCACCCCGATGCTAAACGTTATAGACTATAATAATTTTCACATTGACTAACACACTCCACCTGTTTCAATATGAAGGGCCATCCTTTACATTACACTGGGTAACTTTTCTTTACCATATAATGGCAGCAGAGGTGTAGTTTCACTGCTGTAGATCTCCATAGAGACATGAGAACAGAGGAAAATTTTTTACCTAGAAGTGCCACAGACCGGCCCAGCCTTGGTGAAAATCTCTCAGGAGGTCCCGGACAGCCTACCCTCCTCTTCTTCCTCTTACGAGGAGGAGCTGGAATGGACCCCTCGGGGCTGTCCCTGATGAGTTCGCCTGCGCCTCAGTCGGGGCCACAGCGACACATACCCCGCTTATTGGTGTCTCGCAAGGGGGGGGGGCACTGACGGGGGGACCGGGTCCCGCTCACCCTGGCCCCTGGCGCGCCCTCGCTAATCGGGGTTGGAGCTCGGGGGTCACCTGCAGGTTCAGGGGCTCCGACCCGGCCGTCACCTACGGGGTCCACCTGTGTTGCTCGGTCACCTGGCCTCGGCCCCACGTCCGGCGTCCGGTGGGTTGCCTACGGGATCCCCGGTGCCGGCTCTCCCGTTGCCTGTGGCCGCTCCTCAGGCGGCGCGTCGGTCAGCCAGGCCCTCGATGGCTAGGCCCGCGCCTACAACGGCCTCACCTCCCTGTCCTCTGCGTGGTCCCCTCTGGCTCCCACCTCGGGTTCACCCACGGCCCCTCCGGCCGCCGCCCATCACC
>JABFEB020000092.1:15127527-15143398 GCA_019775895.2 Stomatorhinus ivindoensis | reverse complement strand
TTGAGATACGAGCAAATTGACATACGAGCAAGGTTACGGAACGAATTAAACTCGTATCTCGAGGTACCACTGTATTTGTATTTTTGAGCCTGTGTCAATTAATATGTTAATCTAATTCAGCATTCCCTGTTCTGTTATGTCTGTGTCAGCTGAGATAAAAGTCATACCCTTCAGTGCCATTTATAAAAACAGATATTTTAAAACTTTTCTGCTAGTTAAATCAAGTCACTGGTTTTGTTTAAATTTTTCCCCTAAGCGGTGGCAATAAAATAATAATGTGATTAACTTTCAATGCTTGCTTGACTTATGCTTGGTTGGGGGGGAGCCTATCCTGGAAATTACAGATGCAAGGGGGGGAATAATCCAGGATGGGCTGCCGACCAATCAGCAATCACAGGGTACGCACACAGCATTCACGGATTGGCAGCTCCAATTCACCTCAGCATGTATTTCGACTGTGGGGATGGAAACTGGAGAATACAGAGAAAACCACATGAAGACACGGGGAGAGCAGGCATGGGGAGATCTCCCCACACGTGGAGTCAGGGCAGAGACTCGAACCCCGGTCCCTGAGGTCTGAGGCCACTCTGCTACCCTCAATAATGAATTCTTAGAGTTGAATTTAAAATGCCGGCAGATGCCATCATCACATACTCCAGCAGCATATTTTTATTCTAAACATGCCTTGGCAAAGGTTAACCTGAGAGAGTGCCATAGAGACAGTGTGGAATTACAAATGACATCTATGCATAATGAACAAGGCGATATCTATTTTTATGAAAAGACTTAAATTATAGAGTTTAAATGCTTGATAATTAGAATCATATGGGAAAAGACACCTAGAGGTAACAAAGCAGAGAAATCATTATCGACGTTTTGTTTTTAGGGGTTGACATCCTGACATTTTTAGTTCTCAGCACACTGTAAGCTGCTACCATGTGTGTCTGGTTGCTCGTCCACCCGTCTGTTCTACTCAGCGAGCAGTAAGTCCTTCATCGAATGCACCAGGAGAAGCATGTGGGGAGAAGGGGAGCTAAAGGTAATAATATGAAACAGTCAATGACATTCTGGTCACAGCCTCACAGTGAAGAGGCCTGCTGCTTGGGAGATTGGCCCACTCACAGGGTCCCTAGGGGCCACTCACAGGGTCCCTGGGGGCCACTCACAGGGTCCCTGGGGGTCGCTCACGACTGTTGGCATTGCTCCAGAGGCACGGCTTTGCTACAATAATCAGCAAGTGGCCAGATGGCAGGGACTGATCTTCAGTTATTGATTAATTATGGTGTCAGATCTGGTATTTCCAATTACTTTCAATTACAAACTGGCTTAAATTAACTGAACCCACATGATGTACGATAGAGTTGCTCTATGAAAAGTGAGCTCTGTGTAGGCACGCTGAGAACACTCTGTGGGTTACATTTAAAGAATAATTATTACTGTGAAACAAATCCAATTAAAGCAGACAGTGTCGGTCAAGTCTGTGCCAATGTGAAAAGTGATTCTTGTCGGACCAGCATGTTATTCTTCTTTATATATTTCGAAATAAATTTGCTACTGTAGGTGATGGTGACTTACCGAAAGAAAGTCCTTCTAGTCAGACAAGGGTAGGGCAAAGAAGGAAGGGATTTCATTTCATTACATGAGCTCTGAGGACAGAGAGAATCTGCTTCCTTTCTAATCTCAAATGATGTACTATTTTGACTGGATTTCAGTCATCACCTGGTGAGAGCCGCTTAGAGAGTGTGGGTCGCTTCGGAGGAGGCGAGAGCGATACTATCCATGAGCCAACACACTGCAGCCTGTTTGACTGCTCAGTGCTGTGATTCCACCTCTTCAAATCAGTCATTTCTCCTGCTCCTTTGCCTTGCCACTGTTGGACACCGTAAATGACCAGTAGCAAAAGAGAGATCAAGCACCCGCATCATATAACCCGAAACTAAATTGTCATTCCGCTCGCTGTGGCTGCCTGAGCGCAAAACAGCTCAGCTAAGCAGAATATACATGAAGCCCAATACTGAAAAGCCACGGTGATGGTGGACCTTGCTTTCTGTAGTGTCTGCTTGATGGCGTGCCTTTATAAGAATGCTAGACAAACACAGGCAATACAAACCTGAAACAAAGATATAGTACAGCCTCTCCCCCGCTTACAATGGGGTTATGTTCTGATAAACCTATCTTAAGACAAAAATATTGTAAGGCGAAAAAGCATTGTAATACAGTACATCTAACCTAACATCATAGCCTAGCCTACCTTGAACATGCTTAGAACACTTATGTTAGCCTACAGTTGGGTAAAATCATTAACACAAATAATGAAGTGTTGAAACTCTCATGTAATTTATTGAATGATGTATGAAAGTGAAAAACATTTACCCAACTCAAACTTGAAACACCATAACGCAGACCATCGCAACCTGGGGAGCGTCTGTATGTGTTTTTAGAAAATAACATATGAGAAAATTATAAAAATTACGTCAGCAGTCTCTTAGAAATGAAACGTATGAAAGTTGATAAGGTACATCGAAAATACAGCGATGTCACTATCAAAGGAACAGTTCTAAGAGACGTACGTAGGACAACATACTAGGGCAACTGACTAATTTAATTAAATGACTCAAGTCCATTTGCAGCCGATAGCTTCAGCCATCCACAGATTTATTCTTTTCAAGGGCGAACAAGGATGTTTAACAGTGCGTGGCTCAGGTTGAATTCCTGTGCATATCCGTGTCACGTTAGGGTTAGGTAGTGCATCTTGGGGTATCTGTCAGCATATATATGACAGGACCCAATAATATGGAAGAAACTGACTTTTTACAAAAAGCCATTTCCCCAAAGACTGACCCAAACAGTCCAACTGACTAGTAGAGGAACTCTGGTAGAGTATTTGGGAATTTGGAGGCAGTATAAGTGAAGAACAGATTTGTTTTGGGGAACGATCATGTCTCTCTCCCTAAGGCTACAAACCCTCAGTGCCGTCCACCTTCCTCTAAAGCAGCATCCACTCCGTCTCCACGAGAGCAGGAAGTGGGGAAGGCGCACTAGTGTGTCTCCTGGAGTCCAGCTGTTTTACAGTGAAACGCAGTGCAGAAGAAGCTGTTTCTTTCTTGACATGCTGTGCTGCACTTTCACTGCTTCCATGACTGCTGTTCTGGTCTGACTCACATTTTCTTAGCTGCTTCATGATGTAAAGAATCTTCATTAATAGGAGCAGTAATTATTAGGATAACTAGATGCACTTTGCTAGTTACAGTGCCTGACATTGTCTCACTCGCTTAAAACATAAGAATATTTACTTCTATTCTTATATATAGAATAGAGACATACATATGCAATTTTTATACACAAAATATCGTTACTTTATCTAAATTACTGAATAATAGTAATTTTGGCAATATTTCAAGAATTGGCTTCAAGAAAACAATAAAACTAAATATTAGTATCAGTCTTAGTAATTATTTTTCATTATTATTTTTTTTAATGAAGTTCTTGGATATCGTCGCCTTTCCTCTAGTTTCCGCTAGAGCCTAAGATGCAGAAAAAGGTTCAGAAATGCAGGCAGGCATAGCTGACAGGAGCCTCTGCATCCAAAGTCAAGTGTCGTCCTCCTAAAATCACCTGGCGTCGGAAAGCGCCTGCCTGCCTAATCAGCCCTGCGGACAGGCAAGTGGTCTCACCCACACGTTAGGCGGAGTTGACATGTCCGCGGCTGCTGTCGGAGCCCAGGATAATGCCTCGTTAAGCTCAATGAGGGGGAGTCTGCACTGACAGGGCCCGTGCTTTTCTGCAGAGACGCTCTCAGCCTAATTAGATAATCTCCAGATCCCGCGAAGGGGCGGAAGGTACTGGCGGAGCAGGTGCACCGTCTGGTCCTCACTGCGGAATCGCGAGAGATGTCTGTCAGCCCGGGACAGGGGAGAGGGCTGGATGGAGGAGGCTTGTGATCCTTCTGTTTTTCTAACCTGATGTGTCTGTGTGGAGAATGAAGCAGCCATTGCTCTGGTGGGAAAAGCCAAGCTTGCCAGGCTTGCACAGGCTCCCATATAAGAATACCATACGAGGAGCATCAGCAGTCTCACTTTTTACTACAAAGGGAATCCAAGGGATGGGATTATTCCGACACTGGATATAGGGTCTGTGACACCATGACACTATAACACATGAATGTAAAGGTAGTAACGGTAATAAGTGTGCAGGGTGACATGTCACCACCTACAGGTACATTTGCATAGACACAAGGTTAGAGTGCTGAGAAGCCATCAAGGGAAACTCCTCCAGATTCTCTGTTGGTCTTCCCAGGAGTGGCTCTGGATAGGAAATACAACTGACAGCAGTAGCCCTAAAGGAATCTAATATATTTCCCATATTGATTCTTTTTTGTTCATTGTTTTTGATGTCTTTGTGTTGTGTCTCATTTAATCCGTGCGGTGGGGGTGGATAAAAAAGATAAATGCAGCTTGTGTAGTTTTTCTTTTTTTGGTTTAAATAAAAAGACAAAGTCATTAGATTAATGTGTCCTGTACCTTTTTTTTGTCTGTTCTTTTCATAACTACAATATATGTCATAGAACAGAACACAAAATCTTGGTCATCAAAAACGATACGAATGTGACATCCGTCCTCTTTCCAGGTTTGTTATTCCCTGTGTCATTGTGTCATTGTCAAGGCGCGGCTGAAGTCCATCCCCACGTGTGGCCCGTGACAGGTGGGGCAGCGTACCCCTGGATCCGGCATGGCACACATCCCACTGTTGCACTCTCACCTGACACCTTGAATAGATGCGGCTCACTGTCAACACTGTTTGGGTTGCAGTAACAGTGGCCGTCACAGAGATGCTGCGTGCGTTACTGGGATCTTGGACGGCTTCAGACATTCTAAACTGACCCTAGATAAGAAGCATATGTCAGTTTTCACATAACTTTTGTATTCTTGCATTTTATCCAGTTAATGCATCTGTGTGCATTAATTTATTTATTAGTTAGGATATTGACATGTACATTACTTTGGGCAAAAGCATGACATGAATAAGCTGTAAAGATACAATGTATCATTTTGTTTTGTGCAGTATTTGAGCAGAGAATCCGACTTTTACCCCAACAAAGGCTACTTGCCACTTTAGTGTCAAGTACTGTGACTATTCTTTGGCGATTTAATTTCTCAGGAGATGGGAATGTATGTTCACTTATACTCATCTTTCCCTTTACTCATTTAGCTTCCATATTAAAGATGGTCTGAAATGTGGTTTAATATAGCTAAGCATAAATCTCTACTACTTAAGCCTTATAAGTTCAAGCTGAGTTTATTTCTATGAGGCCGAATATGCGTACGGGCTAATTGTCCCACATTATTGGGCCTGTAACTGTGACTGCAAGTTTTCCCCAAAGGCATATGTCAGTGACTTTAACAATCAGGTTTAAGGATCAACGATTTTATTTTTGTCACTGCGCAACCGAGTTACTCATGTAAAACAAAATTTAGTAGCAGCCTCCATAAATGACATAAACATTCATTCAAACACCCATACATTCTTACAGTACATACATAATGCAACATTACTTACACATCGGTCAGTATAAACACATATCCCAGGTATTTCACTTCTCTTCATAACAGATTTCACCTTGAAAAAACTGCATAGTATAAGTATGGCAATATTCTGATGTGTCACATTGTTTATGGCAAATAAAAAATTAAATACCAAGCAACTATAAATTTTAATTGCCTACACAGTGCCGGAGCCATGTTAATACAATATTTAGTCTAGACTTTAATACGTGACTTGAAGTTTAAAAACATCAGCGTTTTTTTTTTTACTTTCAGCAGACTGAAAGCAGGGCTGGATATCACTGAGGCCTAAATGTTTTGACCTAAGATTCCGGCAAGTGTGTACATTCACAAAGCCCTAAAAAGAATAGGAGGGGAAAAAATGACAGGAACAGCAGCTGCGGCGCACACCTTCACCTCTGACATGGTTGTCTTGTCACAGAGATGTTTGGTGGTGACCTTTTGCCTCCCTGTCTCCGTCGTCTCAGGTGACCATCAGGCAGAGCTTGGAGAGTTGAGGTATGATCGTGTCTCACGGCCACGTGCTTCCGACCTCCACTTTCACACGTGAAGTGTTAATTAAGCTGATTCAACAAGCTGCTGCTGGAATTAATGACTCCAATATGTGCAATGTCTGGAGCAGGAGAAGTGCATATTCCGGCATGATGCTGAGACCCTTTTCCTGTAATTTGTAAGTCTTTGAAAAATTAAGCTGAGCATTACCATTGATTAGAGACACCCCTTTCCTCCCTGTTCCATCATTGTTTTATGACTGTTTTGTGGAGTTATAGTGGATTCCAGTCCTAGCTATGCATTTTTCAGTTTGACCTCCATGCACACAAAGTTCAAAAATAGCAATGTGAATAAGAAGATATTTTAATGACGATCTGTCAGAAGGTATTTTGGTTGTCCGCAAAAGCCCATGCGGCATAAAATTGTTCTTAACTATACCAAAACCCCGCTTCCGCCATACCATAAAGTGCTTGGAAATGATTTCTTAAACTTTACACTTCATCGTCTATTGACCTTGGCCACTGCAATCCAATCCAAGTCAAGTTCTCTTTACTGTCATCTCATGCAAGTATGGATTACAGGGTGACAGGAGTCTTCAGGACCATGGTGCCAACATACAACATGTAGTGTGACAGGAAAGTGTACAAAATATGCTGCGAATACGGCATATAGTGCAAAAAAGGTAGCACAGTGCAATAAATTGACATGACAATGGTGGGACGCAGTACAGGAGATCAGTTACACTGGAGCTGTAGCAGCGATATTAAGATGTGCAACAGAGGCAGATAATAGATACGCATCTGGGGTATAGTGACTGTTTGGCAATTGAGCAGTAAAGATTTAAGGAGACACAGATATGAGGTGCAATGTGCATGGTTCTTTGGGGGTGTGAGTGTAGAGTGCCGAGCTGCGGGTGTTGAAGGATGCGAGGGTGTTGAGGTGCTGGACGGCGTGGGGGCAGAAGCTATTACACAGCTTGGCTGACCTGGCTCGGATGCGTGGGGTCGACCACAAGGCTGGTTGCCTTGCGGAGGCTGCATGTGCCGTAGGTGCCTTGCATGGAGGGAAGAGGCACACTGATGATGTCTGAACAATCTTCTGTAGTGACTTGCGGTCAGCAGCACTACAGTTCCCATACCACACTGTAGTGGACCTGGTCAGTCCGCTCTCTATAACGCCTCCGTAGGACATGGTGAGTGTAGAGGGGGGAGACTTGCAATTGCACAGCAATTGAACACCACTTACTTTTGTGAGTAGTTGTTTAATTTCACAAATGTTACTGTGAGAGAAAACCAACTATTAGTGACTGTTCTGTCCTTTTGGGACACTGTGACAGCGGCAGATTATCGCGTTCAGGGGCCCCTAGGCTACACTATCTCGGGCCCCTCTTCATCCTCCACTCACCAAAAAGATTCAAAAATTAACTATGAAACTATTAAATATGAATAACTATTAAATAATTTCTACAGTCAAAGAGAAAGTGATGCGTTATCAAATGAGAACAATCACATCAAATGAACGACAAGCTTGCCCCTTCACATCAGTCATATGCGGCGACCATAAAGAGTACAGCAGGAACCTCACTGAATAAAGGCATCACAGTGGCAGTAACCTTAAAACATTACACTCTAATCCAGTGTGTGTCAACTGCATCAACAATGTGTACTCAATACACATTTTGCACAGACCATAGATAACTTTACAGAGAGAGCAATTTACAAAAGAACATAAAATAAGTTCTAAGTGTTACATGATGAGACATTACCAGCATTATAGTAATAATAAAATGTATTGTACATTAATATACCGTACTGCACTCCCTCGAATGAAAGGGATTCTGCTGCGTTAGCCTAATTATAAAGCAACGCAAAAACATCACCCATTAACTGTAAATCATGCTTTTTATATGCCTTTTGAAGGGCGAAGTAACAATGAAAAAACATGGGCTGCTGTTACACATTTTACAACGAAATGTATTCTCTCATGTACCTGTACATGACTGGTAATGAGAAAAAATAATCTGTTTAAAATATTTTAGGCTATTGTGGGTACACTCACCAGGTAAATAATCGTTTATGGAATTCATCTTTTTTTTTTTGTCAGACTATGGTGTAACTCTTTACTTGAGGGGACACAAACACTTAGTAATAACTCAGTTACTACTTAAGTACAAATCATGAACAAATATTGTAACCTGCTTGGCATAAACGATGCATCACAGCTCGTTAGAAAACAAACATATCAGTCTTTTTCATGGGTTATTCATTATTTGTTCCTTCAGTAGTTCATGAAGGGTTATGGAATTAACAGATATGGTAACAAATGTAGTACTTGCTTGAGATAAAAGATCCATCATGATCAATTAATGATGAACAAACATGAGTTCAGTTTGTAACACACTTAATTTGCAGTAAATTAATACATAAGTAATTGCATAATACTACATTACATGTGTCCCCTCGAGGATTACTGCAGTAATCTACTGAAACCATGGTTATTGAAACTTCAGAAATGGGGGTCCAACTAAATCCAAAAGAGACACACTATCCATACATATACCAGAAAATGCACTACAGGTATTAAAAAGTGCATCAAAAACGGGAAACAAAAACTGGTCACCCCATTCAGTTTTAATCATTCACCAACTTGCAAACAAATAAACAACCAATAAAGGATCATTAAAAAAATAAACAAACTGGACAGCTGATAGGGACCCTGTAATCACTCTGGGTTCCTAGGCTGCAGCCTAAGCAAGACCGTCTCACCAATTCAACCCTGATCAGCAAAGCCGCTGCTTTGTTTGCAGCCGTGAGCACTATGTGAATGTGAAACCAGTTTCTGCTGGACCAATGTTCAGTATTTCCATATTCTTCTGCTTGTTATGATTGATTATGACTAAGGGGTATAACTTGAGGATCTCCTTGGCTTTTCCAGCTTGTGGAATTCCAGGTGCTTATAAGGCATTGTTTATCCCCATTGCCTACCGAAGAACAGAGAGTTTATGCTCAGTAGTCTCTGGCATTAGAAGAGTGCTACCATTATCCAAGTTCGCACACTCATGGATGCCCCCTAGTTTCTGGGCTCTGGAGAGTTTTCTCATTTCTCCCCCCATATGGGCGGCCCTGCTGCCCAAACTGCTGAGTAAAGATGCTAACCTGATAGAAGGCTACTAAGAACTGAACTTTTCCTTGGCATTACTCAGTGTTGCACATTCACATCCTCAGCTGGCCTTGTGATTTCATCCTGCCGCCGTATAGCGTCCTAGGTCCAGTTTGTAAATCAGGAACGCGCCGAGCTTTTCTCACGTGCCGTCCGATCTCTCAAGATGTGAAGTCGCACAGGGTCACTGCACCGCTTATTCCGCTCCGACACCATGGGTTTGCCGCAAGATGTGCTGATTAAATCTTGAAGGTTGTCTCAAATGTGCTAGTAAGAAAATAGCATGAAAAGTGTAAGTAAGGAATTTGAAAACAATCACTTATCTTGCAAAATGTCAGCAATCTTTCCTTAATGTGGCAAACATATATTATTCTCTTTTGGCAGCACTGGTCTCGAGATATCATCAAGTTAACTGAAGGCCTGCCTGTGTTTTCCAAATGTAGCCAAACATTTGAATATTTATGAGTGTCCCTACTGTGTTTATCTGGTTTGTTATTTAATCTGAGTCATGCCATGGTTTCCACAGACCCGGACATACTGTATTAAAGCACCATCTGCATGCCAACTTTCTTCTGTTGCTGTATTAATCTAAGATAAATCTACAGACTTACCGTTCCACAGACCATGGACATGCTATTTCAGAAACATGTCAAAAGGTCAATGCAACATGCTCATCCGCTATAGGATGATGATTTTCCCACATGATTTAATAAAATTCCTTGTAGAACAAAAACAAGATATTAGTTAACCTTGAGTGAACCTTGGTAATCATACAATATAACTATATGGCAAATGACAGATAATTAATGAAAAAAGGAGCAGAATGAGGAAAGTAACATATTAGCTGCTAACTACAATGTGACAAATTGCAAGAAATCTGGAAAGATTTTATTTTTCAGATTCTTTCATTTTAATTTATCATTCTCAGCATCACAAATAACAATATAAACTACTAAACGTTAAAACTGAAATAAAAATTAACCACATCCACAAATCCTCCGTAAGATTATTCCTCAAAAGAGTACAGGCCGAAAGCTCTAGTATCTCAACTTTGGTGTATAATGAGATTTGCATTTGGATTAACGTTCCTTCACAGTAAGTTCAGAAAAGCCACCCACTTCCAGCTGGGGGGGTGTGTGAGCATCTCTTCAGAGCAGATGCAGGAAGTCTGCAGAGATGCAGAGCACATTAAACATGTCGTATAGTTATGATTATCTGCAAATATCCGATGGGGGCCGCCCCGCAGAGAAATAATTATTAATCCTCCCCATCCCATCCCATCCCACCCCACCACCCTGTTTTTACTTCATTAGACAGCCCTGGTCTGTTTTCATTTGGGGGTTCTTGGTTTAAGAAACATTGAAAACCAATACTCTAAATCAATCCAGTGCGGAGACACACCAACATGCACGTTTATTGTGCATTCCACACACATGTTAAATACTTTTCTACAGGACAAACAGGACTAGGCTGCTAATTGTTAACAATAATGGCTGCCAAATGCAAGAGAGCTAAACACCAGATTTACTGCAGATGACGTGTCAGAGAAAATTAGCGCAGCTGAAGACTAATGAAGTCCCTAAAGCTGTAGCTATGTGAAACTGTCATCAAAATGCATTGTTAAGGAGGATAGTTCTTTCATTTAAATTGGAGAATATGCAAATCTATAGGTAACATATATCATTTACCAATGCACTAACATGTAACCTTATGAGCTGCATATCATATGGTATATGCTATAATTCACAGAATACTCAAACAGAAACAGACTAAAGATTTCAGACATAAAGATACAACAGTTTCCCACTTCAGTGCAAGCAATTTACATAACAGGTTGATATATCATATTTTACCCATTTAAACAATCAGTTGAACAACGTTGGAATTAATGACTCCAATATGTGCAATGCCTGGAACAGGAGACGTGCACTTTCCTGCACAATGCTGTGAGACCCCTTTTCTGTAATTTGTACTGTAAGTCTTCGAAATATTAGCCTGAGCATTACCATTGATTAAAGTCACCCCATTCCATCACCGTTTTATGACTTTTTTTTGGATTTATGGTGAATTCCTGTCTTAGCTATCCATTGGTCAGGGGCAGATGATGTGCCTTCAAGCAGCTTGAAGATACAGGGAATCAGTCCAAAAATAGTAACACAAATGAGAAGATATTTCAACAACAGTGATCCGTCAGGAAGCATTTAGGCATTTTGGAGTCTGCAAAATGCTCAGGGTGTATACATTTTGACTCATTTAAGCATGTGGATGATACTCATTGAGCCTAATCTGTGACGTATTTAAAAATATGTAATCATGATACTTACCACTGCTATAATAATAAAAGTCTAATGTATCCCTTGCACTTGTTGTGTAACCTGACCTGTAACACTATTGGTGTGACCTTACTGTTACCAAGATGCTGTGCATCTCCGCACAAAGTGCAATTGAGACGCATCTTTATCCAAACTCCATTCACACAAACAGACTACACCTCCCCCCCACCCACAATTATAGATTAGGTGTCAACCAAGCTGTACAATACACAGTCTTGTTGTCAGCTTACTGTGAGAAACACACTGAATTTATGATTCTGGACTGACATTTTTCATTGCCTCAACGAGATCTGGTGACAAATACAGTTTAAAAACACTATGGCGGGAAGTGCTCCGCTGAAGCTGGGACTGCACAACATCGCATTGCCATTATCTGCAATATTTCTGCTCAAAATCTATAAAATAAAACCTACAAAACAAAGAAGATTACATTTACCCAAAATAGTCGACTATAGCCAAATGCAACTTATTGTCCACCAATAGAGTCTGTCAAATAAGTTGGTGATTTTGTCCTGAGTTGTATGCAGGAATCCTTTAGATAAAGGGTGTAAAAATTTGATACTGAGTTTTTGGTAATATAGGCACGTTTACTTATGCCCAGAATTTGGTAAGCAGACTAGCAGCACGCATTAAGTGCTGACGAGAGGCGTATTCTGATGCTCAAAATCTGTTTAAATTCGGTATATCCTTATGTTTATTAAACATGTTGGATTTTAAACTACAAAAAGTACCGCTACACCACCATCTTTTAACCCTGGAAATGAAATTGATTCCAGGCCTTGTGAATTGAAATTGATTCCATTTAGGAAATCAGTGGCCATACCCAGGTCTACTGAATATGCAGTGTATAGGCTGACAGATTAAAAATTGAATATGAAAGAATTAGCACAACATGATGAATGTACATGAAAAAAACTGTCATCCATGTACTCACTGAACAGGTTTTTTGCGATTTAGATTTCATGGCAGTGAAAGGTCCCATGAACTCAAATGTTGAACCTCACTTATCTAATATAAATGTCATTCAAATGTGAAGAATAATGCTTCCCAGATCAATGCTCGCTTGATTTAGTTTGATTAAAACTTGAATTATGGCAGTGAGTCCTACATGAGTGTCCATGGAATGACCCTGGTCCCATGTGACACACGTAGCACAACTGCTGACTGGCTGGCCCATTTAACACAGAGGCCATTGCAGTGCTGGTAACTGGTAACTGGTATCTAAGGCGTTGGGGAACCACTGGTCTTGTACTGCCAGAGGCCTTTTACATTCTGTATCTATATTTCTTCTGTGAATTGTCCTCTGTTTCTTGAATTTTTAACCAGAATTAAAGAACTGCACATAACGGCTGTTATTTACATCATCTGAATTGGTTCTAAGACTGCATGTGTTTTTATGTCCTTTGTTAAGCACTTTGAGGCAACTGTGATGTTTAGAGTGTTTTATAAAATTGAATTGGATTGAAAACAGACTGAGATCAAAACAAGCACTAATATTGCTAGTTTGAATACAAAGAAAACCAGGCTGGCTTACACAAGAAGCTTTAATATTCATAGAAAATTCATTTATGCCAAGCAAATATTCAAAGCCATGAAACCACACTGAAAATGCATAAAAATTGATCAAATTCTAAAAATGTAAAACAATACATAATTTTAAAGCAGAACTATATATATAATATTATATAATATTTAAATAACTATTTCAAATATTTAAAATAGTTTCAAGCTTTCAAAAATGTATTATTTTCATTAATCATACCTTAATAAATATAACTTTTGTAAAATCCAACTCTGAATGGTCTTTGGTAAGTGGTTATAGACCAATCGACCTTAACATTAAAACCACTGACAGGTGAAGTAAATAACAGTGCTGATTATCTTGTTACCATGGCACCTGTCAAGGGTGCCATTATATTTTAAGCAAGTGAACAGTCAGTTCCTGAAGTTGATGTGTTGGGAACAGGAAAAATGGGCAAGTGTGAGGATCTGAGCGAGTGTGACAAGTGCCAAATTGTGATGCCTAAACGACTGGGTGAGAGCATCTTCAAAATGGCAGGTATTGTGGGGTGTTCCTGGTGTGCAGAGGTCGGTACCTATTGAAAGTAGTTAAAGGAAGGCCAACCAGCAATGGGGTCATAGGCTCCCAAGGCTCACTGATGTGTGACGGGAATGAAAACTAGCCTGTCTGGTCCCGTCAGACAGGAGAGCTACTGAAAGACAAATTGCTGTTAATACTGGGAATGAGAGAAAGGTGTTAGAACACACAGTGCATCACAGGTTGCTGCGTAATGGGTTGTGACCCCTGTCCAGCACTGAAAGTGCAACGGGCATGTGAGTATCAGAATAGGACCATGGAGCAATGGAAGAAGGTAGCCTGTTAAGTCACGTTTTCTGTTACATAATACGGATAGCCATGTGCATGTGTGCGTCATTTCCTTGAGGAAGAGACAGCACCAGGGTGCATTTTGGGAAGAAGGCAAGCCGGTGGAGGCAACGTGACTCTCTAGGCAATGTTCTGATGGGAAACATTGGGTCCTGGCATTCATGCGAGTGTCATTTTGCCATGTATCACCTACCTGAACATTACTGCAGACCAAGTACCCCCCTTCATGGCAATGGAATTGCCGACGGCGCTGGCCTCTTTCAGCAGGATAACGCACCCTGTCATGCTGCAAAGATGTTCAGGAATGGTTTGAGGAACATGAAAATGGTGCTGATCTGGCCTCCAAATTCTCCAGTCCAATCAGGCATTTCTGGGATGTGCTGGACTAACAAGTTCGGTCCTTGGAGGCCCCACCTTACAGGACTTAAATGGGCTACTGCTAAAATCTCACAGGAGACCTTCAGAGACCCCCGACAGGACAGAGCGGTTTTGGCGGCATGAGGGAAACCTAAACAACATTAGGTAGGTAGTTTATGGCTGATTTGTCTATATAAAATACACTAATAAGAGATATGCTGAAAATGCATTTCATTAGCTGAATATTTAGGCATTTTATTAACATTTTTCTTCTGGTGTCTGAATAAGACCTCTAGATTCTTGTGCTAATTAAATGAAGTTTCTTTTTGCATTGCTTGACTGAGTTATCAAAACCTACCATTTCAGGGTCCAAAAATATCTTAATATGCCCTGTCTGGTGGCCGGTCCAAGAGCAACCTAAAAACATTTCTCCCGTTCTTGATTAATTAAATATCTGGTTTCCTAACCTGTTTAAGTCTGACAAGTGAACTAGCTGGGTAATTCAAATATGTAAATATGTAATTAATATGTAACAATCAACATGTTTCACGTATAAGACTGAAAGCAGAAGTGTATTATTAGTTCAATATCAGAAGATCAAAGATAGTCATTAAGATGAAACTTTTTGTACCTCGGTGAATCCAGCATATCACAAATAATCTTCTGAACTCTCTATTATTTGGAGTTAAAACTGTCTTATTTAAACATTGAAAAGTCTGTAGCCTTTTGTCTAGCAGTTGAATAATATTCTCTTCTCTATAACATTGTCAAGAGGAGGTGACTGTCTTTCAATTTCATTATTTTACATACCCATCCATCCAGCCATCTTCCAACAGCTAGCAGTATTAGATCAATTTTTTTTTCAGATAGACTCAATGGTTGGTTCATGAAATAATCAGTGAGGTCAAACATTGTGGGTTAGACCTCTGTGTCTCTGAATGGTCACTGGTTTGAACCCTGTGGTTGGCTGAATAGTGGCATCAGAGGTGGGCCTGTTAAAAAGACTCCCCCCGCCCCCCAATAAAGTTTTGAGGTGCTGGATGAATGGCTGACCCCAGAAGAAAACTGAAGAATTCCAGTCTACCTGTACTCACACTTGCACAAATGGTGAAAAGTATCATTTCACATGCTAATTGAAAATTGTTTTATTAATTAGCTGCAAAATTCTGTTCTTTTTGTCATGACCTGATCCTTCGATCCTCCTGTGTGCCACGCCCCCCTCATTACCTCGTGTGTATTCCCGATTGTGATCACCTGTTGCCTGTTATTTTCTGCTTGTCTTGTGTATTTCAGTCCGCGTTCTAGTCTGTTTCCCCAGATCAGTCATTAATGTTGTGTACCGTGTTTCCTGGTTCGTCTGAATAAACCCCGTCTACCCGTGATTACGGCTCGACTCCTCTGTCTACCCGCTCGTCTGCAGTGCGCACGTGACAGTTTTTCTCCAATTACAAATCACAAGTAGCACAAATCATAAATTAGTAGTACAGTGGTACCTCGAGATGCGAATTTAATTCGTTCCGTAACCTTGCTCTTATGTCAATTTGCTCGTATCTCAAAGCAATTTTCCCCATTGAAATTAATTG